>CM064485.1:58965893-59035893 GCA_032716605.1 Paralithodes platypus
AAATCTGCCCTTAATGGGACACCAATTTTGTGCGAAACTGTAAACTCATCTTGTTGACATTTGCGTGCGGTACATCATGGTGTGTTATGGCTGTATTGGGCACCTGTGGGTTGTTACTGTTAAAGTCAAGGGTCAAGGAAGCCAGGAGAATGACACCATTGAGGTTCCATGACGTGTTTTAGCAGTTTATTTTGATGACAAACTTGCAGCGGGTAGTCAAAGAGTTTGGTGTGGTTTGTGGAAGGAGGAAACATGAAGGTGAACGTCCAATAAAAGTTAAAGTAATGGTGTGTAATAAGGGGAGAGCATAGGGTGAATCTTAGATGTGAGGCTGGATGGGGAAATATTGGAACAAGGTTTAGAGTGTTTTAAATATTAGGAGGAACGATAAGCAGGAGTGGAGCGTATGGAAGTGGAGGTAAAACAGAGACGTGTGTGAAGGAAGGAAGGTTTTCGGAGCAATGGAAGTATTGTGGAAAAGACGAGAAATCTCGGATAGTGAAAAGTAAAAAGTGCACTGTCATCAAGGCACTGGTGTTGTTGGCCAACAGTGATGTATTGCGGGAGAGACATGGGCTCTGAAGAAAAAGTAGGAAAAGATAGGGCTGGATGTGATGGAGATGAGCTGCTTGGAGGACGTATGGTGGAGTTACTCGATGAGAAGACAGATTGAGGAATGAAGAGATACAGTAGTGAGAGTGGGGCAGCAGGAACATTTGTCAGCCAGAGTGGACAGACAGGGTGATGAGCTGGTATGGTTCATGTGAAACGAAATGGGAGATGAAGGTCTTACAAAGGAGGAATATGTGAGGTCCAGGTACAAGGGGAGATAGAAGGGCAGGAAGACCCCCCATTGAGATGGAGAGGACTGTGTAAGAAAGGCTTTGGATGATTTGAGAGGAATGACTATAGATCAGGCAGGGGAAGTGCGTGTGTTGGGGACAGGACAGTGAATGGAGGTAATGCTTGTGAACTAGTTGAAGGTGAACACCGTGGTCATTTGGAGTAAGGAGGTCTGGGGGCGCAAGTTGGACTAGATAATAGTCCATCAGGCGCCTGGCCCGGGGAGACGATTTAATATGATGATTGTGCCTGGAAGTGTGGTGGGAGGGCTTGTGGCTTTGGCTCCGCTGCATGTCTGCCTGCCGAGATCGGAACCTCTCCGGGTGGTCAGGGGCCGGGGGAGTGCTGGAGCGACCTTGATAACCCTGGTCTCTGGGTCTTCTCCTGGGTGACCTGGATGTGTGAGAGTTTGTGTTTTTTATCTGTGTTTATTTTTTGTTTTATGTTGTTTTTGTTTTCCCTGTTCTTGCTCTGTCTTGAGTCGGCTACCCCCAAAATGGGGATTGGGCCTGAGCATATAGATAGATAGATTTTGGTTATCTTAGACGATTTTATACAGCTTAGGACGAATCTGTGGGCATCAAAAGGGTAAAGACTATCTCAATTATACCTCTGACTACCATATACCCTTCCTAATCTGAATATAATAGTCTAATAATAGCCAGAATAAACTATCAAACGGCGTCATAATTATCAAGGGGTTAAGAACGAACGGGGAAGGGTTCTGATTTTAAGTTGAATTTGAAGTACTCGTGTCTATCATGCTTTATGCGCCGTGATTATACCAGTTTACAGAACATCTTACCATGAATATCTAATTTTTCTATGTATGAATGAGACAAAAGGCAGAGCTGCATGTAACAAGTGTCTCCCCCAAATTTAAAGAGTGATAGAGAGCCACATTCAATTGGTTGTAAGCGCCATACAAGGAGTTTATCCTTGAAAATGTTCGTGAATAGCTTCTTTAGGTATATATTAATGATCAACTTAATCCCAGTTATATCTGTAAAGGGATAGGCCTACCTCTAATAGTATACATTTCAGCTGCGTTTAAAGTCTAAATATAACCAGTCAGTCAGTCAGTAGCCAACCCTTACTCCCACAAGGGATAGGGAGGATCAGCAAGAGACACAAGAAAGGAAAAAAAAAAAGTGACAGGAGAAGAACACATATAACAGCTCCCAAACAAAAAGCAAGCACACAAACATTCAGAATCACAAATCACTCATCAGCCACCGAAATCAATGGTTTCACCTCATATTTTATATATATATATATATATATATATATATATATATATATATATATTGAGTTACGTATACAAATAATTGATAGACTCTGTATATGCCGTACCGGTATATACAACTACTTGAGGATATAGGCCAGTAGGACCCTAGGCGACACTCCTTGGGACACACTACAGTCCTCTCCATCAGCTAGGCTCCATCAATCAGTCCACCCCCAAGATAACATTCCTACTGGCTCCGATCCCGCTGTCTCGACCATTTACCTTATACACACACATACAACCTTACATACCCCCCCCCCCCCCCACACACACCCTTACACAACACCACACCTAGATTGTAACATTAATTTCATTGGAGGTGTTTGGTGTTGTGGTGAAGTTAATAAAAAATAGATTAAATTTTTAAACAGTCTTTGGGTTTGGATTGGGGTGGGTGTGAATTTTGTGTGAGTTGGTGGCCTTGTAGTGTTTTAGGGGAGGTAAGTAATCCTCTTGTTATTTTATCCTAGTAGCGCGAAGTACACACACGAGCCATAAAGATAACTTGCTCCTTTGAATCTATATCGAATCCAAATGAGACAATGCGATGCTATAGAGTATCCCAAATACATTTTCATATAATTATAGTTCTATGATTCAAAAATGTGTTTACTTGTTATGTCATGAGATAATACTGGCCACTATAGATTTAAATTTATAGTCGTGAGCTATAATAAGCATATATAATTTTTTAATAATTGAGCCATGTAAGCCAAATTCTGCAGTATTTAGGATATCGTAAACTATAATCGTTTGGATTCAAAAGAGACAATCTGTGTCTAGCTTACGACTGTACAATCTTCTGCCGTAAAAGGAGGTGCAAGTATATATATATATATATATATATATATATATATATATATATATATATATATATATATATATATATATATATATATATATATATATAGGTAGGTATCTAATACAAACAACAACGAGAGGTGTCGCCCCCTTCGGTGCCACTGGCAACATGGCGAACTGTACCTAAGGTACCGGTAATGTAAGGCACAAATAACCTTTGAAATATTCCTTATGAACTCATACCGGAAGTAAGTGTTTTCCCTCCTTCGATATTCACTATTACAAGTTTAACAGCTCCTTTTGCAGGTGATTGTACACCAGCCAACAAATTTTTCAGGGTTAAGAGAGCCCACCTCGCTTTTTTTCTCTTTCTCTCCCTCTCTCTTTGGTTTGTATCCATTCGGCCCCATTCAGCCTACTGTTTTAAGACATTTACTCCCATCCAGGTGTCAATATTTTCCTGGCAAGCGGTAGCGAGCCAGCATATATATATTTTTGTTTTGACAGCAAGCTAAATTTGTACATTTTTCGATAAAAAAATGTCTCTGGCGAAGCCGGATTTCTCCATACAATGCTGGGTCGCTATCGCTCGCCAGGAAGAAATAGACACCTGTATCGGGATAAACGTCTTAAAACAGTTGGCTGAATGGGGCCGAATGGATACAAGCAAGGGAAAGAGAGATAATGAGAGAATGATTAAAAAAAAGCCAGTGACCCCCCCTAATTGTGGTTTATATAGTCAAGGTCACAACACGTCGTTAACTGTCCTGTCTTTGTTTACTAAAGAGCTACGAGGACAATCAAGGCCTATAAACCGTGTCAGAGAATGGGTGTGTAATCAGCTGTTGCCGAGATCCTTAACGTCCGACCATAAAAGTCCTATAACTCCTGGTAGACAGTAGCCAGTGACGAGGGTGGTAGATTGGATCGATTAGGGCACATAGGCCAATTCGTACGCAGTGGTCCATTAGGCGCCTTCACACATGGGAATACTACCTTGTCTACCTTGTGTTTTTCGGCCATCCTTCAATGGCCTGCGGCGAGTGCTGCACTGTGTTCGAGTCATATGATGATTGGCTTGAGGTAAGTCATAAATGCTGGTTGAGCTCATTTAAAAGCTTGCAGATATTAGTTGAGGTCATTCAAAAGCTTATATATGCGCAACGATGCCATCCAAGACCAATTAGTAGAATCGGTAAGGGTTATATATTACATTGATGGTCCATGGCAAGATGTTTGGATTGTCCGCTATATAGTATCTAGTCATCAATCAAAAGCATCGAACACAAATAGCGCACTCAAGGCTGCTGTGAAAGCGCCTATTACTATGCAAAATGTATCACCAATAAGCCATGATATAGTTAGGTTAATAATTTATTAAGGTATCTCTACTATTTTTGCGAATATTTTGTCATATTTTCTCGCACGTACAAATTGGTTGTCTACTCTATATTCTGTTCTATATTCTATATTCAATATAAGTAGATGATTTACCTCCCTTTGCTGTTAATTTAATGATGTTTAACGATAGAACAAGAAAGTTTGCTTACTATGGTTATGCGTTCTATAATTGTATTTACCCCTTGAGGATTAGGACTTGTTTTAGCAATTCATTCTGGCTATCATTGGACGATTATATTAAGCTTTGTAAAGCTCTGTGGGAGTCAGAGGCATATAACTGAGTAGGTTTTTACCCTTTAGATGCTTAGAGGCTCTTTCTTAGCTGCATAACATCGTCTAATGGAAGCCAGAATAACGTGAAGAAAGGCGTGACCTTATATTGAAGGGTTTAACATAAGAATTACCTGTTCCCTTGATTTATGTAACCCTTGTTTTATAATTGTCTTGCACTGGCCAGGTTTGTTCATTTCAGTCAGGTAAAATGTTGACAATTTTATTCAGCTTAGGAAAAACGTCTCAATATCAATGGTTTAACCCATGCAGTACCGGTGGCGTCCTTTTAACTTTATTCTGGCTAGTATTAGACGATTTTTTCAGCTTTTAATAGGCCTCCAGCAATTAACAGGTTTCGACCTATCTCACTTAACCATTTTTTCTACCACAGATCCTTCTTAAGCTGCACTAAATCGTCTAAATATAGCTGGAATATAATACAAAGATGTCGCCTGCACAGAAGGGCTTAAAAGCTGCCTCGAATAGTCTCTTTAATATATGATTTATTGTCTTCTGGATAACACTATACGTGATTGTCTCATAATTAAAGAGTGGCCCTATTAGGTACAGTTACCGTCAGATATCCTTGACACAGTCTCTCATAAGAGTTCAGAACCTACTGCGTTTTTCTTTATGTAAATTTAACCATCTAGATTGATTTTTAAGGTATAATTTGTTAATCCCTAAATGGTATATGTGGTTTGATGATTGTTGTATATAAACATGCGTTCCTAAATCAGCGTCCAGAGATAATTATAGTCAAATACTGTAATGAATAGTATGAGGGGTCTACGAATGTTTATGAATGGTTGTACACTATGGAAATTGAGACAGTGAGCGTTGGTAATGTATAAGGACTTACTATTTAGGCTCAACAAATTATTTTAACAAATAGTTACGCGAAGTTTTGGACACAACTGTGCACGTACAAGGTCGGTCGTGTACTTAATTTATTAATTATATTTATTTGGTACTTTATCTGAGCTGAGCCTCCTGCTGGGGTCCTCCGGGGGGTGTTTCTCCTTAGTTGACCATAGGCCGCCGTAACTTGGCCGGGATTAGTCGCGGTTTATTGTGAAGAAAACAAAAAATGGCTGTGGGGGTTGGATGAACACGGGAGATTAAAAGAGAGTAAGTAAAATAAACTTGAGAGAGATTGAAATAAGTAGTCTATCTACAGTATAAATATATTGCCAGACGTATTGTTCCCCGAAGGGGTGATCACGAATGAATCACCTCGGTGCACCTCTCTCTGTGCAGACTTGCAGTGAATAAAATGTAAAATATCTCTTAGAACCGTAGAAACAAATGGGAGATTGATTGATTGATTGATTGATTAATATTTGTTTTATTGCCAAAAGGTACATATACAATAAGAATGATGATACATATAGGCCTAGTAATTAATGTGGCAAGTGCAGCTAGCTAAGAAGTAGTTCATGTTAGCTAGCTATATAGGCATAATAAAATATATGAAGCTAAACAGCACACAGTTGCTTAACAATTATTAGATGTAATAAACAATATTCAAGCTATAATAATTTGTAGTGGTTCTTACTAAATTATACAATTGATATGTGACCTACTCAGTATGCCAAAATATATTAAAGATAAGGTAAGTATATATATACATTCTTGTCATTCCTGTCATAGAAAGACCACTCCAACAACACAACACAACAATGGACTCAGACACTTCCACCATCCATTCTGGGACCGTTAAGTGGTTTAACAACAAGCAGGGCTACGGATTTATCACCTTCAATAACACACAAAGGGATATATTCGTTCACAGAATCAACATAAACAGCCCAAACGCCCGCCAATCAATTCTTTCTCTCATTGACGGCGAGAGAGTAACATTCACCACCAAAACGGGGAAGAAAGGAGAAGAGGCTACCAACGTCACCGTACCATCGGGAGTCACTCAAAAAGACTCCAGACATGCCAGGGACAAGAGGACAGACAAAAGAACATCTGCAAAAAATCCAAATCATTGTCACCACCGCTGTAACACTCGCTGATGGGGACCCAAATCTCCTCAATGAGCTGCTACCAAGACTCCTGACAGCTAATAATCTTCCCACAATCATCATCCCTCGTAATGGAGCCCAACAAGAAGACTCCACGAGCCAGCACACAGGTACCAAGACCCACACCACGCCCTCAACTCCCTCTGTCCCGCCCATTAAGCAGACAGAAATCTCCTCCTGACACAATATATACTGTCAAATCAACAACAGCAACCTGCAACTCCAACACCAAGCTCAAGGGAAAACTGAAGATGTCTCCATATATTAACATCTTCGAGCAAAACCTAGAAGAGGACGAAACTCCAACAACATCAAAGGAGACGGAGGAAGCCCTCTCACCACCACCAGCTCTCCCCTCCACCAAGCCTACACCATCCAGACCATCTGAAGAGACTCTCAGGACCACTCCTCCCCCTCCTGTTCGGACCCCACAAGCTGTGAAGAAGAAGAAGAGGAATGTGAAACCTGCAGGTGACACAACACCCAAGTCACAGAAGATACAACCAGCATGTTTCTCCAACATGATTGAATACGCCGAATACCTCGAACAAATTCAAGCTGAAATATTGAAGCAATAATACCCTTTAACAGATATAGATTTTGCATTAACTCACAAGATAAACAACTAGCTCAACTATGTACGACTATTAGACCATGAATAGACAAATACAAATAAAGTAATAAACATCCCTAACAATAGCAAGGTGGTCTGCCCACTAACTTTTCTCTCTCACTGTATTTCATCTTTCCTACTTCCTCTTCCCCCCACCCACTCTGTGGTGCCTCTCTCCCCCCCTTAATATTAAAAAAAAAAAAAAAAAAAAAAAAAAAAAAAAAAAAAAAAAATATATATATATATATATATATATAACTTTTGCTTTCAGAGACTGCAATTAAGTACTAGTATTAATTAAGGAAGCTTTGTTTGATTTTAGTTTTAAATGCAAATAAAGATTCGGAGTGTCTTAACATATTCGTTCAACGTGTTCCACAATTTCGGGCCCCTGTAATGTAGGCTACGTTGTCCATGTGTTGTTCTATAGTAAGGTAGTCGTAATGACTCCTCGACTCCTCGTGTGTTAAAATTGTGTCATTAAGTCAAAATTGCCATCTATGAGTAATTGTTGATTTAGATCTTTATATACAAAACGGACTGCTTGTGAAAAAAGAATATAATTTAATTTCAATAAACCAAGAACTTTATATATAGATCCAGTGTGAGCGTTATACGATTGATGGGTAATAATTCGTAATATCTTGTTCTGAGCTAGAAATATGGAGTCTAAATAAGTTTTATTGGCTCCTCCCCAGATAGTACCACAATAAATAATATGAGGATAAATTAAAGCAAAATAAATTTGTTTTAGTGAGTTGATGTTGAACGAATCTCTTGTTTTATAAACTATTCCAGTAATTTTAGATATTTTCAATTTTATGTCATATACTGTATGTGTGTTTTCCAGGTCATTGCGCTGTCGATGGTAACACCAAGAAATTTAGCTTCCTTAACCTGCTCAATAATGTGTCGATTTTAATGACAATATTGAGAATTTGATTCGAGCTAAAATTAGTCACTAAATAATGAGTTTTACCAAGATTGAGCGTTAAACTGTTTGATTTAATCCAATTAGAAACTTTGCTAATTTCTTCATTCATTTGGTTTGATAATTCGAGAATATTATTACCCTGTAGATAAATATTGGTATCATCGGCATAAAGTAGACATTTTATTTTAGTGCTTGAATTTATAATATCATTAATAAACAAATTAAACAACACCGGACAAAGTACCGAACCCTGTGGGACACCATACTTCATATTCCTGTAATCTGAACAAGTGTTATTGAAAAATACAAATTGTTTACGGTTACTTAAATAACTCTTAAACCAGTTAAGGGGTGGGCCTCGTATTGCTGGTGGATCACATATATGCTTTCATTAATTTCATTGGAGGTGTTTGGTGTTGTGGTGAAATTAATAAAAAATAGATTGAAGGAGGAGTGACCTATATCTGAGCTGTAGACTTGCATAATATTGTGGGTGGGTTGTCTGTCAATTATGTAATAGCATTGGTTGATTGGAGGGTTTGATAGGCGCCGGTTCTATAGTGGCGGCCTCTGTGATCTGGGGCTTGCTAGCTTTATCTCTCTCTCTCTCTCTCTCTCTCTCTCTCTCTCTCTCTCTCTCTCTCTCTCTCTCTCTCTCTCTCTCTCTCTCTCTCTCTCTCTCTCTCTCTCTCTCTCTCTCTCTCTCTCTCTCTCTCTCTCTCTCTCTCTCTCTCTCTCTCTCTCTCTCAACTATTATAATTATGAACACACCTCACAAATTCACACTCACATAAACAAACTAGCACACACACACACACACACAAACACACACACAAACACACACACACACACACACACACACACACACACACTATAATGACAGTGAGTCATATTTGGCACGTCGTGGTGCTGGTGACATCATTGGCTGTTCTCAAACACGCACACATAAACACATACATATATGCACATAATATACCGGTATTCGTATAACGCAATTATACATTAAAATACGTATACATTTGCACACACATTCACACGGTCACTCACATATTAGGTTATATGTATGGCAGTGTTGCACACAATTTACACGGTCACTCACATATTAGGTTATATGTATGGCAGTGTTGCACACAATTCACACGGTCACTCACATATTAGGTTATATGTATGGCAGTGTTGCACACAATTCACACGGTCACTCACATATTAGGTTATATGTATGGCAGTGTTGCACACAATTCACACGGTCACTCACATATTAGGTTATATGTATGGCAGTGTTGCACACACATTCACACGCTCACTCACATATTAGGTTATATGTATGGCAGTGTTGCACACAATTTACAAACACTCCTAACTCAAAAAGGAATTTTTGTACAAGCATGCACCTGTGTGTGTGCGCGCACACACACACAAGGGCGCACGTATGCATTCTTTATCACTTAATTAACATCCAAATTCAAACAGATTGTATAATTATAAACTCTAACAATCTTCCGAGTTGTAAGAGGCTTATGTTAACCCTTAGCATCTTTCAATGTCTCTAATATCCCTTACATCTGTGTAGGTGGGCTAAGTGTGCTGTTATATAGTCTAGGACACAAGTCATGGCTCTTTCTGACTCCTCTAATTGCTTACATGAAACATAGAAATCCATATATTAGATAAAGAAAAAATAATAATTCCAAGATAGCTTCGACAATTTAAGATCACCATTTATGTCTCAGAGTTTACAGTGGGCGACCTTATTTGGTTATTACTTGGGCTTAATTTTGTAGCGAATTATATATTTCACCCACATTTAATAATTTTCAAAAGAGGCATTAAGGGGGGATGGTTGGTATGTCTGGCCCCCTTTCTCCCTCATGTTTAGACCCAATAGTTTTCAGATTTTAAGACATTCGGCCCATTAATTGGGGTATTTTAAGATCTTTCGCCCCATCTCTTTCAATATTAAGACATTTCGTGCCATTTAGGTGTTACTTTTTCCCTGGCGAGCGATAGCGAGTCTGTAATTTAGTAGGAACCTGCCTTCGGCCGGGACATTTTTGTTCTACCCAAAAATGTACAAATTTATCTAGAAGGCGTATCTTGGGGATGTTTTTTAAGCTTGATCTAGGGAGGAAACTAAAAAAGAATAATATACTAAATAGTTAAATCGACCATTAAATAAACCCTACCCCCTTCAGTCGTTTCACCCACCCCGGCACCTATAATGTGTACACCTCCATAACAAGTACACATCCATAACAAGTACACCTCCATAACAAGTACACCTCCATAACAAGTACACCTCCATAACAAGTACACCTCCATAACAAGTACACCTCCATAACAAGTACACCTCCATAACAAGTACACCTCCACAACAAGTACACCTCCACAACAAGTACACCTCCATAACAAGTACACCTCCATAACAAGTACACCTCCACAACAAGTACACCTCCATAACAAGTACACCTCCATAACAAGTACACCTCCATAACAAGTACACCTCCATAACAAGTACACCTCCATAACAAGTACACCTCCACAACAAGTACACCTCCATAACAAGTACACCTCCATAACAAGTACACCTCCACAACAAGTACACCTCCACAACAAGTACACCTCCACAACAAGTACACCTCCATAACAAGTACACCTCCATAACAAGTACACCTCCACAACAAGTACACCTCCATAACAAGTACACCTCCATAACAAGTACACCTCCATAACAAGTACACCTCCATAACAAGTACACCTCCATAACAAGTACACCTCCACAACAAGTACACCTCCATAACAAATACACCTCCACAACAAGTACACCTCCACAACAAGTACACCTCTATAACAAGTACACCTCCATAACAAGTACACCTCCATAACAAGTACACCTCCATAACAAGTACACCTCCATAACAAGTACACCTCCACAACAAGTACACCTCCACAACAAGTACACCTCCACAACAAGTACACCTCCATAACAAGTACACCTCCACAACAAGTACACCTCCATAACAAGTACACCTCCACAACAAGTACACCTCCATAACAAGTACACCACAACAAGTACACCTCCATAACAAGTACACCTCCATAACAAGTACACCTCCATAACAAGTACACCTCCATAACAAGTACACCTCCACAACAAGTACACCTCCATAATAAGTACATCTCCATAACAAGTACACCTCCACAACAAGTACACCTCCATAACAAGTACACCTCCATAACAAGTACACCTCCATAACAAGTACACCTCCACAACAAGTACACCTCCACAACAAGTACACCTCCACAACAAGTACACCTCCACAACAAGTACACCTCCATAACAAGTACACCTCCATAACAAGTACACCTCCACAACAAGTACACCTCCATAACAAGTACACCTCCATAACAAGTACACCTCCATAACAAGTACACCTCCACAACAAGTACACCTCCATAACAAGTACACCTCCACAACAAGTACACCTCCACAACAAGTACACCTCCATAACAAGTACACCTCCATAACAAGTACACCTCCATAACAAGTACACCTCCACAACAAGTACACCTCCACAACAAGTACACCTCCACAACAAGTACACCTCCACAACAAGTACACCTCCATAACAAGTACACCTCCATAATAAGTACACCTCCATAACAAGTACACCTCCATAATAAGTACACCTTCATAACAAGTACACCTCCACAACAAGTACACCTTCATAACAAGTACACCTCCACAACAAGTACACCTCCACAACAAGTACACCTCCACAACAAGTACACCTCCATAACAAGTACACCTCCATAACAAGTACACCTCCATAACAAGTACACCTCCATAACAAGTACACCTCCATAACAAGTACACCTCCACAACAAGTACACCTCCACAACAAGTACATCTCCACAACAAGTACACCTCCATAACAAGTACATCTCCACAACAAGTACACCTCCATAACAAGTACACCTCCACAACAAGTACACCTCCATAACAAGTACACCTCCATAACATGTACATAATATGTTGAGTGGTGCTTGAAAAGTAGACAGAATGGGTAAAAAACACCATCTGATAAAAACCACTTTATTGACAACGTCGTGTGACCTGATGAAGCTATCTGCGAAACGTTGTCAATAAAGTGCTCTTCCTCAGATGGTGTTTTTATCCAGTATACATATCTGTTCATGGCCACAATTATACTGATACTGACGCGGAAGTTGTTCTCTTGTTTTTCGACGGTCACATAAATTTGCACGTTTGTGTATGCCTTTTGTTCAGTGTATATAATTGTCTTGGGTATTTATATATTGCCTCTAATTGTATGTACAGTCTAAATCGATAATTCTCTGAAAACTTTGATGAAATTTGTGTATAACCTGGAGAGACAGACACTAACTATGCAATTCTACGACATGCAATATACGTGCCGGGTGGATGGGACTCGTCAGTATTGGTCGGCAACCCATCTAGGGGAGACAAACTTATGACAAATCGGGTAGATGGGACTCTGTCAGCTTTGGTCGGCAACTTGTCTAGGGGAATAAACCTTATGCAAATTACCAAAGGGCGATGCGCTCATCAGTGCCACTTGCAGGTGGCTAACTGTACAATAGATACAATATATAAATATACTACATATCGCTCTATCGTGCTATCTATCTCCCTTCCATCTATTCTCGCTTCCTCATTCGTTCTTTGGTTGTGTAGTGAGGCCGGTTAACCTGTTCAGTACCAGGGACGTCCTATTCAATCTATTCTGGCAACTATTAGACGATTTTATTGAGCTTAGGAAGGATATCTACCAATAATAATGCTTTAAACTATTTGAACCAACGCTTTTAACTACTACAGATACTTCCTAAGCTGCATAATACCGTCCAATTATAGCTAGCATACAATATAACACACGTCGCTGGTACTCAAAGGGTTAAGCAACAGTTAACCGGCCTTATGTTGTTGATGAGTTGCCCTTGTGGTCTTATTATTATGTGTGGTGACCTTGCCAGAACCTACAGTATGTGGACTATTGCTTGTAGTTATGGTGTCTGCCAGATGTGTGTGTGTGTGGGTGTAATAATAATAGTAATAATAATAATAATAAGTTATATTTTTGTGTTTATTATTGTGTGGGTGGGTGTAAACATTGATGGGTTTACTGGTACAATTCCCTGTATTTATGTAGGTTTACACTATAAGTAGAATATGTATAGCCTACACAATATGTATAGCCTACACAATATTCTTAATCATTAACAAAATACTGTGTTATCATTATAAAAAGGTTAAGTTAGTTTAGGATAAGTAAGGTTGGCTAGATGAAGATAGTTTTTATAACAAGCAGATGAAGGCACTTGTTTATGCTGTGTTGATGATTGAGGTGTGGACTCCTTGACCCCGTGGCTGGTGTGTTGACTGAAGTGATTAGCTGGGTAATACAGGCACCACTATTTTAACACTATTTTAACACTATTTTAACATGTTGGAATACTGCTTCATGGTTTAAAGTTATCAAGGCTTTATCTTGTAATCCTCATCTGTTTATAATGATGAGTAATATGTGTAGTATTGCATGTCGTTTGAATGCCTTGTTAATGACTGTCTCCCATGGTATCACACCATGGCTCCTTTAAGGGGATAGTAGTTATATTTGGGTCTATTTATTTATATATTCATTTATTTATTTGTTTCCTCGCTAGACCTTCATCCAGCTTAACAAAAAGAAAAAAAAATCCCTAGACTATCGCTCGCCAGGAAAACATCGACACCTAAATGGCACGAAAAGTCTTGATATTGATATAGAAATGGGACGAGATGTTTTAAAATCGACAAACTAATGGGGAGAACATCTTAAAATCTGCAAAGTATTTGGGATAAACATGAGGAAGAAGGGGGACCAGAAAAACGGATGCGGCCATTGGGGAAAACAAAAACAATTGTTCCTGAATTCCTGGTAAACATATAAGGCTGTTAACCCTTTGAGTCCCAGCGATGTGTGATATATATTTTTCTAGCTAAATGTTGACGATCTTATACAGAGCTTAGGAGGGATTTGTGGTAGTTAAAAGGGTTGGTTGAGATAGTTTGAAGCCTTGTTAGTGCTAGATGTCCTTCCTAAGCTGACTAAAACCGTATAATAGTTGCCAGAATATGATGAAAAGGTCGTCCCTGGTACTGAACGGGTTAATGAGCTTGATGTCCAAACAGTAACCTATGCTGACGCGGCAGTAATCCTTCAACATCGTATTGTCACGGATAATGTACAGTTGCTTTCTTAAATTAATCCTCTTTCGATATTGGTTCTAACATTGTGCCTTTTAAGAGAGATGCCTCTCACAAGGCTCAGCCAATGTAATGTTAATTTTGTATTATGATTATCATGTGTATGTTCTACTGGCTAAATAAAAAGTTTCAATTCAATTCAGTAGACTGCTACTAAAGACTATATTTGAGTCTATTACAATGAAACCAAAGCCTTTATGTACAGGGTTGGTTCAGTTTTGTTTAGTGTGTGTGTGTGTGTGTGTGTTTTTTTGTTGTTTTGTTTTTGTTTTTTTATAAGGGTGTTTTAAAACAACACTGCCAGACCTCATCTGCTAATTAGTAAATACAATAACGAAGAAGATTATCTAAGGACAAAATGCAAAATAATATACCATTAATGATTTAAACCGCATAGAGTAAAATAATTAGTGACACCCAGGTATGAGCTATAATCCGAACACGGGCTAGTGTCTCCCCTCCCCCCCAAATAGCCTACCTCTTGCCTCCCATCCCAGTTCGAGTTTTTCTTCGAAGCTTTGGAGTCATAACGAATCTTCTCATGTGTTTAATCATCTGCTCGGCCATGGTGCTATCTTCTTCTGTCATAGTGATTTTATTTACCTTATAATATCACATAAATATGGATTGTCTTATTTAGGTGTGTCTCTGCCTTTGTTATTTTATACTCGTTTAGTCCAAGTGACGTAAATTGTTTGTTTTGGGTACCATTAGATGATTTTAAATATTCATTAGTGAACACCGTATACTTGTATGTCTACAGCTACGTAAAATCGTCAAACTTCAACCATACAACTGATAAGACATATTTCGTTAGTACTCTCTGATAATAGTAACGTAATGAGGTATTTGTATTGAAACAGTAAATTGCGCAGATTTTTTTTTCCCATTCAAACAGTTTCACGAACGATTAAATTACCTATAGGCTAGCAGTGTTCGGATACCTGACCCAGACTTGAGATTCATTATTTTACCTCTTGGTCATCGTTACAAATGGTGCATATCTTTTTACGCTACTTGGATTATAATACTTAGCAGTTTTCTTCTAATTGAAAAATATCATTACCAATTTTATGTTACTTTGATTTTTTAATTATTCATATGTGATTAGGTCATTAGATATCTCCTCTTTACCTTTTTTACTTGGTAATCATTCATATTATGTATCATATGTTTTGTGCTGAGCTCAGAACCCTGTTTTGCTACATTTCTAAATAACCATTTATCTCCGTTACAATATATTTTTGGTAAAAATAGAATAGAAATATGTGTATTATATATTTTTATCAATGTGGTCGTCATACTCTGGCAGTGTTGTTTTAAAACACCCTGTATATATAAAACAAACAAAACTTTCACGAAGGCTACTTCGTGAAAGGGGTTGATATATAAATATATATATAGATATACAATTAATGGGCATATTGATAGTGCTTTAGCTCTATTGTTATGTGTTATGGGTCTATTACTACCATTACTCCTATAAAAGGTTAGAACACATGAATTGCCCCTTTCATACTTTCATTAAACCCTTATTTTTGACAGTGCACGTTCCACTTATATTTCCTTTATACTATTTTGATCTTCCCATTTATACCACTTATCACCTCTCATAATGCCACTAAAGACAATGCTGGAGCCAAGTTAGTTTATTATAATGATTAAGCTATAAGCGAAACATTGTCAATAAAGTGCTCCTCCTCATATGGTGTATATATTAATTAGTTTATTATACTCCACTTAGCCAGAGAGTCATGAGCCATTACCGAGGAGTCTTTGATCCCGGCCCATCGAGGTACTGTATAGACACACTACGTCAGGCGGATGTAAACAACCCTCACACTCCAATTTTATCGCCTCTATCTGAGCTCAAACTTCCGCTCTAAATCTTCGTTTTTTTTAAAGTACGCTAGTTAATCTCTTTGAATACTCTCTTCAGTTCCGGTTACTTCGTTGGTAGTCCAGCAGAGGGCTGGTCTGGGCATGCATGGTGTGTATGCAAGAGTGGCGAATTCCACATAGGTGAACATAGGTAGGTACGTAGGTACGGGGCTGTAGGAACCATGGTAGGAGCAGGAGTGAGGGTGGGACTGATACAATTTTGGCTTTTTGTATTATACCTGTTCTCACAACTCTAGTAGAATGGAAATTATACAACAGCTTAGTTAGTTAAAATAGGACTTCAGAGGCTATCAAACCTTCTGGATTATTAAGCCAGCACACTGTAAGTCAAGCATAGCGTCAGGACTGGAACCCCTTTTGGAGAACTCCAATATCTTTTTACAACAGTGGTTCCCTGGATTGCCTATCGAAATGAGGGTTACAAGAAGTTACAAGGAAGAATTCTCTTTACCTCCCTCTATCCCTGGAAGTTTTAATCAATTCAGTACGATAGTTTTGTTTCCATATAGTCTGGCTAATCCTATGCGGTTATATTCAACTTTGAAATGTCATATAAGTAACACCCCGTTCTTAACATTAATCATCAATTACAAACCCCGATGTCATATAAACAAATAGAGTGGTAAAAACTTTCGATATTACCCTAAGACTCCTACAAGTCTGACCTAAACTGCATAGATCTTCTATTGATGAAGAATGTTAATCCATTCAGTACCGGTGACATCCTTCTCATTATATTCTGGCTACTATTAGGCTATTTTAGTCAGCAATTAACAGGGTTCGAATTATCGCAATCAATTATTTTCGCTACCACAGATCCTTCTCAATCTGCTCAAAATCGTTTAAATATAGCTAAAGTAAAGTAAAAAGACGTCGCCGGTACAGTAGGGGTTAAAAAGGCATCATGGTCCTGTAAGGGTTAAGGAGTAAACAGTGTTGGGGTGTTTATGGTGTTTGGTGTACCTCAGTGGCCCAGCAGAGGAGGGCAGGTGGCGCCACACACGTCAGCTGATCAGGTAAACAAACAGGGGCGGGGGTACAGTCAGCTGATCAGGTAAACAAAGACGGCGGCCGGCAGAACAAGTGAGAGAGATATATATAGCGAGAGAGAGAGAGAGAGAAAGAGAGGGGGTGGGGGGGGCAAAGTCAGTCATTATCTTGTATTGCAACGTGAACGATTCACTTGGAATAAGACCTACTACACCAGGTACAAGTTTACTCATTGTTTGTATTTTTTGTTCCTTCCCTACTTGATCATCAGCTATAATAGTTTATGTGCCAACAATACTTTAACATTTAGTATACATATTTTCTAGTTTCTAGTTTCCCTTCTATACTCAAGACTGAAATTGAACTTTTGAATGGTGCCGTACATTTGTAGAGCCCGGAAAAGGTAGTGTGTGTGGCTTGGTGAGGTCGTTAAGGTTTTTGTGATGATTGTGTGTTAGAGTGAAGCGGGTATTAGCCTATAGACTTTGTATGCCGGCCAAAGTTGACAGTTAGTTAGCACTCTCTTCCCTTACACACACACACACACACACACACAGTCAGGGAACACAGTCCAGAACAAACACATACAATACAGTCAGTCAGTCAGTCACACAGTCAGTCGATAGCCTTTACTCCCACAAGGGGTAGGAAGGATCAGCAAGAGACACAAGAAAGGTAAAATAGGTGACAGGAGAAGAACACATATTACAGTTCATACAGTAGCCGAGTATTATCATTATCACAAAAGGGTTGCACTATGATAATAAATCCTATGGGCTTCATACAGACTTCGCACAAACTACACCCGGGTGTAAACATATTATTACTGGCAACTGTACGGTCGCGCTAATAAGTCATGTCCCAGCTGTCATTACGTTTGGCTCTCTCTGTGATGTATTAATGTCTGTCAGATGTTGAATAGGGTGGGTAAGTGTAAGAACATGATTGTATATTTCACTCGATATGAAGAAATGAAGCTTAGATATTGCTGATATCAATTATTGATCAAAACATAATTGGTGCCGATCCATAACTTATTAGCACGACTGTACATAGCCTGTCATCGTTCATTCTGGGGTAGGCCGTTTTTGTAGTGGACCAATACATTTTGATGGTGACACACACTCTCACATACTCACACACACACATAAACCACATAACATAATGCTATAAACACACACAATCCTTCACTTACACATCCAAACAAACACATCTGGCTATACAAGCATATGGGAACACATGCACCTTATAGACTACACACACATCTCGTACTCTTAACAATGATTCATACGATCAACTTTTCCGGTAACATTAAGGGGACAGTAGTTATGTTGTGGTATATATATATATATTTTTTTTTTATATATATATATCACAAATACACGTGAGCCACTAAATGTTTCCAAGCTCTCAGTGGGGTTCGAACCGTCGACCGTCAGACAATAGCCGACGCTTTAATCAACTACACCACGGCAGTATACGTATATATATATATATATATATCGATATATATTTATATGTGTATTTTATAGCTTCCTCACTAGACCTTCATCAAGCTTGAATAAACACTCTGTAGACTACTTGAAGATAGATATGTACATTTTTCGATAGAAAATTGTCCCGGCAGAAGGCCAATTTCTCTTAAAATTACAGGCTCGCTATCGCTCGCCAGGAAAAATCAGCACCTAAATGACACGAAAAGTCTTACTATTGACAAAGAAATGGGGCGAAGTCTTAAAATCACCAAAATAATGGACCGAACGTCTAATAATCTGAAAACTAATGGGGCTAATCATGAGGAAGAAGGGGGACCAGAAAAACGGCCTATTTCCCCTTAATGTAGCACTATTTGTGGACCATTATTGAGTGGTAACGGTGACTATAGTTTTGTTTTTGTTTTTGTTTTGTTTGTTTGTATCCAGCTGGTCATATCTCGATTGTTCAGTCAATGGTCATATCCCCATCTTGATTATTCACCTGTTAAGGGGAGGCAGACCGTTTGTTTGGTCCATTAATTCATTTATTCATATATTTTTTGTAGTTTCCTCCCTAGACCTCCATCAAGTTTAGAAGAACACCCCCTAGACCCCCCTTCAAGATAAATTTGTAAATTTTTCGGTAGAAAATGTCCCGGCCGAAGGCCGATTCCTCTTAAAATTGCATGCTCGCTATCGCTCGCCAGGAAATAATCGACACCTAAATAGCACGAAAGGTCTTAAAATTGACAACGAAATGGGGCGAAAGGTGTTAAAATCGCCAAACTAATGGGCCGAACGTCTTATAATTTCAAAACTAGTGGGCTAAACATTAGGGAGAAGGGGGTCCAGAAAAAGTGGTCTGCCTTCCCTTAAGAAGATTATGTAGCGATATATGTTGGTAATTATGAAAACTTGGTATTAATACGACGTAGAGACAGAGTAATATATAACTACTCTGTCTCTACGTCGTATTAATATATATTATATACCGGTATATTATAGTTACTGACCATAAAGCAACTGATTGAAATTTCACTCAGCTGATTCGTGTGTTCAGGTATTTTGACCTCAACGTCCCTTTAATTTGGCTCCCTGTCACTCCTTTGGCTTTGGGGGAGTCACTCGTTACAGACAGCCTTCCTTTTGTCTCCTTCATACACATAGAAAAAATAATACAACTATGTCAAAATGTATATACCACTTCCTGTTACTATTAATATTCCATTAGCTGTTACTACTGTTCCCTCTACTGTCCCTCTATATATACCCTGTTGCTACCCTGTCTGTCTGTCTGTACCCAAGCCCTCGTCTGTGTTGGGTCTTCGGGGGCAGTAGTGGGAATTGAAGGACTCACTTGTATATTGACCTGTCACTCCCATCAGAACGCGCGATATATTGTTTAGTCTGGGCTGATGAAAGGTCACTCTCATCCTCTTAGTACCAGCAGTGGAAGAAGAAAACGGGAGTGGGAGTGAGAGGAATATGGGAGTGTCAACAGAGAGGGTGTATATATATATAATTATAGATACATAGATAGATCGATAAATAGATAGATAGATAAATAGATAGATCGATAGATAGATAGATAGATCGATAGATAGATAGATAGATAGATCGATAGATAGATAGATAGATAACTAGTAGATAAGGAGAACATTGGGTGAATTTGTATGTAACATTAAAGTCACATAGAGCCATTTGGCAGTGAGGTATTAATTATAACTATTCGCTCCCACTGAAATACACTGAGCAAATAATTCAATACCCCTATACTGCTTGAAGTACTATAATTATGCAGTTTAATAACTGCTTGTTAATATTTAATTAACAACATTTTGGAGGGTATATCAGTGCCTACAGTCATTTATTTATGGAGATATTTTAATGTATGTTGGTGTGATCGGTTTAGTTGGAGTTCAGTTATACTACCCTGTGATCATATACCTACCTGTTTTCTGCCTCGATCGCTCTTCTCAAGGGAGAATATCATAGACTAGATTTTTTAGAATAGGCTATCTAAAGAAGAAAACGATAATCTAATTGTGGGAAATGACGAGAGGGTAAACAAGAAAACAAACATATGGAGTTTGAAAAAATGTAAAATTGTTGAGGTAGAATACCTTTTGAATGGTACTGTACAGTTGGCTATATAAATTACTAGCAGGGATACCTGGCATTGCCCGGGTAATCACCATAATCACCATCACTACTACCACCACTACTACTACTACCATAATCACCATCATCAATCACTACTACCACAATCATCACAATACTACTACTACCATAATCACCGGCCTCGACCTCCCTGTGCCTCATTAAACGGCGATCTCGATTTCGGCCGCTAAATGACCTCCGATTTTGGATCTGACCTCATCCGTACCCCCATTTTGGGGGCTGCGAACAACTTTCGTTCCATACACCTTTTCGATCGGAGGCCTCCTTCTGCCCCAAACGGCAATTTTTGTTTTCGCATTTTTTTCGCTCCCGTATACTACATAAGTTCTGCCGAAAATGTTATTAAACAAAAGTGTCTGATTATCACTAAACTCGCCTAAAACCATCTCCAAAGCCTGGGCTTTCCAACGGTGCCCCACACTCCCACCTGGCACCAAGACTGTGGGAGGAGTTTAGTAACAATGTCGGGTAGGTCGGGTAACTGACAGACAGACAGACAGACAAACATTGACCTTTATTTATTAAGATGTTCCCCGTCGTTATCTTATGTATAAAAACAAAATAGTACCGGTATGAATGAATTGCAAGTGTGATTTCTATTAGTGATCAGTTGACTAATCAGATGAGTTAAGCACTGCATAAGAAACTACACTCGTAATTCAATCACGCACATTACACTTCCTTGTTATACACGGAAAAGAACAGGACTTATGTGGCCAACTGTACATGCTGCATACTGGGTCCTGGTAATTGAAGGACTCCACTTGTATATTGGTCTGTCACTGCCATCACAACCCAAGATATTTTGTTTAGTCTGCCCTGATGGAAAGCCACTCACATACTCTGTTTTTTTTATAGTACCCGTAGTGGAGAAGAAAATGGGAAAAGAAAATGAATGTGTAAGTGAGTAAAATCGGAAGAGAGGGAATAGAGAATAGAGAGAGAATAAACAAAGGAGAAAGGACAAAGGGAAGAAAGGGGAAAACAGTTGGTTGAGAAAAGAGAGGTCAAAGAATGTGAGGAACTAAATGAAACGTGGAAAATGAGAAAACACGAATATTTTGCATAGTCTGGGCTGATAGAAGGCCTTTCAGACGCCCTCTCAGTAGTGATGAAGAAAACGGGAATCTTAGTGGTTGAAATAGAAAACGTAATTGTGAGTTAATAGGGAAAAAGAAAATGGGAGTGAGTATGAAGGGACAAATTGGAGTGAGAGAGAAAATGGGAACGAATAAGAGAAAATGGAAGACAGGCCAAAGTAAAAACAACAAAATAAAGAGTGGAAGGGGATAAGAAGAGAGTAAATGACAAATTAAATAGAGAGAGGGAAATTATTATAGTACCCCGTAATATATGGCCACTCTATTATAGTGGTAGAGGAGAAAATGGGAGTGAGTGGTAAGGAAAACGAGTGAGACTAAAGAAGCAAACGAGGATGGGAATGAGAGAAGATGACACTGGTAAAAAAGGGTTATGCGTGAGTGAAATGTGGAGAGAGAGAGAGAGATACTGTATATATATATATATATATATATATATATATATATATATATATATATATATATATATATATGCAGTATATAGATAGATAGATAGATAGGCGCAGTTAACTATCATAATTATACCACGTTTTAGCTATAACCGAGTTTGATAAAATATTATGATGAGAACAGAGAGTTACACAGAGGTACACAGATACTCAGACCACACAGACCTTGCGGCCCCTACTATAGGTAGCGCCAATGAACTTGACAATAATCTGGACCCCTTAACCTATTATAACTCAAAATGAATGAAAGCAATCGGGCTGATATTTCTATCGTTTGGAAAGAGTCCACCAGAAAATAGGTTTGGAAATTTACAGCCAGTTTGCTGAAGGTACTTTTGAGTTACGAAGAGGTCAGGGATCAAGATTATTGTCAAGTTCGTTGGCGCTACCTATAGGTTGTTCGGCCTTAATACCTCTAGATAGGAACAGTTTGTAGTAGAAGAATAGGACAGCAATGGAGAGAGAGAGAGAGAGGTGGGTTAGAATACAACAATTGCCATGACCACTTGGGATCTTTGCGTGTGTCGGTGGTCAGTTTGATGTTTTGAGGTTTCTGTGTGTGTGTGTGTGTGTGTGAGAGAGAGAGAGAGAGAATGTGTGTGCGTGTGTGTGACTTGAATTGAATTAAGTTTGAATTAAGTTTATTTGCACAGACTTTTACAAAAAGTATGTGAGAGAGAGAGAGAGAGATGTGTATGTGTGTGTTAAAAAGAGAGAGAGAGAGAGAGGATGTGTTTGTGTGTGAGAGAGAGAGGGTATTGTTTACATGTGTCCGTACGCAAGGATCTGCGTGGTTGTCAAAGCAATCATCAACATTGGTGATTCTTGTTGTAAATATTTTATGTTATCGAATTACATCCTGCACACAACAACGTCCAGTAGACATACTGTAAAACCGGTATTACTTTATCCACTATTCAATAAAGACAAATCATTTAATTTTACTAATGTCAGTACTTAATGTCGACTACCTATAAACGGTTAAACCAATGATTTATGTGGTTGAATATTCGGTTTTGAAATAAATATAATATATGTTAAAAGTAAATATATAAATAAAACGCTCTCCTGTGTAACTGGATTCTTTTCACTTCTTTTTTCTCCTTTCCTCTCCCATTCTTAGTTTGTTCTACTCCCTCTTGTCTTCTCATATTTCTTCTCGTCCTTAACCTTCTTTCCACTCCTCTATCTTTCTGTCTCTCCTTTCCTCTCCACCTATTCCTCTCGTCCTCTTCCGTTCTCACTTTCCCCCTCTCCCATTCGTAATTTTCGTGTATCCTCCCCCCCCCCCCCCCTCCCATCACGTTTCCTCCCCACAAACCGTAATATTCAATGGCTTCTTCTTGTTTCCTACTGCCCACTCCTTCCTTCCCCTCTCTCCCCTTGCTTAATTAATTTTCTCCTCTGGGCTCTACGTGTGTCCTTCATTTATTCTCTTACACCTATTCTTAACTGCCCATCCCTCTTCTCTTCCCACTCCACCACATCTCTGTTTTAAAGGGGGATGGGTGTATTTATTTGCTCATTTATTTATATTTTTAATATTTTGTTTAGATTCCCCCTACACCTCCATCAAGCTTAAGAAAACACCCCACAACAAGACCCTCCTTCAAGATAAATTTCTACATTTTTCGATAGAAA
The DNA here is from genome assembly GCA_032716605.1 of Paralithodes platypus. Classification (NCBI taxonomy): domain Eukaryota; kingdom Metazoa; phylum Arthropoda; class Malacostraca; order Decapoda; family Lithodidae; genus Paralithodes; species Paralithodes platypus. The sequence goes on from CM064485.1 coordinate 58,990,107, forward strand.
AATGTCTCGGCCAAAGACCGGTTTCTTTTAAATGACAGGCTCGCTATCGCTCGCCAGGAAAAATTCGACAACTAAATGACACGAAAAGTCCTACTATTGACAAAGAAATGGGGTGAAAAGTCTTAAAATTGCCAAACTAATGTGCAAAACATCTTAACATCTCAAAACTAATGTGGCTAAATCTGAGGGAGAAGGGGAACCAGAAAAACGACCCATCTCACCCTCAACAGTAATAAACAATTCATGCCTTGTGTTTTGCTTGTTTTATATTGCCCACTCTTCCCTTCCCCTCCTACTTATTGTCTTCCCTTCCCCTCCTACTTATTGTCTTCCCTTCCCCTCCTACTTATTGTCTTCCCTTCCCCTCCTACTTATTGTCTTCCCTTCCCCTCCTACTTATTGTCTTCCCTTTCCCCTCCTACTTATTGTCTTCCCTTCCCCTCCTACTTATTGCTTCCCTTCCCCTCCTACTTATTGTCTTCCCTTGCCCTCCTACTTATTGTCTTCCCTTCCCCTCCTACTTATTGTCTTCCCTTGCCCTCCTACTTATTGTCTTCCCTTCCCCTCCTACTTATTGTCTCCCCTTCCCCTCCTACTTATTGTCTTCCCTTCCCCTCCTACTTATTGTCTTCCCTTCCCCTCCTACTTATTGTCTTCCCTTCCCCTCCTACTTATTGTCTTCCCTTCCCCTCCTACTTATTGTCCTTCCCTTCCCCTCCTACTTATTGTCTTCCCTTCCCCTCCTACTTATTGTCTTCCCTTCCCCTCCTACTTATTGTCTTCCCTTCCCCTCCTACTTATTGTCTTCTCATCTCAGCTCTATTTGTCTGCTCACTTCTTGTCTTACTCCTATTCTTGACCCTTTTAAGATGCGATTGCGCATTTCTTGTCTGTTTTCTGGCTATTATTAGACGATATTATTCAGATTAGGAAGGGTATATGGCAGTCAAAGGGCAAATTCAGATATTCTTTACCTTTAGATTTCCCACAGATCCTTCCCAAGCTGTATAACATTGCCTAATAGTAGCCAGAATAAACTGTCAAAACGCGTCATAGGGTTAGCTTCCCATCCCACATCTCTCTCTCTCTCTCTCTCTCTCTCTCTCTCTCTCTCTCTCTCTCTCTCTCTCTTCTCTCCTCTCCTCTCTCTCTCTCGCTCTCTCCCTCTCTCTCGCTCTCTCCTCTCTCTCCTCTCTCTCTCTTCTCTCTCTCTCTCTCTCTCTCTCTCTCTCTCTCTCTCTCTCTACCCACCTCACATCTCTCCCCCCACAGTAATAAACAAAGTCTTGTGTTTTACTTGTCTTCAACTGCCCACTTTCCACTTTCTCTCCTTACTTTTCCTCTTTGGCTGATCCTCATGATACTCACTGTTAAACATACAAGATACCAACATATTTCACACACGCACACGCACACGCACACACTCGCATACCAAATTAACATGTCAATGTCTTTTTAATTTCATCCATTAACGGAAGCGAATTTTATTGTGGATGCTTCATTCACTGGTATTGCTGGTCACGGACCAAAACGGCCGTAGATAGGGAACTTTATTTGTTCAAGTTATTTGCTCCAATATTCACATGTCTGAATTGCACGCATGGCGGAAATTATTATGAGCTCTACTGAACATGATTGTTGCATTATTATGAGCTCTACTGAACATGATTGTTGCATTATTATGAGCTCTACTGAACATGATTGTTGCATTATTATAAGCTCTACTAACATGGATTGTTGCATTATTATGAGCTCTACTGAACATGATTGCTGCATTATTATGAGCTCTACTGAACATGATTGTTGCATTATTTAGCTCCAACTAACATGCTTTTTGCATTATTATGATGCTACTGAACATGATTGTTGCATTATTATGAGCTCTACTGAACATGATTGTTGCATTATTATGAGCTCTACTGAACATGATTGTTGCATTATTATGAGCTCTACTGAACATGATTGTTGCATTATTATGAGCTCTACTGAACATGATTGTTGCATTATTATGAGCTCTACTGAACATGATTGTTGCATTATTATGAGCTCTACTGAACATGATTGTTGCATTATTATGAGCTCTACTGAACATGATTGCTTGCATTATTATGAGCTCTACTGAACATGATTGTTGCATTATTATGAGCTCTACTGAACATGATTGTTGCATTATTATGAGCTCTACTGAACATGATTGTTGCATTATTATGAGCTCTACTGAACATGATTGTTGCATTATTATGAGCTCTACTGAACATGATTGTTGCATTATTATGAGCTCTACTGAACATGATTGTTGCATTATTATGAGCTCTACTGAACATGATTGTTGCATTATTATGAGCTCTACTGAACATGATTGTTGCATTATTATGAGCTCTACTGAACATGATTGTTGCATTATTATGAGCTCTACTGAACATGATTGTTGCATTATTATGAGCTCTACTGAACATGATTGTTGCATTATTATGAGCTCTACTGAACATGATTGTTGCATTATTATGAGCTCTACTGAACATGATTGTTGCATTATTATGAGCTCTACTGAACATGATTGTTGCATTATTATGAGCTCTACTGAACATGATTGTTGCATTATTATGAGCTCTACTGAACATGATTGTTGCATTATTATGAGCTCTACTGAACATGATTGTTGCATTATATTTTCCTTTTCTTATTATTCCAGCGATTAGGCTAACGGTTATCATTCCCTTTTATTGGTAGAATCTTTGTACCGCTCACTTCTTCTATTTTGTATATTCTTCTCCCGATACATAGTCTTTTATGATAATTTCATCAATTTCCACCTCTCCTCCCATTTGTGACTCCTTATAAAAATAATATAATACTGTTCTGTACCTCTTCTCTCCTCACCTACTCCCCTCCCCCTATCCTCTCCTTCTCTTCTAACTCTCCTTTCTCTCCCCCTCCCCTCCACTTCCACCTCTCCTCCCCCTCCCCTCCACTTCCACCTCTCCTCCCCCTCCCATCTACCTCTCCTCTCCTCTTTTCCCCCTCCCCTTCCCCTCCACCGGCCCCCCCTCCCGCCCCCCTCCCTTGTGATGTAGCCGCCCTTTGCCCTAACAATTAATACCCTGCTCCCCCCCCCCCCCATCTTGTCATCTACCCACGACTCTTACATTTATCGCTCTTTTTCTTTATTATCCTTCCTTTTGTATGCTTCTTCTTTCATCTCCTCTTCTCTTCTCTCCATCCCTGTATCCCTTTCCCTATCTCTTTTCTCTCCACCTCTATCCCTCTCTCTCTTCTCTCCACCCCTGTCCCTCTCTTTTGTCTCCGCACCCCTATTCCCCTCTTCTTCCCATCCCTATCCTTCCCTTCTCTCCATCCTTATCCCTCTCTCATCTCTCCATCCCTATCCCTCTCTCTTCTCTCCATCCCTATACCTCTCTCTTCTCTCCATCCCTATGCCTCTCTTCTCTCCACCCCTATCCCTCTCTCTTCTCTCCATCCCTATCCCTCTCTCTCTTCTCTCCATCCCTATCCCTGTCCCTCTCTTCTCTCCATCCCTATCTCTCTCTTCTCTCCATCCCTATCTCTCTCTTCTCTCCATCCCTATCCCTCTCTCTCTTCTCTCCATCCCTCTCTCTCTTCTCTCCATCCCTATCCCTGTCCCTCTCTTCTCTCTCTCCATCCCTATCACTCTCTTCTCTCCATCCCTATCCCACTCTTCTCTCCATCCCTATCCCTGTCCCTCTCTTCTCTCCATTCACTATCTCTCTTCTCTCCATCCCTATCCTTCTTTTGCTTCTCTCCATCCCTATCCCACTTCTCTCCATCACTATCTCTCTCTTCTCTCCATCACTATCCTTCTATTTCTTCTCTCCATCCCTATCCCACTTCTCTCCATCACTATCTCTCTCTTCTCTCCATCCCTATCTCTCTCTTCTCTCCATCCCTATCCCTCTCTCTCTTCTCTCCATCCCTCTCTCTCTTTTCTCCATCCCTATCCCTGTCCCTCTCTTCTCTCCATCCCTATCACTCTCTTCTCTCCATCCCTATCCTTCTATTTCTTCTCTCCATCCCTATACCACTCTTCTCTCCATCCCTATCCCTGTCCCTCTCTTCTCTCCATTCACTATCTCTCTCTTCTCTCCATCCCTATCCTTCTATTTCTTCTCTCCATCCCTATCCCACTTCTCTCCATCACTATCTCTCTCTTCTCTCCATCACTATCCTTCTATTTCTTCTCTCCATCCCTATCCCACTTCTCTCCATCACTATCTCTCTCTTCTCTCCATCTCTATCCTTCTATTTCTTCTCTCCATCCCTATCCCACTTCTCTCCATCACTATCTCTCTCTTCTCTCCATCACTATCCTTCTATTTCTTCTCCATCCCTATCCCACTTCTCTCCATCACTATCTCTCTTCTCTCCATCACTATCTCTCTTCTCTCCATCCCTATCCTTCTATTTCTTCTCTCCATCCCTATCCCACTTCTCTCCATCACTATATCTCTTCTCTCCATCACTATCCTTCTCTCCATCCCTATCCCTCTCCCTCTCTTCTCTCCCCCCTCCTCCTCTCCCATACTCTCTCCTCCCATTCCTTATCCCCTCCAAACTCCTCCCTCTTTTTTGTTCCTCTTCTTTTCTCTTCTCTTATCTTCACTCCTCTCTTCTTCTTCTCTTCTCCCCATCCCTCCACCTCCCTCCTCTCCTCTCCTCTCATGCATTTCAAAATACAATAACTGTGTTAAATTGTTAGCTTGTCTCAAATAGTAGATATGTTTGTATACCTGTTCTAGCGTTATTATGTATAGTAGATATGTTTGTATACCTGTTCTAGCGTTATTATGTATAGTAGATATGTTTGTATACCTGTTCTAGCGTTATTATGTATACCTGTTCTAGCGTTATTATGTATAACAAAAAGTGTATTGATATTAATAAACCCGTCTAATAGAATCTAATGCCTACTTATAATTGAGTGCAATTTTCCAAATAATTACATTAAGGAAATGGCATTTGAACACAGTTGTTTCGTAAATGCGTGTGTGAACGGGCGTGTGCGCGTGTGTGTATCAGGCACGTGCGTTAGCTTTGCGTGTGTGAGTGCAATTTGTGTGTGGTTAGAAACATCTGTGTGTGCGTGTTTGAATTCCAAGGGTCATTATGATTCATGAGAATCATGTCAGTGTTTTGTGTGTGTGCGTGTGTGAGATAGAGAGAGAGAGAGTGAGAGCGAGAGAGAGACGCTATCCGCTAAACGAGCTAGCTGGTTATGTATCTGGTAGTATCAGAGTGGACGTTTTGGGCTATGGTGATTATATACCTTATATACCTTTGTCTGTTTATTAACTGTTTATTAACCAATAGTGTTGTTGACGTTAGATAAATGATAATTATACTTTTGATTATTTGTAACTATATTAACCACTATCTTTCTATGACCCACAGGTAAGATGCTTCTTCACCTGGCAGTCACACACAAACACACGTACACCACAAACCAAGGGATCGTGAGTACGGTATAGCATTTAATCTCCTTGTTTATTTGTTATCTTCTTATTATTCTACCTCCATCAAGCTTCAAAAATATACACCCCCAAGACAATACAATAGATACATTTGTAAATTTTTCGATAGAAAAATTCCCTGGCAAAAGGCCGGTTCCTCCTAAATTATAGGCTCGCTATCGCTCGCCATGAAAAAAATCGACATCTAAGTGGCACGAAAGGTCATAATTTGTATTAAGAAATTCGGCGAAAAGTCCTAAAATCGCCAAACTAATGGGCGGCACGTCTTAAAATATGAAAACTAATAGGGATAAACACGAGGGAGAAAGGGGACCAGAATAACTGATCCCTTCCCCTTAAGTGATTGGTGTCTTTACCCCCTTAGAGATTGATAGGGCGATTGTATACTTTGGAATATAGTAATTTAAATATCAAGATGTCATTAGTTGATTACCAGGAAGATTGTTGTTGTTGTTGTTGTGGTGCCAAGTTATTATAGACGAACTTGACTAAGCTAGGGGGTCTCTCAAGGGGCTAGTGGCTGTTGTTTTAGTTTTGTTCTTTTATTGTCTATTAATTCATATACAGTATTCATATATATTTTTGTTTCCTCGCTAGACCTCCCTCAAACTTAAAAAAACACCCCCTAAACTCCCCCCCCCCAAAAAAAAAGAAGAAGATAAATGTATACATTTTTCGGTAGAAACATTTCCCGGCCGAAGGCCAGTTCCTCTGATAAATACAGGCTCGCTATCGCTTGCCAGGAAAAATCGACACCTAAATGGCACGATAAGTCTTAAAATTGACAACGAAATGGAGCTAAAGGTGTTAAAATCGCCAAATTAATGGGCCGAACGTCTTAAAATGTCAAAACTAATGGGGCTAAACGCGAGGGAGAAAGGGGTTCAGAAAAAAACACCCATCTCCGTTTAAAGTAGTTATTAAAACATTAGGGCACAAGCTACCTTTTTGGTCAAGAACAATTGTAAATATTAATGTATTTTATTGAAACTTGCACAGCTTGTTGAGAGCACTACAGGAACTTCTCACAATGAGTTTCATATTGATATGTGGATTTTTTTTTTTTTTTTACAAATATTTTTTGTTTAATTTACACTAAATTTTGTATATTTTCAAGGCTTGATTGCGATTACCATTATACCGACACACCTCAAATTTTGCTGCTTAAGGGGAGGTTTTTAGTTAGTTCGCTAGACCTCCATCAAGCTTAACATTACAGCCCCTAGACCCCCTTTCAAGATAAATTTGAACATTTTTCGGTAGAAAGATGTCCCGGCCGAAGGCCGGTTCCTCTTAAATTACAAGGCTTGCTATCGCTCGCCAGGATTTTGTTTACACCTAAATGGCACGAAGTCTTAAAACATAATAATTGACAGAAATGGGGCGAAAGTTCATAAAATCGCCAAACTAATGGGGCGAACGTCTTCTAATATCAAAAGCAATGGGGCTAACCATGAGGGAGAAAGGGGTCAAGAAAAAATCCCTCAAGTGGAAATCGCCCCTTAATACCAAAGCTTATGAAAAAGATAATGATCTTCTAAATGTTACTATAAAAAAATAAAAAATAAAATGAATATTTTACTTTTCTTATTTTTCGCATTAACTCAACTTCAAGTACTAAATCACATTCATACACTAAAATTCATGCGCTAAATCAAATATATGAGGCCATAAATTAATTTCAAGCACTAAATCAAATTCATGAATTAAATCAAATTAAAGTGCTGCCGTAAATTATAATCAGGCACTATATAAAATACAACTGCTATAGCAAATTAAAAACCCGACAAAGTTCAAGCAGTAAGTCAAATTCAAGTTTAAATCATATTTTTATATTACCTAACAAATCAAAATAACACAGTAAATCATATTCAAACACCGACCATCGAGGACTAAATACAAATTTAATTAAAGTACAATTTCAAACTTAATCTGATATCCATGCACATTCATACTGTACAATCGAGCTAATAAGTGATGGCTCGGCACCAAGTATATCTCTATCAATAATTTGTATCAGCAATGTCTAAAACTTGATTTATTCGTTTCGAGTGAGATATAAAAGCATGTTCCTACAGTTACCCACCCTATCCAACATCTGACAGACTAATATTAATACACCACAGAGCAAGCCAAACGTAATGACAGTTGTGACATGACTTATTAGCGCGACCGTACGTCGGCGCAGATAGATTGTATCTATATCCCTGGCATTAGTTTATAAATATATTTCGGGGAATGTTCAATTGATCTTCCTTCAAATATTCCACATATTAGCATTTTATCCGTGGTACACTCGGATGCCATAGTCTCTAGCCCACTTACAAGATTTGTTTGTTATGTAATATATTTCTTTTTGCAATTATAACTATCTGGATTGATTTTTGGATAGAACTTGCTTTTCAATAAATACTATATATAATTTTGTAGTTGATGCTTAGAACATTGTATTCATAAAATCGTTTCCAGGGATATGCTTCCATAATTAGAAATAGGTGAAGTCCAGGAATATCTATGATTGGGCTAGAGACTGGCATCTGAGTGTACTATGACGTAGTCTAACGACCCATTACTGGGGGAGACACTTGTTACAGGCAGCTTTGCCTTTGGTTTCCTTCATACGCATAGAAAAATACATTATTCATCGACCACAAAATTATGATTTCCAAATCACTCTTTACCAAACTTAAATCCATTAGCAATGTCCAAATCAATAAAGGGTGGCATTAGGGGCATATTTTTAGTTGTAATTGAATACATCCATGCACGGAATCAAACCCACACAAGCACAGATGAAAAAAAAGAAAAAAGAGAAACAATCTGGAAAAGAAAAAGCCTTGAGGTCAAACTCCACACTGTACTGTATTAGGAGTTCCCCTGGGTGTAAGGTCATGCCCCCCAGTGTCATGAGGGGCACAATTTGTAGGACCCTGGTGGTGGTACTTCAGGAGACACAGCTGAGATGGTCAGAGTTGGAGGGTTCCACAGACTGCATACCAAGGACTGGACTGGTTAAGGGAGGATGGGCGTATTTATTTGATCATTTATGTATAATTTTTATATTGTTTTAGTATCCTCCCTACGCCTCTATCAAACTTAAAAAAACACCCGCCCAAGACCCAAAAACATTTGTACATTTTTCGATAGAAAAATGTCCCGGCCAAAGGCCGGTTCCTCTTAAAATACAGGCTCGCTATCGCTCGCCAGGGAAAAACCGACACCTAAATGACACAAAAAGTCTAAATATTGAAATCGAAATGAGGCGAAAGGTCTAAAAATCACTAAACTAATGGAACGAACGTCTTAAAATGTCAAAACTAATAGGGTTTAATATGAGGGAGAATGGGGTCCAGAAAAGAGACCTATCTCCCCTTAATGGCTAGATGGATAACGTATGGAAGTCAGGATATTTATAATTGGGTTTATGGCTTATATCAATAAATGGAACTCAGGACACCGCCTACAGAACTAAAACACTCTAACCATTACACCACCAAGACAGTATCTCAGGGAAGCATAGTTCTCTGATTATGTACAGGTTCTCTCAAAGGTCGTAAACTATTTTCAATATATCGACTTTAGTTATCTCTCTAAAGAAATGTACCTTCCTTTCTTAGTCAAATTACGCAAGTTTTTTTCCCCCGTAGGCTTATGCTCATATATTTACCATGATGTAATTGAAATTAAAACCCAATATCTCTCTCTCACGTGCAGTATATATACATGTATATCTACTCCTTTCTGAACTCTACACACACACACACACACACACACACACACACACACACACACACACGAATATATATATATATATATATATATATATTATTATATATATATATATATATATATATATATAACTACCGGTACCTCTGTGAATAGTATAGGTGTGGTTTTCCTTGACGTACAGGTGTCATGGTAATCAGTTACAGCCGCTACAAGGTACAGGTAGTGTCTGTTATATGTCTGGGTGGTGAGGTATGTAGGCGGTGTCTGTCTGTGTGTCTGTCTGTGTAAGTGTGGGTGTGTGAGTATGTGTGTGGTTGAGTGGTTGTGTGTGTGTGTTTGAGTGTTGAGTGGGGGTTATTGTATGTGATGTAAGGGGTGTTGCGTGTGTGTTTCTGTGTTGTTACATGTCCTGTAGATGAGCTATGTTGGTGGTGCGTGTGTGTGTGTGACGGGTGGGGGCATGAGTATGTAGATAGTGATTGTTTACATGGTGTATGTGTTTGGTTGGTGTGTAGTAAGGTGTGCGTGTGTATCATCAGTGTTAGTGTGTGTGGAGTTGGCGTATATATGCATGTGGCGTGTGTGCGTATGTGAGTGTATACGTGTAAATAAAGGCCGTGTTTTTTCCCTTCCACCCCCACCCTAACTCAACAATGCAGCCCCCTAACTCTCTCAACAAACCACACCTCGTACACGCTCAAGCTAGACCCGTCCGAGGCAATAACTTCGCTAATTTACTGTAGCTCAGAAAAAAACAAAAAAAAACACACACACACACACACACACATACACGGTAACTGGTAGAAGGATATACTCTTAAGAGCAGGTACAGTTGCCCACATAAGTTCTGTTCCTAGTCGTGATCTTATGTATGAAGTAAAATTTGTTTGTGTCTATCTATCTATCTATTGCCTGACGCCGTGATCCCCGAAGGGGTGGCCACGAACGAACCGCCCCCGTGCACCTCTGTCCCCAGTCAGTCGACGCCCCTCCCCCCAACCAGCACCGCCTTCGTTCATGTACTTCCTCACTCCATCCTTCCACCTCTCATTCGGTCTACCTCTCCCTCTCTGTCCCTCCACCTCGCTCTCCTACACCCTCTTAGTCATTCTCTCGCTTTCCATACGTTCCATATGGCCGAACCATCTCAAGTTGTTCCTTTTCACACTTTCCAGCACATCTACCTCCACACCACACCTCCTTCTTACTTCCTCATTAGTCTGTCTATCCCTCCATGTAACTCCGCACGCACTCCTTAAGTAATTAATTTCCACTACTCTCACTCTTGGTCTGAGTCTCTCGTCCAACGTCCATGCTTCGCTTCCGTAAGTCAGTGTCGGGATTACCACACTGTCATGCAAGGACTTCTTCACTTCCATACTGACCACCCTATTTCTTGTTACTGCTTTTAGCGTTCCTACAACCCTCTTCCCCTGTTGTACCCTCTCCCTCACTTCTTCATCCATAGTCCCATCTTTACTCAACACACTGCTCAGATACTTAAAAGAGTTGACGATCTCCTTAGCCTGACCGTTCAGCTTCACCTCACACTCTGTGACTTCACCCCTTTCGAAAACCATAACCTTGCACTTCCCCGCATTTACCTTCAAATTCCGTTTTTCGCACACTGTTCCAAACTCATTTATCAACTCCCATTCATTATCACTCATCAGAACTGTATCATCTGCAAACAGCAGTACAGGTAGCTTCCACTCAATTCCCTCCCTTTTCAGCGATACACCAACATCCACTGCTCTTGATAGTATTTCTTTCATGACTCCATCCATATATACAGTAAACAACCATGGGGACATCACACACCCCTGTTTCAAACCAACATTCAGGTCAAAGAACTCGCTCTGCTCACTCTCCACACGTACTGCCACCTTTGCACCCTCATACATGGTCTTCACTGCTTTCAGCAACTTGCCCTCTACTCCGTATATTCTAAGTACTTTCCACAAACCTTCTCTATCCACTCTGTCATAGGCCTTCTCCAAGTCCATAAAGGCAACATACACCTTTTGTTTCTTCTCCAGATATTTCTCCACAACACAATTCAGGGTAAAAATCTGATCTACACATCCTCTTCCCTTCCTATAACCTCCCTGCTCGTCGCCTATCCATTTCTCCGTTCTCACTCTCACTCTCTCAATCACTACCCTACTGTATACCTTCCCTACTACGCTTAGAAGACATATTCCTCGGTGGTTACCACACACTCCTCTTTCCCCTTTGCCTTTATATAGGGGGACTATTATGCCAGTCTTCCAGTCATCGGGTGCACTCCCCTTCTCCCATGCTAGTTTGCACATTTTCCAAATCTATCACTATCTCACCACCATACCTCAACATTTCCCCACACACTCCATCTGTCCCTGGTGCTTTCCCCAACTTCACTCTTTTCATGGCTTCCCACACTTCTGACCTCCTGATCCCCACCTCCTCTTCCACTACTTCTCTTCTTCTCCCTCCCATACCATATCCAGCTATGTTTGCTGGCTCTTCATTCCTTACATTTAGCAACTCATTGAAGTACTCCCTCCATCTTTCGACTCTCTCTTGCTTCTCGGCTAGCATTCTCCCATTCTTATCTTTCACACCCTTACTGTTTCCCTTGCTACCTTCCCTAACTTTCCCTAATTTGTTTGTGTGGTTTCTTTTAATTATCAGTTGACTAATCAGATGAGTTAACCACTGAATAAGAAACTACACACGTAATTCAATCATGGGCATTATATTTCCAAGTATAAGATCACGGAGAGGAACAGAATTTATGTGGCCAACTGTATAATCAAGATCTTTAATGGCGAGTAGGATAGATATAGTACTGGTATTTAAATGTTGAAATATCCTGATTGGTGTAACCATATCTATGTTCACGACTGTACAATCTTAGTCATTTAATCAGGACTCATAGTTTTGTATATGTTGTATTCCATTAGGCAAGAACCAGACTCGCATCCCTTTAATGGTGGAATTGAAAACCACTGGGGAGTATGATTATATATATATATATATATATATATATATATATATATATATATATATATATATATATATGCTCACACCTCGAGTCTATATGGATTATATTAACTGAAAGGAAATCTGATGGTAAAGATCTCAAAAATACTACCCCCCCCCCAAAAAAAAAAAAAGTTCGCCACCCACCTTGTCTTTTAGCCTGTGTTCTGTTAATTTAACTTATTTCCGAAAAAATCATTCTGTCAATTTTCCTCCTATTAAGAGTAACAAAGGCTTCTACTAGATAAAGATACTGTATTAAGAGTAATAAAGGCTTCTACTAGATAAGGATAGTGTATTAAGAGTAATAAATACTTCTACTAGATAAGGATACAGCTATTTTTGTGAAGGCTTTCCTCCTAGTGTGGTAAATTTAATGTTAGTGTACTTTGATTGGCGAATCTATTAAGCTTAGAAGCACTTCGCTATCAAAGGGGTGTATTTTTCTATTATAATGCGTCCTGCAACCATTTTGTTATCAAGGATAGCTAGATACGTACACATAAATTAATATATTCAGGCATTGCTTGGAAGCTAATCGAAAACTATATACTATATATTATGTTTTGTTACGATTGAACACACACAGGTAGCTAATGCTAACAGTCTTTGTTTGTAGTGTTTCCTAGCTAAAAAATATGGTGTACATTCGTGAATAATCTGATCTCTCTCTCTCTCTCTCTCTCTCTCCACAAATATGAATGTAACCAGACGACGATGCTGTTGTTTCAGTGGAATAATGGCTCTTTGAGCAGTATGTATCGCCTTACTAGTGGTTGTCCCCTCACAGGATGGGGGGCGCTGCTCAATAAACTCGCCCCTCGGGGCAAAATCAAAATCTCTCTCTCTCTCTCTCTCTTTTGCACTGGTTCTCATCCATCGCACTTTGCCCTCAACCCAGTATTGTTATGTCTGACAGGATCTTAAATATTCACGTTTAATTCCGCCTACCAAAACTTGTTGAACCAACCATCTGAATATTTATAAAATATCCGACGATGTTTGGTTCTTCTTAAGTTGGATGTGAATAAAATACGTTGTGATAAATGTATGACTGATTCGAGTGTTTTTAAATATATACTTTACTTATTATGACTCCAAACTACAAGAAATCTTTCTCATGTTCAATTTCGATCGTCAGATAATTATGTGCTTATATGTAATAATGACCTTCTTTTTATATATATATATATATATATATATATATATATATATATATATATATATATATATATATATATATTTCTAGTCTCTCAGTGGGGATCGAACCATCGACCATCAGGATGATAGCCGACGCTTTAATCAATTACACCACGGCAGTCTAAAAGACACTCAGCCTTCTATCCTATTTATGTTAGGGAGAAGGGAAACCCACTAGGCGAATATATTTCAATTCAAACCTAGTTGTAGGATCCATATTTCCAGAATACCATACACGGATTTTTGAGTGTTACATTTCGAGGTGGTACTTGGTGACGCTCTGGTCTCTCTTACAGGCCTGTAGCCCCCCCCCCCCATCTTCAAGCGGAAGAAGAAAGAAGAAAGAAGAGAGAAGAATCTTCAAGCAGCAGTAGAAGATGGACGATTTGAGGACCAGAAAAACCTAGCCCCATAGCTTCCTCCATCAGTTCTCTCTCCTCCAATCGACACCTCGATCTGCGCTCGCCCGGCCAATCAGCTCCCTGCATCTCACCCCATATCTCATCATCATCCTTGACCATTCTCATTACTTTCCTATACTCTTATCTTTTCCCCAAAACCTTTCCCATTACTTTTCCTTTTCTAGATTATTAAATATTACCCACTACCGCCCATTAGAAGCCCACTTGTAGTACGACGCCGAACCCTGAAGGCATTGCCATGAAGGGGGGGGGGGGGGGTTTAGCCCCTGGTTATAGGAGGCAAGTGGGTAGGGTTTATACTTCAAGTAGGTTAGGGTCTGGTGACATAGGCTTGCCTACAGTCCAAGGACATAGGTAGGAGTTAGGATTTTTCTGGGGACATCCCATAGGGGTGCCCCCTGGGTACAGTTTTAAAATTCTCCATAAAAATTATCAATTAAGTCTACCTCCCTAACTTGTTATTTTCCCCATTCACTTTCACTTTTCTTATAGTTAGCAATTAAACTTGTTTCTCCCAATGATTCAGTATGGCACTGTATGTCAAATTCAAATGCATTAACGATCCCCCTGATGACCCAGGCTCTCACATATTTAGTATCACTCAAACCCAAATAGTCAGGGTTTTCAAAAATCTCAATGTTATCAAAATAAGACTTGCTTCACAAAAAGATCTTGATGCATATCTCAACCCCGCCACTCTAAAGAAACTCCAATCTGCTGGTTATGAACTAGTCCTCTCCCCAGAACTTAAAGCTGCCTGTACAGTCAAAATTATGCACCCTGACAAGAACATCTTCAACAAAGACGAAGATGAGATTGCCAGGGAAATTTCCAAGGAAAACTCCATCACTGTCTGTGAAGTATTTAAAACCCAACGTCAAGCCCTCAAAATTCGATGTGCCTCCCCTCAGGAGGCCAGTAAGCTTCTAAAAACAGGTCTCAAGGCATTTCATGTGATTTTGCCGCCTGATTTTCTGACCCCTGAGTCCTGGATCAATCTCAGGCAGTGCTATAACTGTTATGCTTACGGACATCCCACAGCCCAATGTAAGAAAACAGTAACTTGCTCTCGTTGTGCTGAGTCAGGGCACTCATTTACCACCTGCTCTTCAATCACTCTGAAATGCTCAAACTGCAATGGCCCTCACATTGCAATCAGTGCCGAATGTCCCTTCCGTCTCAATGTCTTAAAAGACACTAGAAAAAATGCAAAGGCCACTCCAACCACTCCCAACCAAACACGTCCTTTATTCTCATCCCACCCAGTCACTGCCACATCATATGCTTCAGCGACCACCTCACACATCCCTCAATCCTCCCCCCTACCCCACCCAACATCAATCCTCCCGGCCCATTGTTCAACCGCGAAATATTCGCCCAAACTTCAGTCCTTGTTAATGTTGCACTCCACCTCACGAACCAAAAAGTCACCCCACAGTTTAACAAGCTCCTAAATGATGGCCTGACTGCCCACAACCTCCCTGCCATCATGATCCCTGAGTCTTGGTTCCAGCATAGCAAGAACTCTCACAATCCATCTCTCTCAGCCACTCCTCTTCCTATTCCACTACCCTCAACCTCTACCTCCAACTCATCCTCCACTACCCCTATTCCTCAACCCCCAAGCGCCAACGAATTCCCTGAAATGTCAATCCCTCTCACCACTGAAAATGAACCTCAAGATCCCCCTACCCAAACCCCCCCCCCCCCCCCCCCCTCACAAATGTCACTGACCCAACTCTCAATGCATCTGACCCTGACCTTCCTCACCTTACTACCCCAACATCCTTCATGCCTCCCCCACCCCCTCCTACACCAAAAACGCCCACCGTTCCTCCCCAATCTCCTCTAAAACGAAAACCCACCAGTCCAGCTGAGTTACCCTCCCCTGAATTAAACCGTTCTCGGTCAAAGTCACGTAAAGTCAAGTCGAAACCCCAAGAAAAAACACTAACTCTACCTCCAAATCTCTATCTTTTGGAGGAGGCCGCTCCTCATCCTCTCCCTCTCCAGCCCGGGCCCCACCATCCCCCCACTCCCCCACACATAGCTCACTTCACGATACCCCATCATGTTAAGAGTCATCCAATTCAACATAAGACACTACTACACTAACAGACACTACTTACACAATTAATTTTAGATAATGACCCGGACATAATACTAATTAACAGCACCTGTACGTACAACACACATAAAATTAGATTCTTTGGTTACACAACACGACAGACCGACGGCGATGCCAACGATGGAGTTGCAATCATGATAAAAAGCACCATTCAACACGAATTCATCACAGACTGGACATACAAACATTTCCTTGCAGTTAAAACACACACAACACTTGGACCCCTCATAGTTGCCACCACATATGTCAGACCCAATACCTACATCCCTTACACAGACTTAAATACCTTATTCAATAACAATGCACCTACACTTATACTTGCAGACTTTAACGCTAGACACCAAGCTTTCCAACCATAATACCATTAATCAACGTGGAATTCAACTATTAGCACTACACAACCACAAAAGATTAACTTTTCAAGGCCCAGACTTCAACACAGTTTTCACACCAAACGGTAATGGTAAACCTGACTTAATTTTTTCAAACCAAGCTTTTAATATATTCCATCATGATATTTCCCCAGGGCCACTTTCAGGATCAGATCACATCCCAGTTTTCATGTCAATTTCTTCAAACCCAATTCAAGTCCCATGTCAATCTCATTTTAACTACTCGCAAGCAAACTGGGAAGAATTCAAAAACATTTTATCAGAAGACAACTACATACACGACTATGAGGGACAACACTACACACACATAGACCAACAAATTGAGAACCTACAGAACAAAATCATAAATGCAGCCAACACAACCATCCCAAAAACTACATACAAAATCAAACACACTTTCAGACCCTCCATCAGAACACAACGACTCCTAGTGTGCTATCGTCGTCGATTCGAACAGACCAAACACAACCACATACCAGGCCGAGTACGTTACGACCTCTCCAACCTCAGAACTCACATCCTTAACAGCCTGCAATCTGATCATGACGCTCACTGGACTCACCTAGTACACTCAGCAGAACAAAACAGAAAAACTAAGCCCTGGGAATTCTGGCAACACATAAAACGTTTAAAAGGTAATACCACTCCCAGAACATCCTCCCTCACTGTTAATGGCAACAAAATTACTGATCCTAGGGCTATCACAGATACATTTAAACAGACATGGCAACAAGTATACCACCCACACCCCATTGAAAGGCCTGCCGAACAACACATCCGCAATATAGAACAACATCTCACTACCATCCCTGACAACATCTCCCATGACACACACATTAACCTAAACACACTTGACCCTCAAAACATACTCACTGCTCCCATTGTGCCAGACGAAGTCAAGTTCATCCTGTCTAAAACACGGAGAAAGGCGCCTGGTGCCACGGGTATTAATCACCACCTTGTAAAGCACCTACCTAACACTTTCATAACAGCACTCACTCGCCTCTACAACGCCATCCTGGCATCAGGCTACTTTCCCGTCTGCTTCAAGACAGCGACCATTATCCTCATTCCCAAGAAAAACCTAGACAAGACTAATCCACTAAACTACAGACCCATTAGTCTACTTGAGACTCTTGGGAAGACTCTAGAACGTATCATAAACCACCGACTCAGACTATTTCTCGAAGACGAAGGACTCCTCACGAACATGCAATTTGGTTTTAGACAACACAGATCGACACAAGAAGCACTAAACATTATCACAAACTACCTTCACATAAACAAACAGTCCAGACGAAAAAACAAGACAGCCTTAATTACAAAGGACATAAAACGAGCTTTTGACACAGTGTGGCACGAAGGCTTTGAAGTACAAAATCTGCGAAAATTTCAACTTCCCATTAATTACTCAGAAACTTCTCTGCAACTTTTTGGATAATAGAACAGCCAAAATTAAGTTTTCTAATCTTTATTCAGATTCATTTGCACTAAACGCAGGCGTACCTCAGGGCTCAGTGCTCGCTCCTACCCTCTACATACTATACACAAATGACTTTCCCAACCCCACTCACAATGACTCTCTCACAGTAATGTACGCAGACGACGTGACGCAAATAATAAGAGCAGACACAATAGACGCATTGACAAACAGAGCTCAAAGAGAACTTGACAAAGTAGCACAATGGGAGCAAAAATGGCGGATTCAGGCTCATCCTCAAAAATCACACGTCACATACTTTGCCAAAGGACATCCCCGCCCAAGACCCTTATTCCAGAACTCCCGAGCACCTGTCCCTAACCGCACACAAATAAATGTCTCTCCCACTAACAAAGTACTCGGCCTCACATTCGACAAAAACATCCGATTTCACAAACAAGCACAAACTTCCATTGCCATCGCATCTAAATCCCTACAAACCATCTATCGATTCAGAAATGCCTCAATAAAAACCAAGCTTCACTTATACAAAGCACTTATAAGACCTCTTTTGTGCTACGTCCCACTCAGCATTTCACTTTCGGCCCCTACCAACCAACTAAAATATCAAAGAATACAAAATAAAGCACTGAGGTGGATGTTCGGGACTCAGTGGTATGAGTTCCAGACGGCACAACATCTTCACAATCTAGCCCACATCCCCCCTCTAAATACTTATTGGCAGCAATTAGCAGAAAAACAAATTATAAAACTTGAGACCTTTCATGATAACTTCATCCAAATTTTCAACATAATGTTATATCCCCCCCCGCCCCTTGTCAAACTTCCTTCACCCCAACAACAGAGAGGCACCCATTCCAATATTCACTTAAAATCAAGATTGGTACAGGAGGTGGGTCATGCCGGCTCGTCCACAGTCCAACCTCCCTACCACTCTTGACCTAGATTCCTAGCTTCACTTCCCATTAAAATGTATAACTTCACAGACAAAGTACAAGACAACAACCTTTTAACGTAACTTCTATAATAATAACAGTACAGCCTTCTTACAGGTTCTGCCACTGACAGACTTCCCCAGCAGTACCCCTTTTGACTCAATGCCACCCAAAATTACCTCCCCCTTTTATACAATTTTCGAATTACTACCACCCAAAAATACAACCCCAAAACATGCAAGCACTTTCGATTTTATACCACCCAAAATTAACTTGCTCCCCATCCCTTGGCCACTTCTTGGCAAGCCATCCTGAATCTCATTAAAGTAACTTCTCCAACTAAATCAACTCAACCCCAGCTCAATTATTCAACTCACGCACGTTGGGTCAAGCCCCGACACCCTATTTCTCCCGCTATTATCACTGTCTCTCCTACTTAACCAATAAAAACTTCCCTTCTTTCACCCTCACCCACCTTTTCTATATTCATTCATTCATTCATTCCTTTTATATCGGGCACAAGCACAAGCTTCGACACCACCAGAAGACCTCGAAACTCATCAAGAAGAATCGGATGAAGAAGACTCCGAGGAAGAAGAGGTGGATGTCGAGCTACTGGATGCTGAAGAACAAGAAGAAGACAAGACCTCCTCTATTCCGATCCAGTCTACCACCTCATCACCAGAACCGACCATCATGACAACTCCTCTCCCTCCTGTTCTAACACCACAAGTTGTGAGGGAGAAGAAGCCAGATTATGACCCAAACTTTGCTTGTGCGACAGAGGAACAATTTATAAGTTTTGCAGAAGATCTTGAAACTTGTACTCTAGCTGTAATGAGACAAAAATACCCCTCTACCTGGCTACATGAATCGAGACTAACACCGGAGGGGAGAGCACGCGTATCGAAAGTCAAGAATTATATGAAAAAAAAAAGTTTAATAAATAACTAGAAATCCACCAAGAATCTTCAGCTTCACCATCCGCTTCATAAACAACACCATCTCCCACCTTCACCAACATCAACGGCCTTTCCACACCACCAGCACCACCTAGCACTCCACAAGATGCACTGATACTCGTCGACTACTCTTACTTATCACATCCAAGAATCACCAAAGAATTGCAAGGATGACGGCCCTCCACCTTTTACTCTTCGACTTTGCTCTTCATTTCCATCTTTACTTCTCTCTAATCCTTAGAGACCTCTCACCTCCCCAACCTGTCTATCCCCCCCCCCCCCCTTCAATTCAAATTTATATAATTCTATCCTTACTTGATAATGCTGGTTGTCCAGTGAAACGCGTCGTATATCCTGTATCATCATCCTTTTATCTCTCCAACTCTTCATCCTTCAAATCTTCGCTCTCCACTAGACCCTTCTACTTCTAACCTTGAAGCAACTTAGCTTCACTCTGACTCTGACTCTGACTCTGTACATTAATGTAACCCTGTACCACCATGAATTTTGCTATTCTCATTCATCTACTTCCTGCCACCCAGCGAAAACTCATCAGAGGCCTGGAAATTTTGAATAATAAAATTTCCAACGCAGAAATTGCCATTTATTTCAACCTCGTACCGGTATGTAAAAAAGAAAAAAACAAATATATATATATATATACCCGATATATATATATATATATATATATATATATATATATATATATATATATATATATTACATTCTCCCCCTTGGCCAGTTCCCCATCCTTAGCACCTCAGCCTGTACCCGATCTGGTTGTGTCTGACAGGATCTTAAATATTCCCATGTTACCCAGCCTGACATGAGGGCTTGTAGACCAACCTCATCTCTCTTAGGGGAGCCCACCTCACTTTTTTTCTCTTTCTCTCCCTCTCTCTTTGGCTTGTATCCATTCGGCCACATTCAGCCTACTGTTTTAAGACGTTTACCCCCATCCAGGTGTCAATATTTTCCTGGCGAGCGGCAGCGAGCCAACATACATATGTTTTTGTTTTGACAGCAAGCTAAATTTGTAAATTTTTTGATAGAAAAATGTCTCCGGCGAAGCCGGATTTCTTCATATAATGCTGGCTCGCTTTCGCTCGCCAGGAATAAATTGACACCTGGATGGGGATAAACGTCTTAAAACAGTTGGCTGAATGGGGCTGAATGGATACAAGCCAGAGAAAGAGAGAAAGATAAAAAAAAACCGGTGACCCCCCTTAAGTGATTCAAGCCACTCACTCACTCAGTTAACTGGGGTTCCGTAATTCCCGATTCATGACCTTTAAGGGGAGATGATCGGTTTTTCTGGACACCCTTCTCCCTCATGCTTAGCCCCATTAGTTTGGCGATTTTAAGACCTTTCGCCCCTTTCTCTGTTTTCGTGTCATTTAGGTGTCGATGTTTTCCTGGCGAGCGATAGCGAGCCTGAAATTTAGTAGGAATCGGCCTTCGGCCGGGGAATTTTTCTACCGAATAATGTACAAATATGTCTTGAAAGGCGATCCTGGGGTTATTATTTTTAAGTTTGATGGAGGTCTAGGGAGGAAACTATAACAATTATAAACAAATTAAAAAATAGACCAAAAAGCGACCCATCACCATATTTGGTTTGGGGAGGGTCTTTTTGGACTTCCCTGTTTTGCTCCATTAGTTTGTTGAGAATTGTCTGGAGAAGGGACAAAAGTTGTATTTATTTTTTTGTATTTGTATGAAGGAGACAAAAGGCAGGTTGCCTGTAACGAGTGTCTCCCCCAGAGTCAAGAGTGACAGAAACCCAAATTCATGGGACGTTGTGGTTTAAAATGCCTGGGCACACGAAGCTTATAGCAGTTTATGTCATAGGATGAAGGAAAGATTTATTCTGGGAGAGAGTTCCAGAGTTCACTAGTTGAGTAGAAGTATACTGTCTTTATGGGCCTGGAGAAATCCTACGACAGAGTTGATAGAGAAGGTGTGTGGAAAGTATTGAGCATATACAGAGAAGTTTGTAAGTTGCTGAACGTGGTGAAGAGGGTGAAAAGGCGGCAGTGTGTGTGGAGAATGAACAGAGTGAGTTCTTTGATCTGAATGTTGGGTTGAAGCTAGGATGCAAGAAAAACCGGTCCATCTCCCTTCAAAGATTATTTAGTTTTATTGTAATGTTGGTACTTTTTTATTTTTGTTTATTTTGTGTCTTCTAAACATCCTTAAGGCTTAATATAATCGCCTCACCTGACCCCCTTTCAATCTAGCAGAGTTGCAGGTTCACTATCGCTCGCCAGAAAAGAAATTGACTCCTAAATGGGCCGAGTTTTGTTCTTGTAATTGCCAAACTACTGATAAAACGTCTCAAACTCGTCAAACTAATGGGGTTAAACAGTACCACCTCGGCTCCTATACCGTTGTAAAGTAAAGACGGCTACAGTGTACGAGCTTCCGACCGCTAACATAACACCGTAAAGATCCCCTCCACATTCCCGCCCTCTCCTCTCTAGTGGGGCTTCAGGGGTGGGCGGGATGGGCGGGGTGTTTTGAGTGTAGTTGGGTGGGCTTGAGGTATGTAGGATTGTAGGTAGGCTGTGAGTGGTGATGTGTGTGTGAGGTGGGTGGGGTGTAAGTGGGTTGGTGGTGGTGTGTGTGTGTGTGTGTGTGAGTTGGTTGGGTTGGTGGTGGGTGGGTGGGCTGGCAGTAGTGGGTGGGTAAGGTGTGAGTAGGTAGGTTTACCCAAAGTATATAGACATATTAGTGTCTATATACTTTGGGTTTACCTTGCCTTGAGTTTACCTTGAGTTGATTAGGCCATCTCTCATTGGCCTCGGTAAGTGCTGCCCCCACTCCCTTTCCCGATTATGTCTGCCGGCTATGCTAGATGAACCAGACTATTCAATTTAGAAGTTCTCTCTCTCTCTCTCTCTCTCTCTCGCGAAGCATGGTTGATCAGACACCATTTTACATTGCTGTCCAAGGCTGGAGACGTTTTGAAGCACGCCCCAGGTAACGTCCTGAGACATTTTGGATTCCCCCCCCCCCCCCCGCCCCCACACACACAGTGGCACTACCATTGGCTTCGTCAATCTCAGCCAAGCTTCCGCCGTTGCCCATATGTGTTATTGGCTTATATAATACATGTATACATACAGTATGTAATAGGAAAATATACATTTTGTGACACAATTGTCCGTAAAACATGCACGAAGGTCCCAATCAAGACGAAATTCAAGACGCTAAATCTAAATCTAAATGACTTGGCCCGGAGTCACACAAAAAGTCCTCTTCCTCGCGTCACTGTCAAGTTCACAGACCAGCTGGGACAGAGATTTTGGTGTCTGTAGAGGCCAGAACATGTATGTTCTTGCACACATTTTGTCTACTTCCTTCACCTTTTGTTTCAGAGCTAGAACGAATTGAAATAAGCAAAATTTCTTGAAATTGCCCGCTTAGGGGGCATATAAAATTACAAGCCCCCCGTGTTTTAAGGGTTAAAAACTTTCTTTGGTACATCCATCAGGTTTCCTACTTTCTCTGGCATTTTGTTGAAGAGATGAGGCCACTATTTGTCAACCATGAATCCCTCAGTGTGCCCATAGTTCCCTTACGTATTAGATGTGAGATCACACATATTTAACCTCTCCTGTCATTCAAGTTCCATGATATTGTGGTGTGGAGGTTCGGCACTAGTCATTCATTAGTTTTCCATGTGTATAATACCAAATGTCTCTCCAGTGAGAAGTTAAGCACTTTCAGCCGCTCCCAGTAGTGAAGATGTTTAATCATGTCCTAGTCTATCTGGCCCATGACAACTCTTTCAGTAAATCCAGTCCAACAAGCAGAACAAAAACATGAACAACAACAACAACAGTAAGACAAGCGGTAATAAGCCCTTGTCGGTTCGTGACGGATGCAAAAACCAAGATGTCCAGTTCTCCCCATAAAGAGGTCTTGGGTGTTGGATGTTGGGGTTTGAGGCGGCCGAGGTGTTGACGGAACGTTTTTGTGTAGGTTTTTATCGGTGCTAGGAACAAATATAGTCTGTTCAACGCGGGCATGGTCTGGCATCAAATAACTGGGGAGGGATCCTTCTGCCTTTATTGTACATTGTATATTTAGATTGGCATTGAATGTTTCAGTATACCAAGATGCATTCTTTCATTATATTCTGGTAATTATTAAATTTCATTCAGCTTTGAAAGGTAAGTGAAATCGTGTAGTTGTTCTTGTCAAAATATAATGTTAAAGAGCGTTCTACTAGTAAGAATATATATATATATAGTGTGTGTGTGTGTGTGTGTGTGTGTGTGTGCGCGCGCGCGCGCTCATAGCACTACACTACAATGTTAAATGTTAATTCCATTCAAATCAAATCATGTATGTTGCCATGGTTTAATAGACCGAACGCTGTGTATCATTCTTTTAAGGAATTAAGTATTGAAGGTTATATACATGTAGCCTATTATATTGGTCCTACTAGCAGACATATTATGATAGAGGCCGTGGTATCCAGGTCATTGCCAAGTGTGGTGGTACTCATATATAGGACGAGTAGGGGGCTATGTTTGGCAGGAATGTGTTGACAGTTTGGAGTAGACATTGATTATCATAAGTTTGGAGTAGACATTGATTATCGTAAGTATTTATTTATTTATTCATTTATTTCATATATTTTTATATTTTATTTATTAATATATTTTATATATACAGTATATATATATATATATATAAATATATATATATATATATATTTTTTTTTTTTTTTTTGCACACCATAAATTGTCTTGTCCTCATCATAATGACTCGGGTATTAGAAAGGTTTTGTAATGGGATAGGCCTCCGTTGTTAATTTAGGTACACTTGGTATTAATATGATGCAGAAACACAGCAGTTACATAGTTTTCTATGAAGTATCGAAATCTCGTCTGCTTAGGATTTTAATTTTCCTCCAGGTGAAAAACAATCTTTGTTATATGCTCAGGCCCAATCCCCATTTTTCCTATTTTTATTTTTATTTTTAATTTCATTCTATTTTTGTGTTTGGGGGGGGGGGGTGAAAAACAAAACCTTACTAAAATGTATTCAAGCTAACCTGGCAGAAATGGGTAACGCTGCCTTTCTATGCTTCCTATAGTGCCTTTCTAAACTGCTCGTGTGACGCCGCCTATATTAAATATTGGCTATATACATATATAGAAGGTGTCACAAGGGACTGGAGTTCTCGAAAGGTGCTCCAGTCCTGATGCTATTCTTGACGTAAAGTGTGCTGGCTTAATAATCCAGAAGGGTTGATAGCCTCTGAAGTCCTATTGTAACTACCGCTAACTAAGTAACCAATTTCTGTCAGGTTAGTTTAAATACACTTTATGATATATATTGTTTAGGTGGTGGTATGTGTAAGGGTTTACATTTTCCTTCAGGTGGAAAATGTACACCTTACTATGAGATATGTTGTAGAGGTGGTGGTATGTGCGGGTGATCAGGTCAGGTCAAGTGAGGTAAGGTGAAGTTATTGAGGGATGTAATAAGCCTTTACAACGGCACCTAGTTTTCAAAGAGTGTTGAGATTGTAGAAGGGGGTACTGATCTAGGAGTACGGTAGTGTGAGGCTATGTTTGGCCGGGCGGGAGGGTGTGGAGTGTTTTGACTAGATATTGTTGACGGACTGGTATTGTTGTACAGTTGCATCCAGATATATACGGTCAAGCAAGCAGCTACATTACCACTCAATTTCATATACATTTTAAGTACTGTATTAATGGACACATCTATACATAGATTATGTATATATTTTTATATTTGGGCTTCTAACCTAGCTGAAACACATCATAAGACCTTACAGACTATTCAAAACAAAGCCCTGAAGATCATTACAGGTTGCACAGCTACTTCACCCACAGATCACCTACAGAATCACCCACTAAACTACATGGCAACGCACCCACAAACACCAAGAAATATCAAAACAACACCCAGCACACGGTATCACACACAATTATTGTCCTCTCTCCCTCCCTGCCCACCCCGAACCAACTTCCAAAAGCACATCCATACTCATATCTCTCACCGATCCATCCACTCACTCACAGACAACACGCAGCTGCATACACGACCTCCCGAAATCCATCCTTCCGAATCCTCCCTTCCTCGCGAGGACAGAGTCCACCTGGCCAGGCTGAGATGCGGACACCATCCAGCTCTCCTGAGCTATCAGAAGAGACTGGATGACTCCGTTGTCGACGCCTGCCCGGGATGTAACACAGCACCCCATACCATTAAACACATCATAGAAGACTGCATTTCACACAACCACTTACGCCAACAACACAATCTACACTCAATGAGAGCTCTGTGGGAAAGCCCGATCGTGGCCATGGCCTTTCTCAGGGACTCGGGGCTGTTCGGCCAGGCAGCTTAGGGAACAACAACAACAACAACAACTATACATAGAATATTTGCTGCCAGATATTCGGAAGAGACCAGATGGCTGGAGTAAGGTAGGAAAGAAGAGTAACTGAACAGAGGAAGAACAAGCTGATAAGTGAGAAGTACAGTAGAAGACTGAAAGTATATTTTTTTTTATTTTTTTTTTTTATTTTTTTAGGGGAAAGGTGGGTGAGAGGAGAGGGTTTTATGTGGGAGGCAAAGAGGGAAAGATGAAAAGGGAAAGATATATATATATATATATATATTTTTTTTTTTTTTTTTTTTTTTTTAAGTCTAAGGGGAAATAAGAGGGTTGGAGAGGGAAGGGGGTAAAAGAGGAGGAAATTAAGAAGTACAGTAGTAGATTAAAGTTGGCGGGCCGTCCACCTTGCTATTTAGGGATATTTGTACTTTATTACATTTATTTCTTTTTCAGGTGTCTAGTTGTCATTTTGTTTCTTTTTCCGTTGTCTAGTTGATTTTTTTGTAGTCCTTGGGGTGCAGACAACACATCCCTGCTTGTCTTTGTGAGGAGTACATTTGACAAAATCCCACTATTTACATCAAGATGATATCGGGTTGCGTTTTCATCAAGATTATATGGGGTTTCTTCTTCAGTTTTCTTTTGGATTTGAGGTGTTAGTACTGGAGGTGGGGGGAGTTATTTTTTGAGGTAGTACAAAGGAGTACAAAGGAGTACAAAGGAGTACAAAGGAAATCAAGCAACAACAGATCTAGTGACCCTTCTAGGTTGCTTGTCCTCCAAAACACTGAGGTTCAAGTGTCCAAACAGTGGTTTAGAGTGGGTAAGGGAACATTGGAAAGGGAATTACTGCCCTGGAACTAATGTCCGTGGCAGGATTAGGAAGTTAGTAGGGGACAGATGGGTTAGTAACTGAGGGGGGATAAAATAAAGTTATTCATTTACAAACGCAGTCAGTCGCGGGTTGATGCGAGATATTTGTCTAGGCGGAGTTTAAATGAATCAACGGTGATGCAGTCTATAACGTTTCGGGGAAGCCCATTCCACAAGTTGACAACTCGATTGAAGAAGAAATTCTTAGATTCGTGCGAGTTAAAAGATTTACCAATAATTTTGCAACCGTTTCCCCGCGTGTAATTAGATTGGTCGATAGTGAAGTACTTACTACAGTTCATATTGTCGATGCCTTTGATGATTTTGAACACTTGAATTAAGTCACCTCTTAATCGCTGGGTTAAAGGAAATAGATTTAATTCTCTAAGACGCTCTTCGTATGGTTTGTTCTTTAGGCTAGGTATCATTTTGGTAACTCTACGTTGAACTCGTTCTAGCTTGTTTATATCTTTTTGGTAATAAGGGCACCAGGATTGAACGCAGTATTCCAGAAGAGGGCGGACTAATGAATTGTAAAGGGTTAGGATAACTTCTTTGGATTTATGCTCAAATGACCTGCCTATAAAGCCAATTATTTTGTTTGCCTTCTTAACAACTTCTGAACATTGTTGACTCGGTTTTAGGTTACTCGATATTGTTACTCCCAGATCGGTTTCTCTGTTTACATTCTTAAGCCGAGTGCCATTCATCGAATAGTTTGCTTTCTCATTTAGGTATCCGATATGTAGTACTTTACATTTATCCGCATTGAAACTCATTTGCCAAATTTGGGCCCAACATGACAATTTATCTAGATTGTGTTGCATATCGTCAACTTGTTCTTTTGAGAGTACGCTATTTGCAATTTTTGTATCGTCAGCAAATTTTGAGATTGTACAGGTGAGACCCTCATCTATGTCGTTGATGTAAATTAGAAAGAGAATTGGTCCTAGTACCGATCCCTGGGGTACCCCGCTACTTACATTGGTCCATTTTGATGCCTTACCGTTTATGACTACTCTTTGCTTTCTGTCGCTGAGCCAATTTTCTATCCATTTCAACACACCGTCTTGTATTCCATGCGCTTTTAGTTTTAGCAGTAAACGTTTGTGGGGAACTTTGTCAAAGGCCTTTTGAAAATCAAGGTATATAATATCTACAGCTTTACTCTCATCGTAGAGGTTGAGGATATCGTGGAAGGTGGACGAGGGAGACTCTCGTGATGTTTCTGCATCTTCTTGTAGTTGTTGGTCTATTTCTTCTTCTTTGTCTTCTTCCTCTTCATCCTCCTCCTCATAGTCTTCATTATCTTCTTCTTGTTCATCTTGTTCAGCAAATTCAGACAGATCGATTGATTCATCTTCCTTCTCCTCCATTATGGGTGTTCTTCCTCTGTTGAGTGTTCTTGGTCTGGTATTTAGGTGGTTGGAGAGCTTCTTGAGGGATTTTTATGGATGGTAGGTTGTTGTGCTGCAGTATTAAAGGTATTATGTGGCTCAAATGATGTTTATTTGAGCCAGCAATAGCCTTCGCTGTTTCTATGCATGCATATATTTTTGCATGCATAGTGTGTTCTTCCAGTCTTCTTGGTGTTTGCTCTGTTGCATGGGGAGATCCTCTGGTTTCAGTACCTCCTGGTCCTGTTACTTCTTGAGCTTCTAAACCTTGTCTGGCTTTCCTGGTGACAAATTCAACAGTTTCTCCGGTGTCTAGTGATATTCTGGTGGTAGTTCTTGATATCCCAGAATGGTGTATGAATATATCCTCGTTGTTGTCTGTTCTGTGGATAAATCCATAACCCTTCTTGAAGTTGTACCACTTCACAGTCCCTTTGATTTTGGTGTTCATGGTGACTGTGACGCCTGATATTGTGGTGGTGAGCGATCTTGATGATGAGTGGTCCGTTAAAACAGTTATCGTGCGCTATACTCTATACTTTATTTAAAAAGACCTCCGTCTACGTATTGTGAAAAACCTGTTATCCTCCGGCAAATTGTGGGGTTGAGTGAGTGAAGGGGGGGACAGTGAATGAAGGAGGATGCATGTTTTTCATAATACGTGTTGCTAGCCCCAAACGCGCGAGCAACTGTGGCTTTCAACCATCCGACACATCCCCTTTTATTGTGCATCACACATGTTACATACAAATAAAGTGTATGTTTTGTTTTACCCTACTGTGGAAAGACTACGGATACACCACTCCTGCCGGGGCCTCACGCAGTGGCATGACCCAGTCCTGTCGAACTGAGCTCATGACGCTGGTGGCATTGCCCCGGAGGATAGCCATCCCTAGTCTTTGCTTGAGCCAGAGGGTTTCCCGGGGTTCTCTTGAAACTTCTCTGATTTTACGGCCTATTTCATTCACCATCTTAAGGGTGGTAGGGCCGAAGACTCCTGAAGTTTCGAATGCCAGGGGCTCGAACTGATGAATTCTGGCGATGGCTTGATATTTTTCTCGCTTTTTATTTTCTGCTATCCGGGCAGCTTCACCTGCTTCGTCGGCGTTTCTGGCGGCGTTGGTTGTGGAGAAAGTGTCAACACATGTGGCATCCCACACGAGGCACCGGCCATTCTTGTAAGGGTAAGTGGTCATCCCATCTGGCCGTTTGCCGTCTTCTCTGTGAAGTCCATGTGGTTCGAGGACACACACACACACACACACACACACAGTCTACCTCATAAATTAATATTATTTTAATTCTCCGCAGATGTTAGTTTGATTATTTATATTTACTCTGTCGGGTAAATGCAAATTACCTCAAGTAATTCTTTTATCTAAATCATTTGTGTTAGATAAATGCACTGAATTTCGGTGTGAGCATCCTAGGTTCGAATCCCTGGACTGCCACATGTATTTGTTGATTTCATTAATTGAGTTTAGGAGTAAAGTCGGTTGGTGGAGGTAACATAATAATTTAATATATTCTGACTAATACTATGACTACAAACGTGAATGAATGTGTAGGTTATCTTTACGTCGTTGTTTGAGTGATGTGTATGTACTAATGTGTCAGGGTTATGTTTACTTAGTGATAACAAGTCAGGGTTTATGATTTCTAAGAGAAATTTAGTTGTTTAGTTTGTGTGTGTGTTTGTGTTTGTGTGTGTGTGTGTGTGTGTGTGTGTGTGTGTGTGTGTGTGTGTGTGTGTGTGTGTGTGTGTGGTGTTATGTCTTTCTGTCTGTCTGGGTCTATCTATCGTAAACATTAATCTATCTAATGAGTCTTTGAGCCAACTATTGATTGATGGTCAAGTAGCCAGGCTGAATGAATATGTCTGACTTAATTAATTATAATAACTTGTTCTCAGTTCTAATCGCTCGGTATTCACTACATATCTCATTGTGTTCGTATTAAGGGGAGATTTCCACTTCAGGGATTTTTTTCTTTACCCCTTTCTCCCTCATGTTTAGCCCCATTGCTTTTGAGATTTTAAGACGTTTGGCGATTTTAAGAACTTTCACCCCATTTATGTCACTTTTAAGACCTTTCGTCCCATTTAGGTGTCGATTTTCTCCTGGCGAGCGATAGCGAGCCTGTAATTAAAGAGTAAACGGCCTTCGGCCGGGACATTTTTCTACTGAAAAATGTACAAATTTATCTTGAAAGGGGGTCAAGGGGGTGTAATTTCAAGCTTGATGGAAGCCTAGGAAACACACTAATAACCTCCCCTTAACACGTCCTGTATTTGGTAAGACACATAAATTCGTATTGGAATTGTTGAAGTATTTATAGGTTTATCAAGGTTTATATAATTTAACCTAGAGTCTTGCCTATCGTGATGTGATTAAAACAGCCCTTAATCCTCTTTTTCCACTTCCTCTTCTCCGTCACCACCTAGTTAGATCTAAGGTATATGGAACCAAGTCATAACATTTAGCCCGTAGAAATACCAGCAATAGTCTAGATAGTCTCGTTCTTATTTGTAAGTACCGGCTTGCAAACATTCTTATCTTAATACCCAATTATTTTGACGTTTTTATATAATTGCCACAAGCTTAAGAGGCATTAGTAAATTCTGAATTTCGGATAAGCATTTCAACAATTACTACGGCAAATAGGAATGGTATTATCCATTATTTTTTGTAGGATTGGGTTTCGAATTTAACTGTCTGTTTACTTACTCTTCACATTGGTAAATTTGTCTGCGTGCCTGGTGCCGGAGTCGGGAGGGTGGCTGAGAAGATAGATGCTGTCCTGGAAGTGAGTGGGGAGGACCCCATCATCTTCCTCAATGCAGGGAGAAACGACATATGGAGATGCAGGACTGAGGAGTTGCTCTCCAAGTATCAGGAACTGTTGGAGAGGATCAAGGAAAAAGGTGGAGTTCCTGTGGTAAACAGTATCCTGCCTAGAAGAGGGGTAAGGAAGGAATGGTCCTCCAGGGCTATTGGTGTAAATAGCCGGCTGGAGAAGTATTGCAAGGCAAATACTATTCCATTCCTGGATAACTGGTCCCTCTTTTATGGTAAGGATGAACTGTATGCCCAGGATGGAGTACATCTCTCTCGACTAGGAGTTTCGACCTTGGCCAGCTCACTCGACAAGATTGTTGCGGGGTTTCGTTAAAAAAAAACCTGGGTGTGTAAGTAAAATACTGTCTCCATATGGAGCAGGTACTTCATGTGACAAACCAGTGAGTAAAATAGAAATAATCAGTCAAGATAGTGCGGATATAGTGATGTGTAATAGTAGTATCGATAACACTACACATGTAACTGATAGTCTATCTATCTATTCTATCTATATGCTCAGGCCCAATCCCCATTTTGGGGGTAGCCGACTCAAGACAGAGCAAGAACAGGGAAAACACAAAAACAACATAAAACAAAAAATAAACACAGATAAAAAACACAAACTCACACACATCCAGGTCACCCAGGAGAAGACCCAGAGATCAGGGTTACCAAGGTCGCTCCAGCACTCCCCCGGCCCCTGACCACCCGGAGAGGTTCCGATCTCGGCAGGCAGACATGCAGCGGAGCCAAAGCCACAAGCCCTCCCACCACACTTCCAGGCACACCCTTCATATTAATCGTCCCCCCGGGCCAGGCGCCTGATGGACTATTATCTAGTCGAACTTGCGCCCAACCCCTTACTCCAAATGACCACGTGTTCACTCAACTATTCACAAGCATTCTCCATTCACTCCTGTCCACCACCACTTCCCCTGCCTGATCTATAGTCATTCCTCTATCATCCAAAGCCTTTCTTACACAGTCTCTCCATCTCAATGGGGGTCTTCCTGCCCTTCTATCTCCCCTTGTACCTGACTCACATATTCTCTTTGTAAGCCTTTCATCTCCCATTCGTTCAACATGACCATACCAGCTCAGCACCCTTCTGTCCACTCTGGCTGACAAATGTTCCTGCTGCCCCACTCTCCTACGTATCTCTTCATTCCTCAATCTGTCTCTACGAGTAACTCCACACATACTCCTCAAGCAGCTCATCTCCATCACATCCAGCCCTCTTTTCTCCTTTTTCTTCAGAGCCCATGTCTCAGCCCCATACATCACTGTTGGCACAACAATTCCTTGATACAGTGCACTTTTTACTTTCACTCCGAGATTTCTCGTCTTCCACATACTTCCCATTGCTCCGAAAACCTTCCTTCCTTCACACACTCTCTGTTTTACCTCCACTTCCATACCTCCACTCCTGCTTATCGTTCCTCCTAGATATTTAAAACACTCTACTTGTTCCAATATTTCCCCATCCAGCCTCACATCTAGATTCACCCTATGCTCTCCCCTATTACACACCTGATAGTAAAGATGAGAATACTGAGAGTAGAATTTCCGTCTAGAGCTAGTAGTTCAACAGGAAATAATAAGTTAGCTAAACACAATAGAAAATTAGTTGCAAATAAAAGTAATAGATTGAGGGTATATTATACAAATTGTATAAGTTTATGTAACAAAATGAACGAACTTAGAGCACTCGTTAGCACAGAAAATATAGACATAATAGCGCTAACTGAAACGTGGATTAATACAGAATCTAGGCATTTTTTAGCAGA
This sequence comes from Paralithodes platypus, assembly GCA_032716605.1. Taxonomy (NCBI): domain Eukaryota; kingdom Metazoa; phylum Arthropoda; class Malacostraca; order Decapoda; family Lithodidae; genus Paralithodes; species Paralithodes platypus. The sequence goes on from CM064485.1 coordinate 59,023,126, forward strand.
ATTTGATATTCCAGGATATAGTTTGTTTAAATGTGACCGAACAAGTAGGAGGGGCGGGGGTACATTAAAAAGCTGTATTAAATCAGGTATTAGACTAAATAATGATAATGAAAGTGTTTGGGTAGAGGTTAACGAAGGTAGTGAGACCATAGTTATTGGAGTTATATATAGACCGCCTAATATGAGTAGAAATGGCGGAACATCGTTATGGGAGGAAATTAAAATAGCATCAAGGTTTAGCAATGTGTGCATTATGGGGGATTTTAATTTTCCGAACATTGATTGGCAGCACCAAATAGGCGACTCCGATTCAGTAGAGTTTATTGAGGTAGTACAAGATAGTTTTTTATTTCAATTCATAGATACGCCGACTAGAGGTATTAATATTCTTGATTTAGTTTTCAGTAACAATGAACATATGATAAATGATGTAGAGATTGGTGACCACCTAGGAAATAGCGATCATAAATCTATTTATTTTAATATACAATGGACAGGGAATGCTAAAGAGAATACGACACTTATCCCAGATTTCAGAAAAGCCGATTATGGTGGGCTAAGAAGAGACTTAAGGGTGGACCCTATTGTTAATCAATTAAGTCAGGATATGCCAGAGTTAAACTTGCCACCTACATATAACCAGTTTATTGCTTCACTCCACAATGCTCAAAATAAATATATCCCTAAAAGAAGATTTAGATCGACGCAGAACCAACCAAAATGGATGACTAATAAGCTAATAGATCTTATAGGAAAAAAGAAAGGAATATATCGAAAAATAAAGAAAGGTGAAAATCATTTACATATATACCATCAGACTCTATCAAGACAGGTCAAAAAGGAAATCAGGAAAGCAAAAAGAAATTATGAAATAAGGATAGCCAGTGACTCAAAAAATAACCCTAAAGCTTTTTACCAACTATATAAATCTAAAGTTAGAGATGTAATAGGCCCCCTAAAAACTTCAATAGGAGAAATAACAGAAAATGATTTAGAAATGTGCAGTACATTAAATAGTCAGTTTCTTTCCGTTTTCACTAATGAAAATTTGGCACAGATTCCAGAAGTCAATATGGTATATAGTGATAGTATAGAAAATATGTTAAGTACAGTTAGTATAAGTAGAAATGATGTGCTTAAGGAAATTGACAGACTGAAACTTCAAAAATCGCCTGGTCCTGACGAGGTATATGCTAGAGTATTAAAAGAATGCAGAGATGAGTTAAGTACCCCATTAGCATTTTTATTTAACAAGTCATTAGAAACAGGTTTAGTTCCAGAAGCTTGGAAGCTTGCAAGCTTGCAAATGTAGTTCCGATCTTCAAAAAAGGTGATAAATCGATAGCATCCAATTACTGTCCCATTAGTCTCACATCAATCATAGGAAAGTTGCTAGAGTCCATTATTGCTAGGAAAATTAGAAGCCACTTAGTAAAATTTAACTTAATAAATTCTTCTCAGCATGGATTCACTCAGGGACGTTCTTGCCTTACTAATTTGCTTAGCTTTTTCTCAGAGGTATATGAAGCAGTAGATAGTGACAAGTCATATGATATTATATATTTAGATTTCAGTAAAGCTTTCGACAGAGTCCCTCATGAGAGATTGATGAGAAAGGTTGAGGCACATGGAATAGGAGGGTCGTTGTTGGGATGGATTAGGTCATGGCTAATTGGTAGGAAACAGAGAGTCATCATAAATGGTACCAAGTCAGAGTGGGGAGCAGGCCAAAATGGTGGCCCCCCGGGATCGGTATTAGGTCCCCTGTTGTTTCTTTTATACATAAATGACCTAGATTTAGGTATAACTAGTAGGATAAGTAAATTCGCAGACGATACTAAAATGGGGAGATCAATTGATTCAGATAGCGATATAGAGTGCCTCCAAAGGGATCTAGATACCTTACATGAATGGTCAGTAAATTGGCAGATGAAGTTTAACATTGACAAATGCAAGGTATTAAAGATAGGGAAGATGCAAACAAATGTTAAATATATACTAGCTAATTTAGAATTAGAAAATTCAGACTGCGAGAAAGATCTAGGTGTGTTTGTTAGCAATGATTTGAAGCCTAGAAAACAGTGTATAAGCGTTCGTAATAAGGCAAACAGGATTCTCGGTTCATCTCTAGGAGTGTGAGTAACAGAACTGCTGATGTTATCTTAAAACTTTACTTGTCATTAGTGAGACCCCATATGGATTATGCTGTCCAATTTTGGTGTCCTTATTACAGAATGGACATAGATTCATTGGAGAGAGTTCAGCGTAGAATGACAAAAATGATCCATAATATTAGAAATCTTTCGTATGAAGAAAGGTTGAAGAAATTAGGTTTACATTCGTTAGAGAGACGCAGAGTTAGAGGGGATATGATAGAGGTGTTCAAGTGGGTTAGTGGGATTAACAAAGGGGACATGACAAATGTACTAAAGCTCAGTGATAGCGAAAGAACTCGTACCAATGGTTTCAAATTAGATAAATTTCGTTTCAGAAAAGATATAGGCAAATATTGGTTTGGTAACAGAGTTGTAGATAAAATTGGATAAGCATATGGACGAGAAGGGTTGGGTGTGAAGGGGGATCAGCCGGGTTGGGCCAATCAGCGCTCTGCAGACCCCGTAAGCCTGCGTTAATCTCTAACCGTTTTGGTAAGATGATCCTCAGGGTATTAGAGTGTTGAGCCTACAATTGGGCTTTGTAATTGGGGTTTTGTGGGACAGGGATCTGCCTTGCTTGGGCCAATCGGCTTTCTGCAGACTCCCATTTTCTTATGTTCTTATGTTCTTATTTGCAGGGTTGTCCACGTTTTCTTATCCATTTAGATTGTAAGAATATTCACATTGGTCATGGACATAGGAATGCAAGCAAATTTTCAGTTCAGCGATTGAATATTATTATACTAGACGGTACTTCGAAAATAAATGTCCTTCCTTTTGCCCCCATAAACCACCAATTCCAGGTTTCCAACAGCGAAAGCGCTCAGTAGAAAATAATATAGTATAAGTGCCATGCCTATTATCCATTGGAGTAGTGTTGCATGCAATTACAACCAATCATCACCAAAGTCAGTGTGTTTAAATCCTTGCCTTGGGGAACTAGTATAAGTTATTATCATGGTCCATTTGTATACGACCGTGATACAAGAGTCATATTATGGTATACCATTAGTCCGTCCACCCGTGCATTAACTTTCCTTGTTATCACTCTAGCGGCTTTAGTTCTTCACATATTTTAATAAGAGTTATAACATAGCTTCACTACTGAAAGAGCTTGGACGAGTTAAATTTTCAGCTGTTTACCAAAATATCTAGGTAAGCAACCACTAAGTTTCCAGTAAGACTTCACTAAGTACACTACAATAATATACTGTTTGACGTCATATGACGTTTTATCGCTTTTTCAGTTTATACAGAAAGTCTGGGGAAGTAGCCACCCACTATTCAGTGATTTCACTAAGTATGATACACAAATATAGGCCTACTGTACTTAGCAGAGATACCAGCAAAGTAGTCTATGCTCCTCAATGTTTGGACACTGATCAGAACCTTCTCATCCGATGCCAACACACACATCCTCTTTCTACTCTCTTAAAATATGAGCGTAGTACACCCCTGACTATAGTCTATTCGCTGTAAGTAGGCGAGAAATCATGACCTCTAACCTCTGTAACTCAAAAACGACTATTTTAATCGAGCTAATAGTTCTACCATTTGAGAAGAGTCAGTCAAGGAATAGATGAGGAAATTTACAGCCAATTTGCTCTAGCCCCTTTTTTTTTTAGTTACAGAGGATAGAGGCCATGATTTCTCGCCTACTTACAGCGAATAGACTATAGGCTCTCCTCACCGGCCAACTATTTTCACTGGGCCGGGGTTCACAGTACGGTGCTCTTTGGGTCATAAACCCTATTGATTAAGATTGGTATGTTCAGTTACTATCAAAAGTCGTTGGCTACCTTCACACAGTCACCTACAGTACATACGTATGTTGCTTTATATAAAAAACTTGTATTTAAGGCGGTTTCACTTGAGCGATTTTGCCGTTTCGGCCAATTGTAATCTGGCATCTTCAAAATTCAAGACTTGGGGTTAAAAGTTATGATGCAGTACCTCTATAACAGTGACATTAATTCACTCTACATGTGTATAAGACTATTAGCACACAGGAAGGGCTCAATTCACGAAATGCATATATAACTTCGACTAGACTCTTTTTGTTTTAAGTTTAAAAAGAAAACAAAAAACACACACAGTCATACACATACACACACATAATTACCGTATCATTCTTGAGGAAAAGCTTGACTGGAAGAGTATTTCTTAGATGTTTTATGGAGATATTTTCTGTTATAACTAAAAGAATGATTTGATCGAAATTATGGAGACCTCCACCAATCCGACTTAGTGTGACTTTTGACCCGGAATGTACAGCTGGATTCATCAGGTTTCTTGCTCACCTCGATGAGAAAATGCACATTAAAAAAAAATATATATATATATATATATATATATATATATATATATATATATATATATATTATTGATATTCTAATGCAGAGGCTGCGAAAAAATAGTTAAAATTTTATTATTTTCATCACATTACTTTATTACTTTATTTTAACTATCCCTATGCGGTTTTATGCAGACTACAAACAAATTTACTAACTCAAAGAATTCGTAAGCATTGTAGATGTTCCTCTATGGCTATGCCTTTCTATATTCGCCTAATGTATGTAGACCTATATACTCAGGCACATACCCCATAACTTGGGGTGGCCGACTCGAGACAAAGCTCGAACAGAAGCAACAAAATAAAATAAAGATGGATATTCTCAGAAATCTCCATCTTAGGAGATTTCAACGTTCACCACCGCCAATGGCTCTCCTCTCACACTACTGATCCACCTGGTGAACAAGCCTACGTCTTTTCTATCCTAAATGACCTAGAGCAGTTAGTTCAGCAACCCACCCGTATCCCGGATCGCATCGGAGATCGGCCCAACATTCTTGACCTGTTTCTAACTTCTAACCCTTCTTCTTATACTGTCGATCTTTTCTCTCCTTTGGGCTCCTCCGACCATAAACTTATCTCTGTCACCTGTCCTATCTCTCCAGTACAGCCACCCGATCCTCCTAGCCGGCGGCGCTTGTGGCACTTTGGCGCTGCCGACTGGGAGGCTCTTCGGCAGTACTTCTTTGATTTCCCATGGAATGATTTCTGCTTCCATGGCCGGGGACCCTCGGAGAGTGCTGAACGCATTTCCGAGGTAATCCTATCGGGCATGGAAGCATACATTCCATTCTCTTTCTCTCAGACTAATGCTAAAAAATCTTGGTTTACTCACGCCTGTTCTACTGCTGTCCGCAATAAGGAGGAAGCATTCAAACGGTACCGACGCCTTAAAACTCAAGACTCTCATTCTTCATATGTTTCTGCCCGGAATCAAGCCAAATCTGTTCTTCGACTTGCCAAACACTCTTTCATCAATAATAAATGCACTGAACTATCCAACTCTAGCTCTTCCCAAGCTTTCTGGCATCTAGCCAAAAACCTCTCCAACAATTTCTCTTCCTCGTCTTTCCCTCCCCTTTCCCACTCTGATGGCACAACCATCACTTCTTCCTCTGACAAAGCTAAACTCTTCGCTCAAACTTTTGCTAGAAACTCCACCTTGGATGATTCCGGTGCTATTCCTCCCTCCCTCTCCGCCCTCCTCTCTCTTACTTATGCCTAATATCCTAATCTCTTCTAAAGATGTACTTTCTACCCTCTCTGGGCTTAACACTAATAAGGCGTACGGTCCGGACGGTGTTCCTCCTGTTGTTCTCAAAAACTGTGCTTCCGTGCTGACTCCCTGCCTAGGCAAACTCTTTCGTCTCTGTCTATCCTCTAACGTCTTCCCTTCATGCTGGAAGTTTGCTCACATTCAACCTGTCCCAAAGAAGGGTGACCGCTCTCAACCCTCCAACTATCGTCCAATTGCTCTTATCTCTTGTCTTTCTAAAGTTTTGAAACTATTCTTGCTTCCAAATTTCTTAAGCATTTCTCTTCTCATAATCTGCTCTCAGATCGCCAGTATGGCTTCCTTAAGGGTCGCTCTACTGGTGATCTTCTTTCATATCTTACTAACTCTTGGTCATCCTCCTTTCGGGACTTCGGTGAGACTTTTTCTATTGCACTAGACATATCGAAAGCCTTCGATAGAGTCTGGCATAAATCTTTAATTTCTAAACTACCCTCCTTCGGTTTCTATCCCTCCATCTGTGCCTTTGTCTCTAATTTCCTTTCTGGCCGTTCCATAGCTGCGGTTGTGGACGGCCATTGTTCACTTCCTCACCCTATAAACTCCGGTGTTCCTCAGGGCTCTGTCCTATCTCCTATTCTCTTTCTAATTTTTATAAATTATCTCCTTAACTGTACCTTAATTCCCATCCATTCATACGCAGACGACTCAACTTTACACTACTCCATTAGTTTTTCAGAACGCCCCAGCCAGCAATCCCTCAACGACAAACGTAATGAAGCCATAGAACTCTTAAATTCTGATCTAAATACTATTTCCAATTGGGGCAGAGAAAACCTTGTTAACTTTAATGCTTCCAAAACCCAATTTCTCCATCTATCTACCCGTCAGGATCTCCCAGCGGACTATCCCTTATTCTTCAACAATACAAAAATCAACCCTTCATCTTCTCTCAATATTCTTGGTGTCTCTTTTTTCTTCTGCTCTCATTTGGAAGGACCATATTACCAGTCTTGCTAAGGCAGCCTCCCAGAAGCTGGGTGTGCTCAACCGCCTTAGGGGGTTCTTTTCCCCTGCACAGCTTCTTGCTCTGTACAGGGGCATAGTGCGCCCTTGTATTGAGTATTGTTCACATGTGTGGGGAGGTTCCTCTCACACCGCTCTCCTAGACAAGGTTGAAAGGAAGGCCTTTCGTATCATTAACTCCCGTCCACTCACCAACTCTCTGCAATCTCTCTCTCTCCGCCGCAATGTTGCATCTCTCTCGCTATTCTATCGCTACTATAATAATCAGTGTTCCTCAGAGCTATCCCAGTGCATACCACCTCCTTTACGTAGGGCACGTGGTACCCGTCTTGCAACTCAATCCCACCCCTACTCTGTGCAACTCTCCAACCCAAGAGTGAAACGTTACTCTCAAACTTTCTTCTACTCAACATCTGAGCTCTGGAACTCTCTCCCAGAATCAGTCTTTCCCTCTTCCTATGACTTAAATTGCTTCAAACTCCGTGTGTCCAGGCATTTTGGCTCGAACGTCCCTTGATTTTGGCCCTGTCACTCTTTCAACTATGGGGGAGGCACTCGCTATAGGCAGTTATGCCTTTTGCCTCCCTCAATCACATAGAAAAAAAAAAAAAAAAAAAAATTCACACACATCTAGGTCGTCCAGGAAATGACCCAGAGACCAAGACCCATTTGGGATCCCCAGCAGAAGACTCCCAGGTCCCAGACCTCCCAGAGAGGTTCCGGTCTCAACAGGCAGACACGTAGCGGAGCGCACCAGAATGCCCGCCCACATCACTTCCAGGCATGACCCTTCATATATACACCGGCTCCCCGGGGATGGCGCCTGACAGACTATTATATAATCCAACTGGCGTGCCTAATGGGTGATATAAATTAGAGTAGGCAGAAGATTAAAACAATACCAAAATCTGCTTTTCAATGTTAACTTAAGGAAGTATGCCGTTACTTTTGGTTGTGACTGTTCGGGTGGGATCTACAGTATAAGCCCCCGGGGTTAGACTACGATCATGGGGCTTATAGTGAGTCAGGGGGAGGCTTTTATGGGGAGAACCTGACATTTTGGTTACTGCGTCACCTTGAGAGTTCATGGAAGTTAGTACAACTTGTTTAAGGATGGAAGGGTTTATATAATGGTCGATATATTAATTTATTTGTTCTCATTCTATTTTTTTTAGACCTCCATCAAGCTTTAAAAAACATCCCCAAGATCCCCCTTCGAGATTTATTTGTACATTTTTCGGAACAAAAATGTTCCGACTGAAGGCCGGTTCCTTCCTAAATTATTGGCTCACTATCGTCGCCAGGAAAAAAATCGACACCTAAATGACACGAAAGGTCTTAATATTGATAACAAAATGGGGTGAAAGGTCTTAAAATCGCCATGCGACAGAAGGGATTGGAAGCAAGGAACTTAAACCGAGTATAGTGGTTAAATTGTATTATGAACTGTGGAAAGAAATGCACATACATTTGTAATAATTAGTTACTGTTCAAGCTGGTGTATGTAAACTAGGCTAATTGAATAGTGTGTGTGTGGGGGGCGGGGGTATGTAATATGTATGTATGTATGTGTGTGTGTGTGTGTGTATGTATGTGTGTGTGTGTGTGTGTGTGTGTGTGTGTGTGTGTGTGTGTATGTATGTATGTGTGGGTGTGGGTGTTATTTCTGTTATAGTTGCACACACACACACACACACAGTAATGTTAACAGTACATTAGTAGGCAGTTATATAGTTTTAGGAGGTTTTACACCACTGTTTGTTACGCACCATTTGATCCGTAGCATTTTTCTGGTACCGTAACAGGTTTGGCACGGGTATCGACAGCTAGAATGAAGAGATAGATTAGTATAGGTACCAACATTCTGCCAAAAGTATATACCAGAAGTACCAGATCAGAGTTGTAGTTAAAGTTGCACGGATATAATGTTTATCTATATATTTATTTATGTTTATTATATATTTATGAATTGTTATTATTCTTATTGTGTATATCTGCCTTGTGGGTGTTTCTTTCTGCTACATACATGGTCAACTGGGGATACGAACCCACACCAGCCCATCACCTTGACCAGAATATGTACGCTGGTAAAATTAGGGATTTAAAGAAGGTATGAATAAAGTAATTAAAGTGTCCGTCATAACTTACCATTATATAGGTACCGGTATATACTGTAGGTTGGAATAAGCCAAACAATATAATGATAGCAAGGTAAATCACTATCAATATACTCAATAATTGTATATACTTTGTTCATACCCTTGAAGTTGTAAAGTGTACCGTAGTTTCAATTCTAAGCCATCACGTCACCCTTCGTCAGCTTTGTTTATATAGAAGCGATGTTTCTTGGATACCAGATCGAGTGTATTAAGTACCGGTACATTTAATATAGTATCACAAAACAAAACAAAAATAATAATAATAATAATAATAAATAAATAAATAAAAATCCTAGCAAATTAAAGTCGAGTTGGTCAAATTACCTGGACATTTTGTGTTTGGAGGAATTACAGTCTTTGGAAGAATACAAAAATGTGTTGTGGACATTTGCTCCAGAGTTTCCGTACTCTTTTACCTCACTACTATAGACATGGTTAAGTTAACTGTGTATTTAATTCATCTTACATGTTTCCACGAAAGAGCTCTTGTTGCTATTAATGTTAACTATCTACTAATTGTTTTTTAATGACCTTCTTGACCAGGTGATCGCACTCTCAACATCCCCCCCCCCCCCATCCCCTCTCCCTCACTCTCTCTCTCTCTCTCTCTCTAAGAAAACTCCTGACAGGAAAAAAACGAAACCATCAAATCACGGAGTCAGCGGGAAGGAGAAACTCACCCTAGTATATGGTGACAGTCTCATGCGAGGTCAAGGAGCTGCCTTTGCCACCAAGAACAGAGGAAAAAGGTCAGTAAAGGTCATTCCAGGCGGTAAAGTCGAACATATCCTGAAAGACATAACTAACTCCGCCATACCAGAGGGCACCTGTGTAGTCGTCAATGTTGGCTCAAATGACTGCTTTGACGGAGGTAAGGCCCCAATTAAGACCATAGAAAAAGATTTTGAGAACCTAATTAAAGTCATGAAAAGGAAGGCAACGAAATGTGTGGTTAGCGGCGTCATACCCCGCATTAAAACAAGCGCATACGGACCCAATAGTCCATAGAAATTAACAACGCAGTCAAGGTCATGTGCGAACAAGAGAAGGTACTGTATGTGGACAATTGGACCACCTTTGTAGGGAACTCGTCCCTGTACAGCGGAGATGGCATTCATTTATCAGAAAAAGGCGTTCAGCATATGAGTGACACCCTAAATCAAGCAACCTACATTGCCCACGAAAACAACGCCAGTCAGGACCGAGAAATAACTATGCTAATAGACTCCTCTGAGTATTGATATCGCTACCCCCGGAAAAGCCCTCCCACAACCCCACCCAATCAATCTCCACCCGCACAGTTAAGAGAAATAAATAACCCCACCCAACCCTTAGAAGTCCATCACAACCATTTAAAGGAAACCGTCCACCCCAATGGCCCACAAGTTGCGAAAACTTACCTACCTGAACCACAAAACAAACTAAACAACCCCACCCAACCCCATCCAAGCAACCCAACCACTGAATGAATTTGACACCCCGCCGCGGCTTCAAGTATAACCCAAACCCATCCTCACCAATAAGAAAACAAAATCCAGCGCATGCTGAGAGAAATGATATAAACTAATATCCATAAATGCCTGCTCAATAAGAAACAAATAGACGAACTCAAATGTCTGTTATTAAATGAGAAAGTTGACGTTATTTGAATAACGGAAACACACCTGAACCTTAAAAATAAAGACCTCCTACATGAATATCACATAGAGCCATATAAATTTTTTCCTAAAGACCGTAACAATGGAAAACAAAGAGGGGGGGTTGCAATGTACGTTGCAACCTACTTAAACCCAGTTGAGGTGACTCTCCCCGAAAGTAATGCAGAAATAGTGTGCGTCAAAATAAATACAAAAAACATGAACTTACATATCACTACAGCGTACCGACCACCGAGACTAACTGTTGCCGATGATACAATTTTTTATGAAATACTAGAGAAAACCCTTAATTCCGAACAAACAGTTTTACTAGGTGACTATAACCTCCCCCTAATGGACTGGAATACCAGACCGAAAAAATCACGCCTAATGACAAGCTTCATCCAGGACAATTTTTTTGCTCAACACGTAAAACAGCCGACGCGAGACAGGAATATGCTAGACCTCGTACTCACTACCCAAGAAAATTATTATCAAACCTGGATGTAGGTGAACATCTGGCAACGTCCGATCATAAAATCTTAAGAATCCACGTTATAAGCAAATATTCCTCAGTAAAAACAACAGGAATGGTTTCGGACTTCAAAAACGCAAATTATGACGGACTTAAGGAATCGCTATCAAACATACACTCAAACCTCATAAATATAAACGAAGTAAATGAACTATGGGGACATTTTAAGTCTACAATTACAGAAGCGCATAAACAATTTGTACCCATGAAACCAAAACGTAGTACGAAATCAAGTATGCCCCCTTGGTACAGTAGAGACATTGGAAAGACAATAAGGAAAAGAAATCAACTCCACAAACTTGTAAAAAATAGCACAAACACTGAAGTAATTAAAAACTTGTACAAAAATAGTAGAAGGGAAGTGAAAAAAATAATTAGGGCGAACAAACAAAATTACGAAATGACTATTGCCAGAGGAAGTGCCACAAACCCCAAAAAATTCTACAGTTACGTAAACAAAAATAAACAGATCAAAAGCGGAATCGGACCGCTAATAGAAGATGGACAGACAATAACAGGCGACACAAACACGGCAAATCTGCTCAACAAATATTTTGGCTCAGTTTTCACAGAAGAAATTATCGATCATACCCTTGAAAATAACACCTCAACTCATGAGATAGGAGATTTCACCATCAGTGTTACCGAAGTACAAAGCAAATTGAGTAACTTAAATGTAAATAAGACCCCGGGACCCGACATGCTCCACCCGAAAATAATTAAGAATGTCAAGGACGAAATAGCAAAACCCCTGACACAACTATTTAACTTATCACTACTACAGGGGATTGTACCGAGTGATTGGAAAGATGCGAACATTACGCCGATATACAAGAAGGGTAGCAAGGCCAAGCGAGTAATTACAGACCAATTAGCCTAAATTCAATTGTAGGAAAAATCATGGAAAAAATCATTAGAGATAAGATTGTAGATTACCTCGAATCAAACAACCTAATCAAAAATAGACAACACGGCTTTAGAACAAATAAGTCATGCCTAACAAATTTGATTGAATTTTATAACAAACTATTCACATATAACGACATGACGATATCACTAGATAATATAATCTTCTTGGACTTTCAAAAAGCTTTCGACAAGGTGCCTCACCGAAAACTATTGGCTAAACTGGAGAGGATAGGTATCAAAGGTTGAAATTCATTCTTGGATAAAAAATTGGCTTACGGACAGAAGGCCAGAGAGTGGTGATAAATGGAGTGGAATCGGAGTGGGAGCCTGTCACTAGTGGAGTTCCACATGGTTCAGTCCTTGGACCGGTCCTGTTTCTCATTTACATTAACGATATCGATGTAGGGTGAAGCAACACCTGTTCCACATTCGCCGACGATACAAAAATAGGAAATACAGTCCTGAACGAAGATGATAGAAATGCGTTGCAATCTGATTTAAACAAGATATCAGAGTGGTCGAAAAAATGGCAGATGCCCTTCAATGTCGATAAATGTCAGGTGCTGCAGGTTGGTAGCAGAAAGATGAAATACAAATACGAAATGAATGGCAAACAAATAAAAACCGCAACGGTAGTAAAAGACCTAGGGGTACTAATATCTGAAAACCTAAAAACTTCCGACCAATGTATAGCAGCTGCAAATAAGGCAAACATAGCATTGGGCTTTATTAAACGAAAATTTACATATAAACATGAAA
>CM064485.1:59038393-59070893 GCA_032716605.1 Paralithodes platypus
GTATGAACATGTAGTACCTGTATTTATACCAGTATGAACATGTAGTACCTGTATTTATACCAGGTATGAACATGTAGTACCTGTATTTATACCGGGTATGAACATGTAGTACCTGTATTTATACCGGGTATGAACATGTAGTACCTGTATTTATACCGGGTATGAACATGTAGTACCTGTATTTATACCGGGTATGAACATGTAGTACCTGTATTTATACCGGGTATGAACATGTAGTACCTGTATTTATACCGGGTATGAACATGTAGTACCTGTATTTATACCGGGTATGAACATGTAGTACCTGTATTTATACCGGGTATGAACATGTAGTACCTGTATTTTCAAAATATTTGAAACGATATAATTTTATTCCCCTTGACTATTAATATTGAAAAAAATGGGGGTTAAAATCTTAAAATCGCCAAACTAATGGGCCGAACGACTTAAATTATAAAAAAAACAATGGGGCTAAACACGAGGGAGAAGGGGAACCCCAAAAACCGTTAAGACCTTCCATGCAATTTAGGTGTCAATTTTTTCCTGGTGAGCGATACTGAGCCTGTAATTTAAGAGAAACTGGCCTTTGGCCAGGATATTTTTCTATCGAAATATGAACAAAATTACTATGACGGGGGGCCTTGGGGGGGGGGGGGGGGGGGTATTTTTAAAAGCTTGATGGAGGTCTAGGGAGGAAACTAAAAAAAATAATAACAAGATAAATAAATATGCACATAAATACGCCCATCCCCCCTTAAAAAATAGACTATAATATTAATTGTTTTAATTTATTAGGTTTCACACAATTTACCATCAACGTAAATTGTTCTGTCTCTCCATAATATTATTGGTAAGTTTTTTTTCTCAATTATTGCTAATCAAAATTCGCGAATCTCCTCGTTGTATTATGCAACCATATTAATTGAGATTGATTAATAGATGATAGTTTCTATGCTGTTTCTAATGAATAGCATTTAGGCCACAAAGGATGGCCGAAACAACTCCAGGTAGGTAGGCAGGCCTAAAAAAAAAATAAAAAAAAATCTATATAATATATATATATATATATATATATATATATATATATATATATATATATATAATAATAATGGAAATTATTCCCAAAGTTTATATCTGCCCATGCAAAAACGTACAAAATACACACATTTCTCAAAAAACTACACATTTCCGTAATAATTGTAAAGATAAAGAAGCTAGCGGGCCAGGGGAGTCATCTTGAGTCGTTTATAGATAATTAGGGTGTGTAAAGATTGGGAGGAGGGGTATTAGGCTGTGTGGGTGGGTGTGATTGTATTTGTGTGTGGGTGGGTGTTCTTAGTGTGGGTGGGTGTGATTGTATTTGTGCATTTGTGTTTATGTGTGTGTGTGTCGTGATTGTATTTGTGTTTATGTGTGTGTGTGTGTGTGTGTGTAGGTGTGTTCTTGCGTGTATGTGTGTGTGTCGTGATTGTATTTGTGTTTATGTGTGTGTGTGTGTGTAGGTGTGTTCTTGCGTGCGTGTGTGGGTGTTCATGCGTGTATGTGTGTGTGTCGTGATTGTAATTTTGTTCATGTGTGTTATCTTGGGGTTTGATGTATGCTGTTTTGTATATTGAAAAGTGCAAAGATAGTAGTACTAAAGACTGGGCCCAAACACGTAGATAGATACCGGTATATAAAGGTAACCCATGCAAACAAACAAATACACTAACTTGTTCATATTATAAACTATAGGACTATAATAGGCAGTATAATAATATAGTCAATAACATAAACTCACTCTTACTTACTCTCTCAATCTCTCTCTCTCTCTCTCTCTCTCTCTCTCTCTCTCTCTCTCTCTCTCTCTCTCTCTCTCTCTCTCTCTCTCTCTCTCTCTCTCTCAAGCTTTTGATCTCATCCCGTTGGAAACACGCAGACTACGAGGTCAGCTAATCCAAGTTTTTTAAAAATACTGGTACCTAATGGGTTTGACAATGTGGATTATAGCCACATATGAATACAACACGCAACCTTGGCTGAAACTTAGAATGGAAAAGGTTCCGCACTAGTATGTGTGGAAACCTTTTCACATATAAGATCTATTCTACTTGGAACAAACTTCACTCAGAAGTTGTAAACAGTCCTTCAGTAGAGTTGTTCAAGAAAAGAATATATAGTATTTTGCACACTGCAATGAGTGTAATGGACTACACAATCTCTCTTTTTAACTTCGAGTATCTCCCCAGAATGGACCGCAAGGTCTCTTGAGATAAAACTATTCCCTGTACCTCTCTGCCGTAAGGCTTGTGCAGTCAGTGCATCTATGTAACTATGTTCAACTTTCTCTTCATTCCACTTTCCTGCCAAGTAATTAACCAACACGAAAGATTGCACAAATTTGGAGAGAGCTAATTGCCCCTTTTTTTCTTCAGCGATAACAGTAAATGATAGGCCACAAGCGAGAGAGCCGTGTTGGCAGTCTGTAGAGGTAACTGGTCGAGAGTTAGTTTTGTTGTTTGTTCTGTTATGATGCTTAGGCATATATACCTTATAATATCTTGCCAACTTAGGCCTTAAACTATAAACTTAAGAATACACTATTCAGATGCGTAGCTAAACTAACATAATTAAGAGTAGGTATTTGACAGTTACCGTATATGTTGGCTGGCGTACAGTCGCTCAAAAAAAAATCGTGGCCCTCATCTACTTTTAATTAGGGAAGTATATCTCTAGAAACGAGTCTATGCCCATAATTGTCTATACATCAACTACAAAAATATATATATAATTTATTGACAATCAAGTTATATCCAAAAATCAATCCAGATAGTTATAATTGCATGAAGAAATCCATAGAGGGTCCACGATTGTTTATAAGTTACTGTACGGTCGCGCTAATAAGTCATGTCTCAGCTGTCATTACGGTTGGCTTGCTCTGTCCTGTATTAATGTCTGTCAGATGTTGAATAGGGTGGGTAAGTGTAGGAATATGTGTGTATATCTCACTCAAAAATAAGAAATCATGTGTAAATATTGCTGATACCAATTACTGATAAACACATAATTGGTGCCGAGATATCACTTATTAGGCCGACTGTACAGTGTTCTACTCTAGTTGTGTTCTGCCAAATTATTTTATGTGTGGAAGCAAAACTAGCGTAATTGAATTAAGGGGGGGTGACCTGTTTTTTGTTATTTCTGTCCTTTTCTCTCTTTCTCTGGCTTGTATCCATTCGGCCCCATTCAGCCAACTATTTTAAGACGTTTATCCCCATCTAGGTGTCGATTTCTTCCTGGCGAGCGATAGCGAGCCAACATTATATGAAGGAATCCGGCTTCGCCGGAGACATTTTTCTATCGAAAAATGTACAAATTTAGCCTGCTGTCAAACAAAAATAAAAAATATGCTGACTTGCTACCGCTCAACAGTAAAAAATTGACACCTGGATGGGGATAAACGTCTTAAAACAGTAGGCTGAATGGGGCCAAATGGATACAAGCCAGAGAAAGATAGAAAAGGCCAGAACCAAACCAGGTCACCTCCCTTAAGAGTGTATTTGTTTACACATGTGTTGACTAATCAAATGAAATACCGACTGCGTAACACAAGACCGACTGCATAACACAAGACCGACTGCATAACACAAGACCGACTGCATAACACAAGACCGGCTGCATAACACAAGACCGACTGCATAACACAATACCGACTGCATAACACAAGACCGACTGCGTAACACAAGACCGACTGCGTAACACAAGACCGACTGCATAACACAAGACCGGCTGCATAACACAAGACCGACTGCATAACACAAGACCGACTGCATAACACAAGACCGACTGCATAACACAAGACCGACTGCATAACACAAGACCGACTGCATAACACAAGACCGACTGCATAACACAAGACCGACTGCATAACACAAGACCGACTGCATAACACAAGACCGACTGCGTAACACAAGACCGACTGCGTAACACAAGACCGACTGCATAACACAAGACCGACTGCATAACACAAGACCGACTGCATAACACAAGACCGACTGCGTAACACAAGACCAACTGCGTAACACAAGACCGACTGCGTAACACAAGACCGACTGCATAACACAAGACCGACTGCACACAATACCGACTGCGTAACACAAGACCGACTGCATAACACAAGACCGACTGCGTAACACAATACCGATTGCGTAACACAAGCTACACTAATAATTCAATCAGTACGGTACTTATATAGGCGACTGTACATTATATACCGATTACTATCACTATTCCTTGTTGATAGTGTTAACCCTTTGAAGCTCTGACGCGTTTTAGCAGTTTATTTTGGCTATCATTAGACGATTTTATGCAGCTTAGGAAGTATCTGTGGGTATTGAAAGGGTAAATACTATCTCAATCAACCCTTTGACTTCCATATACCGTTACTAATATGAATAAAATCGTCTAATAATTGCCGGAAACCGAACAGAAACGCGTATTGGAGCTTGAAAGGGTTAATAGGGATAGTGGCGTAAAATGTCCACTATTATTAAGGGGGGATGGTTGTTTTTTTCTGGCACCCTTTCTCCCTCATGCTTAGCCCCATTAGCTTTGATATTTGAAGGCGTTCGGCCCATTAGTTTGGCGATTTTAACACCTTTCGCCCCATTTCGTTGTTAATTTTAAGAGCTTTCCTGCTATTTAGATATAATTTTTTCCCTGGCGAGCAATAGCGAGCCTGTTATTATAAGAAAAATGTACAAATTAATCTTAAAGTGAGGTCGAGTGTGTGTGTGTGTGGGTTTTTTTTTTTTTTTTTTGTTTTTTTTTTTTTTTCTCCAAAGCTTAATGGAGGTCTAGCGAGGAAACTCAAACATAAATAAATATATAAGTAAATATACAGTATATACCAACAAATCAATAAGGTTAGCGCCGCCACAACCAGAATGTGAGGGATTGCTGCAGTAATTCATGTGTTTTCCCTCCCACCTCACATACACCTGCTCTCTGCTAGCTAATAACATAAAGGTGTGGGTTTATCTTTGTATCTATTAATATAAAGGTGTGGGTTTATCTTTGTATCTATTAATATGAAGGTGTGGGTTTATCTTTGTATCTATTAATATGAAGGTGTGGGTTTATCTTTGTATCTATTAATATGAAGGTGTGGGTTTATCTTTGTATCTATTAATATGAAGGTGTGGGTTTATCTTTGTATCTATTAATATGAAGGTGTGGGTTTATCTTTGTATCTATTAATATAAAGGTGTGGGTTTATCTTTGTATCTATTAATATGAAGGTGTGGGTTTATCTTTGTATCTATTAATATGAAGGTGTGGGTTTATCTTTGTATCTATTAATATGAAGGTGTGGGTTTATCTTTGTATCTATTAATATGAAGGTGTGGGTTTATCTTTGTATCTATTAATATGAAGGTGTGGGTTTATCTTTGTATCTATTAATATAAAGGTGTGGGTTTATCTTTGTATCTATTAATATAAAGGTGTGGGTTTATCTTTGTATCTATTAATATGAAGGTGTGGGTTTATCTTTGTATCTATTAATATAAAGGTGTTGGTTTATCTTTGTATCTATTAATATGAAGGTGTATCTATCTTGTGGGCCGGTTTTCTGGACCACTTTCTCCCTCATGTTTAGCCCCATTAGTTTTCAGATGTTAAGATGTTTGCCCCATTAGTTAGTCGATTTTAACAAATTTCGCCCCATTTCTTCGTCAATATTTAGACCTTTCGTGCTATTTAGGTGTCGATTTTTTCCCTGGCGAACGATAATGAGCCTGTAATGTTGGAAGAATTTTTCTACCGAAAAATTTATAAATTAATCTAGAAGGGGGATCTAATGGATGTTTTTTTTAAATTTGATGGAGGTCTAGGGAGAAAATTCGAAAAATAATGAATACATGCACAAATCGGCCAAAAAGTGAACCATCCCCCTTCTTAATATGAAGGTGTGTGTGTGTGTGTTATCTTATTATCTCCCAGCCACTGCTATCACTCCCGGGGCCCAGATTCTGCGCTGATTATCGGAATTACACACACTCTGTCAACGTTTAGATTTTAGTTGCAATTTCTCGATGCTTTTAACTCCCGTGGACAACCTAAATTAAAACTATGAAGCGTGGAAGAGAAATTCAATTAAATAATATATTGTTTGTTGGTTAATTGCAATATATTAAGTACTATAATTAATGTATCTCCTTTGAAGTAATTAGTCATTTACTACGAAACCAAATGAATCGACGCCACATTAATTCATAGTAACTACAGCAAATTAATTACCATGATTAATTACACACTTAAGGCACTTACCAATAATTAGACCCAATCCGTATTATACCTCGAAGCACCAATCACTGCACCTCACCACTACTTGTAATCAATTAATCAATCACCGAAGAACTATTACTTATTTTTGCTGCACCAATCCAGACATTCCAACACCGACCAGTCACCACCATCTTTAAGGGGAGATTTTTAGCTTGCTTCCTAACCAACAACATTACAAAAATACTCCCAAGACCCCCCTTCGATATACATTTGTACATTTTTCGGTAGAAAAATGTCCCGGGCAAAGGCCGATTGCTCCTAAATTTCAGGCTCGCTATCGCTCGCCAGGAAAAAATCGACACCTAAATGGCACGAAAGGTCTTAAAATGGACAGAAATTGAGCGAAATTTCTTAAAATCGCCAAACTAAGGGGCAAACGTCTTAAAATCTCAAAACTAATGGGGCTAAACACGAGGGAGAAGGAGGTTCGAGAAAATATCCCTTAAGTGGAAATCTCCCCGTAACCGTTTCAATAGCATAATCCCATTTTTAGTATTTTCTGGCAAATGTTAGGCGATATTTCTCAACTTATGATGGCTTTGTTAGAAGGAAATGGGTGAAAACTATTTTGAGTACAACTCTGATGATTACCACAGGCCTTTCTTAAACTTGATCCTGTTCCAAATCAGTAGGCCAAAACTCTTTTATATAACTTAAAAACGCCACAGTAATCGAGCTAATATTGCTTCCATATGTGAAGGGCCATTTAGGGAATGGGTGTGGAAATGTACTGCCCATTTACTCTAGCCCTTTTTGAGTTACAGAGGTTAGGGTGCACAATTTCTGGCCTACTTATTTGGAACCGAGTATAGTCCATAGGCCAAGGTGAAAATGGGTACCGTCAGAGAGAGCGTTTAGCTACAAATATATTCTACGACACCTGCCCAGGATATAACACAACACCCCATACCATTAAACACATCATAGAAGACTGCATTCTACACAATCACTTACGCCAATAACATAATCTACACTCCTTGAGAGCCCTGTGGGAAAGCCCGATCGTGGCCATGGCCTTCCTGTTCGGCCAGGCTGCTTAGGGAACAACAACAACAACAACAACAACACAGCTTTCTTATTGTTTGTGGATATGTTATTTCAATATGATAACCATCGAAATTGAGTTCCCAATATTTCCCATTGCACCTTTCAAGATCCGATTGTTTCTGTTCTGTTTTCTGGCTTGTATTAGACTATTTTTATTCAGATAAGGATGGGTATATGGAAGTCAGAGGGTGAATTGAGATGGTCTTTACCCTTAACATTCCCACAGATTCTTCCAAACTATATGAAATCGTCGAATGATAGCCAGAATAAACTGTCAATATGCGTCATGATCCTCAAAGGGTTAACCAATAATAGGGAATCACACGCATATTATAATATTCAGGATTTTTTTTTATCGATGGCAATTTCTGAAGTAAAAATTTAATATTGTATATGATTTGAGCCACCTAAGGTAAAATACTGTCATTAAAGATACCGGTACGCAAGATAACCCATAGATGTTGCCAGATATAAATCGCCAAAAATTAATGTTACTGCCCCAACATTGCTGAAAAAAATGGGGTTAATTTTTTTTTTTTTTTTTTTTTTTTTTTTTTCTTTTTTTTGGGGGGGGTCCTTTCTTTTGTTTAGCCCTATTAGTTTTAGAGTATAAGACATTTTCGCCATTTGTTTGGTTATTTTATGACCGTTCGCCCATTTCTTTGTCAATTTTAAAACTTTTGTGTCATATACTGTATATGTAAATGTTTTGTGTCATATACTGTATATGTAAACGTTTTGTGTCATATACTGTATATGTAAACGTTTTGTGTCATATACTGTATATGTAAATGTTTTGTGTCATATACTGTATATGTAAACGTTTTGTGTCATATACTGTATATGTAAATGTTTTGTGTCATATACTGTATATGTAAATGTGTTGTGTCATATACTGTATATGTAAACGTTTTGTGTCATATACTGTATATGTAAATGTTTTGTGTCATATACTGTATATGTAAATGTTTTGTGTCATATACTGTATATGTAAATGTTTTGTGTCATACTGTATATGTAAATGTTTTGTGTCATATACTGTATATGTAAATGTTTTGTGTCATATACTGTATATGTAAACGTTTTGTGTCATATACTGTATATGTAAACGTTTTGTGTCATATACTGTATATGTAAACGTTTTGTGTCATATACTGTATATGTAAATGTTTTCACGCCGAACGATAACGCGCCTGCAATACAAGTAAAAGTATTTTTGTACCGACAAATGCACCACTTTATCTCGAATGGGAGTCTTGCGGGTAGTTTTTTATTTAATGTATTTATTTTATTTTATTTTATTTTAAAGCTTGGAGGTCTAGCAATGAAACTGAAAAATAGAAATATATGTTTATAAAACAAAATCCCCCTTAACATGACATATGATAACCAATATGGAGCTGAGGAGGCGGTTATAGGTATTAATGGTTATTTACTTATTTAGTGACAAATATAATTGCTAAGGCCAGGAATCGAACGTGTGCCGGCTAGTGCTCTGCCGCTGTGGTCTAGTAGTCAGGGCACTATCCTATTAATAATCTTCTGTTCAAATGTAACACAAGTGATACATATACAAAATGGTCTAATATGTACTAAGTGGACCAGGTAAACACTTGAAACGTTTATTATATGCAAATTTTTTGGTGTTATATTTGAAGAACAAAATATTTACTTTTACATCATTAACAAATAGCTTGCTATTTTTATTAATCCTGTCTTTAACGTTACCAATGGGATCTTGCCTCTTAATTCCCATTTTAAAGGCTTCTTTAATGAGGTAATTCCGATTTTAAGGCTTCTTTAATGAGGTAATTCCCATTTTAAAGGCTTCTTTAATGAGGTAATTTAAGGTTTTAAAAAGGTTTAACGATTGTAGCTGAGTTGTGTCAACATAGGAGAACGTAACAATTTAACACATTATAATTATAGCCGACAGTTACTTTGGTCAAGGCCTTGCTGCCTATACTTTAAGTATTTACTCAGCAAACTGTACCTAATCCAGTTGTAAAAGAAAACAAAAGCGTGAAAGTAAAGCGATCCTTTAAACACTTTACCTATAAGCACAAGAGCCAATCAATCACCTCAACACCCAACCAATCACCACTACACCACTTGGCCAATCAGGGGAACATACAATCTGCCCACCCATCCATCATTAGTTACAATCACTGTGGCTAGGTTTAACACGCTCACAATCACGGAGAGGCAGGGGTTCAGAGTTCGTCTTTTAACATGCTTGATAGATGGGCTTGCTTGGACTGCTTTCTCTTGCTCGCGAACTGGCTCCTCAATCTTTTTCGCTCGCTCTTTCTTTCTCACAGTGATTGTGGATCCAAGGTAGGTAAATGGGGAATCTATTGATGATGGCTGGAAGTGCTATTACATTAAGATCCATTACATTTGTCTTCTTCACGATGATTAATAACTCCATCAGCACCATCACGCTTTTTACATTTGATTCTGGCTAAAACTACAGACTATCTCAAGTAATCCTTTTAGCTACCATACATCCTTCATAAGCTACATATAATCGTCTAAATGTACCTGAAATAAAATACAAAAGACGTCACTGGTACAGAAGGGGTTAAGAAGGACCTGTATTGTTTAAAGGGTTCTATGAGATCATATTAACCCACTTGAGTCGTAGAGATAGATTATAAACAACAGATAATCATCTATTGGTAACCAGAATATGATAACAATTACGTCATGGTGGTGAAGGGGTTAAGGGGGGTGACTTGCTTTTTGTTATTTCTGTCATTTTCTCTCTTTCTCTGGCTTGTATCCATTCGGCCCCATTCAGCCAACTATTTTAAGACGTTTATCCCCATCTAGGTGTCGATTTCTTCCTGGCGAGCGATAGCGAGCCAGCATTATATGAAGAAATCCGGCTTCGCCGGAGACATTTTTCTATCGAAAAATGTACAAATTTAGCCTGCTGTCAAACAAAAATAAAAAATATGCTGGCTCGCTACCGCTCACCAGTAAAAAATTGACACCTGGATGGGGATAAACGTCTTAAAACAGTAGGCTGAATGGGGCCAAATGGATACAAGCCAGAGAAAGATAGAAAAGGACAGAACAAAAACAGGTCACCCCCCTTAAGCCATATTCTTGACAATAATTTCACCAATGAGTATGTTGAACAAACCATATCCAGTAGGTTATGTTGAACAAACCATATCCAGTAGGTTATGTTGAACAAACCATATCCAGTAGGTTATGTTGAACAAACCATATCCAGTAGGTTATGTTGAACAAACCATATCCAGTAGGTTATGTTGAACAAACCATATCCAGTAGGTTATGTTGAACAAACCATATCCAGTAGGTTATGTTGAACAAACCATATCCAGTAGGTTATGCGCCTACACAAACCATATCCAGTAGGTTATGCGCCTACACAAACCATATCCAGTAGGTTATGTTGAACAAACCATATCCAGTAGGTTATGTTGAACAAACCATATCCAGTAGGTTATGTTGAACAAACCATATCCAGTAGGTTATGCGCCTACACAAACCATATCCAGTAGGTTATGCGCCTACACAAACCATATCCAGTAGGTTATGCGCCTACACAAACCATATCCAGTAGGTTATGTTGAACAAACCATATCCAGTAGGTTATGTTGAACAAACCATATCCAGTAGGTTATGTTGAACAAACCATATCCAGTAGGTTATGTTGAACAAACCATATCCAGTAGGTTATGTTGAACAAACCATATCCAGTAGGTTATGTTGAACAAACCATATCCAGTAGGTTATGTTGAACAAACCATATCCAGTAGGTTATGCGCCTACACAAACCATATCCAGTAGGTTATGCGCCTACACAAACCATATCCAGTAGGTTATGTTGAACAAACCATATCCAGTAGGTTATGTTGAACAAACCATATCCAGTAGGTTATGTTGAACAAACCATATCCAGTAGGTTATGCGCCTACACAAACCATATCCAGTAGGTTATGCGCCTACACAAACCATATCCAGTAGGTTATGCGCCTACACAAACCATATCCAGTAGGTTGTTGAACAAACCATATCCAGTAGGTTATGTTGAACAAACCATATCCAGTAGGTTATGCGCCTACACAAACCATATCCAGTAGGTTATGCGCCTACACAAACCATATCCAGTAGGTTATGTTGAACAAACCATATCCAGTAGGTTATGTTGAACAAACCATATCCAGTAGGTTATGCGCCTACACAAACCATATCCAGTAGGTTATGCGCCTACACAAACCATATCCAGTAGGTTATGCGCCTACACAAACCATATCCAGTAGGTTATGTGCCTACACAAACCATATCCAGTAGGTTATGCGCCTACACAAACCATATCCAGTAGGTTATGCGCCTACACAAACCATATCCAGTAGGTTATGCGCCTACACAAACCATATCCAGTAGGTTATGCGCCTACACAAACCATATCCAGTAGGTTATGCGCCTACACAAACCATATCCAGTAGGTTATGCGCCTACACAAACCATATCCAGTAGGTTATGCGCCTACACAAACCATATCCAGTAGGTTATGCGCCTACACAAACCATATCCAGTAGGTTATGCGCCTACACAAACCATATCCAGTAGGTTATGCGCCTACACAAACCATATCCAGTAGGTTATGCGCCTACACAAACCATATCCAGTAGGTTATGCGCCTACACAAACCATATCCAGTAGGTTTATGCGCCTACACAAACCATATCCAGTAGGTTATGCGCCTACACAAACCATATCCAGTAGGTTATGCGCCTACACAAACCATATCCAGTAGGTTATGCGCCTACACAAACCATATCCAGTAGGTTATGCGCCTACACAAACCATATCCAGTAGGTTATGCGCCTACACAAACCATATCCAGTAGGTTATGCGCCTACACAAACCATATCCAGTAGGTTATGCGCCTACACAAAGACACATTGATGTAGCCACTATATTACTTTGTGCGAGAGGTTTATAGTATAGCCGGTACAGATGAATTGTTATAGACTTCACTTATATTTATACCCTCATTGAACAACTCATGCTTTTACGATTGTCAGGAGAAAATGATATCGATAGTGTAGAATTATTCCTAAGGTTTATAGAGTAATATATACCTGTGAAATGATGTACCGGTAGTCTATATTGTAAACAGAGAGAGAGAGAGAGAGAGGGGGGGGGGGGGGGCAAGTGCAACAATGAGAAGGCAGAGACAAGAACGAGATCGCCTGAAATGTGGCTATTGGGAGAGAGAGAGAGAGAGAGAGAGAGAGAGAGAGAGAGAGAGAGGGAGAGAGAGGGCAAGTGCAACAATGAGAGGGCAGAGACAAGAACGAGATCGCCTGAAATATGGGTCTTGAGAGAGAGAGAGAGAGAGAGAGAGCAAGTGAAACAATGCTGGCTACTAGTAGACGGATTTATTCAGTTTAAAAAGGGCCTCTAGCAAATAACCGGCTTCAAACTATCTCACTTAACCCTATTAACTACCACAGATCATTTTGAAACTGCACAAAATCGTCAAAATATAGCTAGAATAAAATTAAAAAGACGTCGCCGGTACATCCCATTTCCTCTAACCCTTTTTGAGGTACAGGGGATAAAGGTCAATAATTCTGGCCTACTTATAATGAATAGACTATAGTTCCAAAAGGTACAGTACCTTAACCCCTTCTGTAATGGCGACGGCTTTTTAACTTTATTGTGGCTATTAGACGATTTAGTCAGCTTAAAAAGGGCATCCGGTAATTACAGGTTTTGAACTATCTCACTTAACCCTTTTTACTACCACAGATTCTTCTTAAGCTGCACATAATCGTCTCAATATAGCTATAATAAAAATAAAAAGACATTGCCCGTACAGCCCATTTTCTCTAACCCTTTTTGAGGTACAGGGGATAGAGGTCAATAATAATGAATAGACTATAGAACAAAATGGTATCTTAACTATCGTACATTGTGATGGTAAATATAGTAATCAAGCTCTACCAACCGTCTGTGACTCTATGGGTAGTATGTGGATTGATTTACCGTAATAATTGGAGCAACGCGTATAAATAGGTTAGTCCAACCTACAGTAACTCGAACAGATAAGAGATCAATACGGGTAGGATAACTAAGCAAGGTCAAGGATAGTCTAAATAAAGAATAGGCACAGAAATGGAGATGTGCAGGATTTGTAGGAAAAAGAAAACAAAAACAAGACTATCCTCAGTTCACATCATCGGCCATAGTTGTGTTGCCATGTTGATATTGATACGCAGATATACAGTATAAAGAAGAAGTATAGACACGAGAAAAGCGAGACTCCAGCAACCCCCTAGACTTGCTGAACCCCTGTACTCTCCCCAGGTCACATCATTCACCATAGTTGTGTTGCCATAATTATCTAGATACGTTGGTACACCGCATAAAATAGCAGTATAAACACGAACAAAGTAACAAGGGACTGGAGTTCTCGAAAAGGGGCTCCAGTCCTGACGCTATTCTTGACTTACAGTGTGCTGGCTTATAGTCCTATTTTAACTAACTATTAACTAAGAGCAAATCCAGACTCCATCCACCCCCTAGACTTGGTGAACTCCTGTACTCTCCCCAGTCTACATGATCGGCCATAGTTGTGAACTTACCATTATGATATAGATACGTCTTCTTCTTCTTCTTCTACCGAGGTAAACCGTATAAAAAGGAAGTATGCACGCAGAAAACAGAAAACAAACAACAACTACCATACTCCATGAACCCCCTAGACTAGATAACCCCTGTACTTTTCCCAATCCACATTATCCGCCATAGTTGTGTTGCCATTTTGATATAGATACGTAGATATACCACATCAAGAAAGAAGTATATACACGAGAAAATCAAGACTCCATGAACCCCCTAGTCTTGGTGAACCCCTGTGCTCTCCCCACCCCGCCCCCATTACCGTGCCCGGGTCGTGGCTCATAAACCGTGCATTGGTTACGAGGGTGGAGGTGGTGAGGGCTTCCACGGATGGGGAGGGACGCACCTATTGTGTCCAACCCAGTTCTTACCAGTCGTACAGTACAATTGTCTCACGTCTCGTCTGATCGACCCTCGAGATTAAGGGGGATGACCTGCTTTTTGTTATTTCTGTCCTTTTCTCTCTTTCTCTGGCTTGTATCCATTCGGCCCCATTCAGCCAACTATTTTAAGACGTTTATCCCCATCTAGGTGTCGATTTCTTCCTGGCGAGCGATAGCGAGCCATCGTTATATGAAGAAATCCGGCTTCGCCGGAGAAATTTTTCTGTCGAAAAATGTACAAATTTAGCCTGCTGTCAAACAAAAATAGAAAATATGCTGGCTCGCTACCGCTCACCAGTAACAATTTTACACCTGGTTGGGGATAAACGTCTTAAAACAGTAGGCTGAATGGGGCCAAATGGATACAAGCCAGAGAAAGATAGAAAAGGACAGAACAAAAACAGGTCACCTTAATTCAATACAGCCCCGATATCAAACTATACTCTGCTTATCCTAAATGGTCGATAATAAATGACATCCTCTTAGCAATCAGTTATTTCAAACGTATTTTAAGAACTTGTAACTATTATTATACTGACGAAATATTCAATAATTAACATTTATTTACAGCTCAACAATCAATATGCCAAGGTAATCACAGACTACATTACCATCCACAGCCATTCCAACAGTACAATAACATTCCACATGCACCTAACACACTATACACAGTAATGGGCGGTTGGGCTAGCTTAAGATCCTACTGTATATATCGATAGGGTCACTCGGTCTAGCAACCCTCTCCCATGAATAGAAAAAAGTTATATAATTAGAATTACCTTGGAAGATGGAGGTAATTTACTCGTGTCCACCCCCTCGGAGATAAATATAAGTAGATAGACAATTTCTCACAAAGTTTACATGAACCGAGTACTGGTTAGGTTTGGTTTCGCTCGAGTGATTTAAATAGTGTAGTGTGTATGTCTGAAGTGTTCCATCTGGGTTGTACAAGATACAGTGGGTGGCCTGGGAGGTTAAGGGTCACGCCTACACCGTGACCTCTACTGACCTCCTCTGTTGTCCCTTGGGTCCCTGTGGCTGGGGCTGAATGGAAGCGGTGTGTGGCGGGGGAAAGGGGGTTATTAAAGCCAGGCTTAGTGTTATTATTATTATCATTAATATGTTTGTTGTTGGCACCAGAATGCAGCATAGGATATTCTGTGCGCACGCTTGCGAATATATTATGGAAAGTAGTTCCTAAGTGAATATGAAAGTCGAATATTCCTTTCTACTATAACACTGATTCTTTACCTCGCACACTTGACAATAGTTAACACCTCTTAATAAGTGCCCTATAGTTCTTCCCTTTTTTATCCGAATAGTTATATTTTTTCTATGTTAACCCGGGAACGGCACTGAGACTCTTAAGAGGTTTTACTGGGCGAAGGCGACGGGACTCTTAATATCCAAAGCCCTAAAAAAGCCTTTTAAAAGACCCCAGTGGCACTCAAAACAAAGGAATATGTGATTAAGTGAGATAATTCCTCTCCATGCCTCCTATCACTCCTCCACATGTGTCCAAACCTCCCCCATTCCCCTCCTTCCCCCCCTCCCCTTCAATTATCACCTATTTTTACTCTTATTCCCTTTGTTTATCGGTATATTTTCCGCGCCAATATCCCCCACCCGGCTTCAAGGTCATGTGAGACGCATATCGAGATCGTGGCAAGAGAGAGACTTCACAAACAAGACATCAGTGTCGATCGATTAGTGAGAGAGGGAGTATGGTGCCACACTGGCTCTCCTCTCATGAATGAACCGGTCGCAATACATCGTCT
Source organism: Paralithodes platypus (assembly GCA_032716605.1). Classification (NCBI taxonomy): domain Eukaryota; kingdom Metazoa; phylum Arthropoda; class Malacostraca; order Decapoda; family Lithodidae; genus Paralithodes; species Paralithodes platypus. The sequence continues at coordinate 59,054,598 of CM064485.1, forward strand.
TTTTCACCTCCCAAATACTATTCCCACTTGTTTTATTGCTGTTACATGTTAATATCTTCATATAAAACGTAAAATAGGCTTATATGAATAAGTAATAACGATATTTATCGGATAATGACAATTTTCGTTGGGATTGTATCAAAATATCTTCGCCTGGCAGGCACTTTCAAATACCATAGGTTTGCGGTTTAAAGGTTAAGCAAGAAAGCCCAAGTACAGACTGCCTTTTCTGTAGCCAATGTCCCTTCGCAAATAACAACATTCTGGAATTTCTGGTCAAGTCACGTGATAAATGGCTTAAAGTGTGGCGCATATGCTTATGGGGGTATCCAATAGTATATACTGTATATATATATATATATATATATATATATATATATATATTATTAAATCAGTTCGTGTGTCTGTTTGTCTGTTCTTAATAGGCGGCCGCAGTTTTGGACCTGGGGAGCTGAAACTTTGCATGTGGGTGTCAATTGACCTGGGTCAGGTCATAGAGGGGGCGAGGCCACGATCGGAGGTCGTTTCGAGGCCGAAATTGAAGAAAAAAAACAATGAAAAAAATTGCCGTTTGGGGCAGGAGGCCTCCAATCGAAAAGGTGTATGGAATGAAAGTTGTTCGCAGACCCCCAAAGTGGGGGTACGGATGAGGTCAGATCCAAAATCGGAGGTCATTTAGCGGCCGAAATCGAGGTCGCCGTTTAATGAGGCACAGGGAGGTCGAGGCCGGTGATTATGGTAGTAGTAGTATTGTGATGATTGTGGTAGTAGTGATTGATGATGGTGAATATGGTAGTAGTAGTGGTGGTAGTAGTGATGGTGATTATGGTAGAATTTAAACCCGGGCAATGCCGGGTACCCCTGCTAGTATACTGTATATATATATATATATATATATATATATATATATATATATATATATATATATATGCTCCAACACTACCCACAAACATATTCTTCTAGCCTGTAGATTCGATTGCTCAGCACGATGAAGCCACGAGGTCTTAGTCCAAATGGCAAGTGAAACAACGAGACAGCAAAGTGTCGGAATTGACTCTTTCGTAGTTTACCCTTCGTAGAGTTTTACAGGTGGAAGAGAGTCATACACCTTGGTCGGTAACCCATCTAGAAGAGACAACCTTATATAAATCCAGGTGGATGGGACTCGTAGGCCTTAGTTGGCAACTTGTGTAGGGGAGTAAACCTTCGACAAAATAATAAAGGGTGGCACGCTCATCGGTGCAGGTGGTAAACTCTACAATAGATACAATAGATGGCGCCTAGGTGTCTCTCCGTGGCCCGATGCAGCTCTGACGTTTTAAAGCTGAATCGCCACATTCTCGCTATCTCCTCTCACTATCTTGCACAACTCTCTTTCTCAAACGCCACCTATTGAGCTACTCACCCACCAGGCACTGCTCCCATGTGCATATTTTGAATATTAAATTAGTCATACAATGCTAATATATCATAGAAACAGCGAGGATATTCTTTATATTGTTTCTGTGGGGTTTGTGGTAATGTACTGAAACCACTAGTCCAGCATCATGACAACTCCACCACACTTTCCCTATATATACTATATACTCAATGAGGCTATTCAAGATCAAGATGTAGAACAGTAAGAATTTTTAATGACATTTATGGGCCCTGGCAAGAATTTGGAGGTTTTATCTCTCTCTCTCTCTCTCTCTCTCTCTCTCTCTCTCTCTCTCTCTCTGTGAGTGAGGGAGACAAAAGGCAGAGTCCTATATCTAACCATCAATCATAAGGTCGGACATAGGGCTTCTGTGATCAAACTTGTCCTTGTAGTATGCCATTAGATCTGTCATCGGTAGTTGTATATGTTATGTGATCATTGATGTATTGTAAGCAGAACATCTTAAAAGCATAATGACAAATTATGTTGTGTTCAATACGGTATTGTAATATTCTTGGCTAGACTACCCAATAAAAATAATTCAATTGTAGGTATGATTACAAGCAAATGCAGTGGTGCGAGTTACAGTGCCATGATAAAGGACATTCAAACATTCCTAGCCCCGTTGCGAGGTTAGTTTATTGAGAGAGAGAGAGAGAGAGAGAGTACGAGAAGTCAAAGGTGTGAGTGCTTGGTGTAAGTTAGGAGTTAGTATCCCGGTCTGGAATTTATGAGGCACTGTCTATAGCTCACACATTGATCTCTGCATGATGAGGGGTATTGTGGCTCTTATTCTATTGTTGTGGCTCTTTCTCACTCTATTGCTCTCTCTTTCTCTCTTCACTTCTCTTATAATTTCTCTGTTATATTCTACCGTTCTCTATCTCGTTGCTGCTCTTATAATTTCTCTGTTATCTTCCACGTGTCTTTGTTCTCTCCTCTTCTGTTGTGAAAGGCGTGGGTGTAAGTATGAGTTTGTGTCCTGGTTTGGGGTTTATGGGGGACAAGTGTGGGGCTTTGTCTGTACCTCACCAGCTGGGTCTTTTGGGGTTTCATATTGACACACGCATACACACACAAACTCTCACACACACTCACTCGCTCACACTCACTCTCACTCGTTCACTCTCACTCTCTCTCTCTTACTGTTGCTCTCTGTTTCGCACTCTTGATCTCACTCCGACAATTGCTCTCTTCAGTATGAGGGGATCTCCTGCCTCTCACTCATGTTGTTGTGTTCTCTCTCTCTCTCTCTCTCTCTCTCTCTCTCTCTCTCTCTCTCTCTCTTTCACACACACAATTTCTGTCTCCTCATTTCTTCTTTTCACTCTTCTCGTCTGTGTTGTATGAGTTAGTGAGGCGCTTTGTCTGACGCTCACGAGTTGATCTCTTAAATGATGAGTTGGCCTCCTGGCTCTCTCTCTCTCTCTCTCTCTCTCATTTTGATTGATAAGAAAGCTACACACCTATACCTGCAAACCTTTTGAGTATAACGGTACGACCATGGTGTGTGTACGGAGTATACGATTATTACCTTATGGTCAAGATTTGATGATTTTCTCCATTTCATTCCAAACCACACCTTCCATTTTAAGGTAACTATGAAAAGTTGTTTGTGTTTGCGTGTGTGTGTGTGTGTGTGTGTGTGTGTGTGTATGTGTTTGTGTGTGTGTGTTTCATGAAATTCACTGGTACCGGTACACTTTTGAAAATGCTTGCTTGCTTGTCCAAATCTAACAGATCTAGTCGATTAATGCAGACGTTTGTTTTTTGTTTTTTTTGTCAGTGATATGTATTTACTTAACACATTGACTAGAAGTGGTCCCTCCTAAGGTAAATGTCAGCGCCGGGCGGTGGCTGAATTAAAGTAAATGTATAAATGTAACAATTACAGTAATGGCAAATGCTAAGATCTCACACCCTTGGACGTAGTTTCTTCTCTCACCCTAATAATGAGATAAATAATAATAATGCTGGTAATATATATACCAACATTTACTATAACACTTATATGTAGACAAATATACATGTTCGTGCTATTTGTATCTTCACTTATTTCCCCCTTGCGCCTTTGAAATATATTTGTCTCCATTACTGACAAAATTGCCTTCGTAATAATTATATTGTCCTTTTCATAGTCTGTGAAAGCAAGTCACAAATTATGCGGAGTCAATAATGGCTGGACAAAAAAACTTTAGTTGAAGCATAATTATATACACAGAACTGAACACCGTTTGTATTCATGAAAGACTAAACACCAGGTGATCAGACAGAGAGGCCGATTCGTTTGTATTCATTAAAGACTAAACACCAGGTGATCAAACAGAGAGGCCGATTCGTTTGTATTCATTAAAGACTAAACACCAGCTGATCAGACAGAGAGGCCGATTCGTTTTATATTATAGTATCTGCATTTTTTACGGCATTAAGAGTTAACCTTTTGGGCGATTTTTGCATGAATTCATTATTTTTCTAGTTTCCTCCCTTGACCTCCATCAAATTTAGAAAAAAACATCCATTAGATCCCCTTTCTAGATTAATTTGTAAATTTTTCGGTAGAAAAATGTCCCGGCCGAAGGCCGATTCTTCCAACATTACAGGCTCACTATCGTTCGCCAGGGAAAAAATCGACACCTAAATAGCACGAAAGGTCTAAATATTGACGAAGATATGGGGCGAAAGGTCTTAAAATTGACTAACTAATGGGGCAAACATCTTAACATTTGAAAATTGATGGGGCTAAACATGAGGGAGAAAGTGGGCCAGAAAACCGGCCCGTCCCCCCTTAACTCTAGCACAGTAAAATCCTGCCCTTCGTATACCAAATCCTGCCCTTCGTATACCAAATCCTGCCCTTCGTATACCAAATCCTGCCCTTCGTATACCAAATCCTGCCCTTCGTATACCAAATCCTGCCCTTCGTATACCAAATCCTGCCCTTCGTATACCAAATCCTGCCCTTCGTATACCAAATCCTGCCCTTCGTATACCAAATCCTGCCCTTCGTATACCAAATATTGACTTGAATTGTTATCGGCACTTGTTAGTGGCTCTCTAAACCTTCATAAAACAAAAAATAATAATATGCAAAATCAGATAGTGATTTTTTGTTTTTAAAGATGAGGGTTAAGAAGTATTTGTGTTAGTAAAACAAGGATTAAGTGAGAGAGTTCAATGCCTGCCAGTCGTTGGAGGCCCTTTTTAAACTGGATATAACAGTCTAATAGTAGCTAACCTATAGTTAAAAGGACGGCACGGTACTGAATGGGTTAACCTCTGAAAAAGATGAAATGGCTTAAGGGAGCCCACCTCGCTTTTTTTCTCTTTTTCTCCCTCTCTCTTGTGCTTGTATCCATTCGGCCCCATGCAGTCTACTGTTTTAAGACGTTTACCCCCATCCAGGTGTCAATATTTTCCTGGCGAGCGTTAGCAAGCCAGCATATACATATTTTTGTTTCGACAGCAAGCTAAATTTGTACATTTTGCGATAGAAAAATTTCTCCGGCGAAGCCGGATTTCTCCATACAATGCTGGCTCGCTATCGACACCTGGATGGGGATTAATGTCTTAAAACAGTTGGCTGAATGGGGCCGAATGGATACAAGCCAGGGAAAGAGAGAAAATGCCGGTGACCCCCCTTAAGCCCCAAAATAGGCATAGAAAGTCCTGCACCAGCGTAATTATACCCGCGAGACTGAACACTTTTCGGTTTTTGCATGATCCACTAAACGCCCAGGGAACGGACGGACAGGCAGGCAGGTTGGAATCTTTTACATCTGAACTTTTGACTTGGTGCGAGAACAAACAGCTAGCTTCTCACGCGTTCTTCTGCTCGTCTGCCTTTTCCTGGTTTCTGCTTTTCCCCAAATTTCTGCTGACTCGTATTTATTTTAGTTGTACTTGTGTAGTTATGCCATTTTCACTGTTTTTTCCTTTTATTTTGTTCTGATTTTCTGTCTTGTGTCATTACTATTTCTGATTTTCTGTATTATATATCTTTCTGCACATTTTTTGCCCATGTTTTTGCTTTACCCAAATTCCTGCTTGACTTGCATTTAATCTTGCCTCTTTTAGCCTTTGTTTTCATTTATCTCCAGTAATAGTATTCCTGTTTTATTTACCTCTACCTCTTCCTGTACCATAAATCTGACTCACTCACATTTTTTCGTTCCTTCTTTCCTTTCTGATATTCTTGTGTTTTTATTATATTTGTAATCACATTCTTTCGTTCCTTCTTTCCTTTCTTATATCCTTGTTTGTTATTAGTTGCTACTCCTCTTCCCTTTCTTTTCTGCGTCTCTCTGCTGACTTCCTCTATTCTGTTTGTATACTTTCCTGACCTCTAGCTTTCTTCTTCCTTACCTGCCTGCCTTCCTACCTGCCTGATGCCTTATAACCCCAGTACAGTACCTGTTTGTTCTGTAGGTTCCCACCCTTGCCATACCGGAGCCTTGCCTTCCTCTTCTTCTCTTATAGTCTCTTGAGCCTTCTATTTCATTCTCTCTCTTGTTTTCTTTGCTCTTCTCTTGATCCTTCTATGTTTGTATGTTTTCTGTCTTCTCTCTTGATCCTTCTGTTTTCTTCTTTGTTCTTCTCTTTTCGTCTCTTCTCTTGATCCTTCTATTTTCCTCTTTCTTCTGTCTTCTGTCTTCTTGTAATTGATGATTAATGTTAAGAACGGGGTGTTACTTATTCTTTGCCTCTCTCTCTCTCTCTCTCTCTCTCTCTCTCTCTCTCTCTCTCTCTCTCTCTCTCTCTCTCTCTCTCTCTCTCTCTCTCTCTCTCTCTCTCTCTCTCTCTCTCTCTCTCTCTCTCTCTCAACATTCACGTATATCTTTTTTATCGCTACCCCTTTAACGTCAAGATCACCGCCAGTCCCGTCTCTCCCCCCGTGCCCGATAAATAGGGAATCTGTTATCATTATTATATTTATTATGACAGTAGTAGTGATGATGGTGTCAGTAGTAATAGTGATGATGGTGATAGTAGTAGTGATGATGGTGACAGTAGTGATAATGATAACCCATCGCAGAGTTGGGTATGCTTGTTTCGATTTTGGGCAAAGCGGCACTTCTACTTTATTAGTATTAGTTGTTGTAGTAGTAGTAGTAGTAGTAGTAGTAGTAGTAGTAGTAGCAGCAGTAGTAGTTGTTGTTGTTATTCTCTTCCTACTTTCTGTTGCACCATCTTGTTTATCTCAATTTTTTCTCTTCCTATTTTGTTAACTTTCATTCTCTCTCTCTCTCTCTCTCTCTCTCTCTCTCTCTCTCTCTCAGTGGAATGAAATGAAATTAATAACCAGGAGGGCGAATCTCGATGCCATCAAGCACTTCTTCACCTACAGTGTGGTCAAGGAGTGGAACAAACTACCAGAGAAAGTGGTGCAATGTAATACAATAATCACATTCAAAAGGAGTATGACATCCATTTCAAGGCGGTTGGAGTGACATAGGTTAAGCATCAGTAGTATACCGGTACGATATTTCAAGGCGGTTGGAGTGACATAGGTTAAGCATCAGTAGTATACCGGTACGATATTTCAAGGCGGTTGGAGTGACATAGGTTAAGCATCAGTAGTATACCGGTACGATATTTCAAGGCGGTTGGAGTGACATAGGTTAAGCATCAGTAGTATACCGGTACGATATTTCAAGGCGGTTGGAGTGACATAGGTTAAGCATCAGTAGTATACCGGTACGATATTTCAAGGCGGTTGGAGTGACATAGGTTAAGCATCGGTAGTATACCGGTACGATATTTCAAGGCGGTTGGAGTGACATAGGTTAAGCATCAGTAGTATACCGGTACGATATTTCAAGGCGGTTGGAGTGACATAGGTTAAGCATCAGTAGTATACCGGTACGATATTTCAAGGCGGTTGGAGTGACATAGGTTAAGCATCAGTAGTATACCGGTACGATATTTCAAGGCGGTTGGAGTGACATAGGTTAAGCATCAGTAGTATACCGGTACGATATTTCAAGGCGGTTGGAGTGACATAGGTTAAGCATCAGTAGTATACCGGTACGATATTTCAAGGCGGTTGGAGTGACATAGGTTAAGCATCAGTAGTATACCGGTACGATATTTCAAGGCGGTTGGAGTGACATAGGTTAAGCATCAGTAGTATACCGGTACGATATTTCAAGGCGGTTGGAGTGACATAGGTTAAGCATCAGTAGTATACCGGTACGATATTTCAAGGCGGTTGGAGTGACATAGGTTAAGCATCAGTAGTATACCGGTACGATATTTCAAGGCGGTTGGAGTGACATAGGTTAAGCATCAGTAGTATACCGGTACGATATTTCAAGGCGGTTGGAGTGACATAGGTTAAGCATCAGTAGTATACCGGTACGATATTTCAAGGCGGTTGGAGTGACATAGGTTAAGCATCAGTAGTATACCGGTACGATATTTCAAGGCGGTTGGAGTGACATAGGTTAAGCATCAGTAGTATACCGGTACGATATTTCAAGGCGGTTGGAGTGACATAGGTTAAGCATCAGTAGTATACCGGTACGATATTTCAAGGGGGTTGGAGTGACATAGGTTAAGCATCAGTAGTATACCGGTACGATATTTCAAGGCGGTTGGAGTGACATAGGTTAAGCATCAGTAGTATACCGGTACGATATTTCAAGGCGGTTGGAGTGACATAGGTTAAGCATCAGTAGTATACCGGTACGATATTTCAAGGCGGTTGGAGTGACATAGGTTAAGCATCAGTAGTATACCGGTACGATATTTCAAGGCGGTTGGAGTGACATAGGTTAAGCATCAGTAGTATACCGGTACGATATTTCAAGGCGGTTGGAGTGACATAGGTTAAGCATCAGTAGTATACCGGTACGATATTTCAAGGCGGTTGGAGTGACATAGGTTAAGCATCAGTAGTATACCGGTACGATATTTCAAGGCGGTTGGAGTGACATAGGTTAAGCATCAGTAGTATACCGGTACGATATTTCAAGGCGGTTGGAGTGACATAGGTTAAGCATCAGTAGTATACCGGTACGATATTTCAAGGCGGTTGGAGTGACATAGGTTAAGCATCAGTAGTATACCGGTACGATATTTCAAGGCGGTTGGAGTGACATAGGTTAAGCATCAGTAGTATACCGGTACGATATTTCAAGGCGGTTGGAGTGACATAGGTTAAGCATCAGTAGTATACCGGTACGATATTTCAAGGCGGTTGGAGTGACATAGGTTAAGCATCAGTAGTATACGGTACGATATTTCAAGGCGGTTGGAGTGACATAGGTTAAGCATCAGTAGTATACCGGTACGATATTTCAAGGCGGTTGGAGTGACATAGGTTAAGCATCAGTAGTATACCGGTACGATATTTCAAGGCGGTTGGAGTGACATAGGTTAAGCATCAGTAGTATACCGGTACGATATTTCAAGGCGGTTGGAGTGACATAGGTTAAGCATCAGTAGTATACCGGTACGATATTTCAAGGCGGTTGGAGTGACATAGGTTAAGCATCAGTAGTATACCGGTACGATATTTCAAGGCGGTTGGAGTGACATAGGTTAAGCATCAGTAGTATACCGGTACGATATTTCAAGGCGGTTGGAGTGACATAGGTTAAGCATCAGTAGTATACCGGTACGATATTTCAAGGCGGTTGGAGTGACATAGGTTAAGCATCAGTAGTATACCGGTACGATATTTCAAGGCGGTTGGAGTGACATAGGTTAAGCATCAGTAGTATACCGGTACGATATTTCAAGGCGGTTGGAGTGACATAGGTTAAGCATCAGTAGTATACCGGTACGATATTTCAAGGCGGTTGGAGTGACATAGGTTAAGCATCAGTAGTATACCGGTACGATATTTCAAGGCGGTTGGAGTGACATAGGTTAAGCATCAGTAGTATACCGGTACGATATTTCAAGGCGGTTGGAGTGACATAGGTTAAGCATCAGTAGTATACCGGTACGATATTTCAAGGCGGTTGGAGTGACATAGGTTAAGCATCAGTAGTATACCGGTACGATATTTCAAGGCGGTTGGAGTGACATAGGTTAAGCATCAGTAGTATACCGGTACGATATTTCAAGGCGGTTGGAGTGACATAGGTTAAGCATCAGTAGTATACCGGTACGATATTTCAAGGCGGTTGGAGTGACATAGGTTAAGCATCAGTAGTATACCGGTACGATATTTCAAGGCGGTTGGAGTGACATAGGTTAAGCATCAGTAGTATACCGGTACGATATTTCAAGGCGGTTGGAGTGACATAGGTTAAGCATCAGTAGTATACCGGTACGATATTTCAAGGCGGTTGGAGTGACATAGGTTAAGCATCAGTAGTATACCGGTACGATATTTCAAGGCGGTTGGAGTGACATAGGTTAAGCATCAGTAGTATACCGGTACGATATTTCAAGGCGGTTGGAGTGACATAGGTTAAGCATCAGTAGTATACCGGTACGATATTTCAAGGCGGTTGGAGTGACATAGGTTAAGCATCAGTAGTATACCGGTACGATATTTCAAGGCGGTTGGAGTGACATAGGTTAAGCATCAGTAGTATACCGGTACGATATTTCAAGGCGGTTGGAGTGACATAGGTTAAGCATCAGTAGTATACCGGTACGATATTTCAAGGCGGTTGGAGTGACATAGGTTAAGCATCAGTAGTATACCGGTACGATATTTCAAGGCGGTTGGAGTGACATAGGTTAAGCATCAGTAGTATACCGGTACGATATTTCAAGGCGGTTGGAGTGACATAGGTTAAGCATCAGTAGTATACCGGTACGATATTTCAAGGCGGTTGGAGTGACATAGGTTAAGCATCAGTAGTATACCGGTACGATATTTCAAGGCGGTTGGAGTGACATAGGTTAAGCATCAGTAGTATACCGGTACGATATTTCAAGGCGGTTGGAGTGACATAGGTTAAGCATCAGTAGTATACCGGTACGATATTTCAAGGCGGTTGGAGTGACATAGGTTAAGCATCAGTAGTATACCGGTACGATATTTCAAGGCGGTTGGAGTGACATAGGTTAAGCATCAGTAGTATACCGGTACGATATTTCAAGGCGGTTGGAGTGACATAGGTTAAGCATCAGTAGTATACCGGTACGATATTTCAAGGCGGTTGGAGTGACATAGGTTAAGCATCAGTAGTATACGGTACGATATTTCAAGGCGGTTGGAGTGACATAGGTTAAGCATCAGTAGTATACCGGTACGATATTTCAAGGCGGTTGGAGTGACATAGGTTAAGCATCAGTAGTACGGTACGATATTTCAAGGCGGTTGGAGTGACATAGGTTAAGCATCAGTAGTATACCGGTACGATATTTCAAGGCGGTTGGAGTGACATAGGTTAAGCATCAGTAGTATACCGGTACGATATTTCAAGGCGTTTGGAGTGACATAGGTTAAGCATCAGTAGTATACCGGTACGATATTTCAAGGCGGTTGGAGTGACATAGGTTAAGCATCAGTAGTATACCGGTACGATATTTCAAGGCGTTTGGAGTGACATAGGTTAAGCATCAGTAGTATACCGGTACGATATTTCTAAACTTCCTTCTTTACTATGAATTTCCCAGTAGAAAATCGGAGGGAGTGGTTGTGGGGAGAGAGCCTTCTACTTTGCTATCCTTACCTTCCACTTAGTAGCAAATTGTATGTTTGCATTATGTCCGAACTGCAAGGTCTGTGTAGTCTGTGTATTTATGTAACTCCATGTAACTCTCCTCCAACCTTCCCGTATACCTTTTTATCACTAACCCTTTACCGCCAGCAAACCCCCCCCCCATCCCCCCCCCCCCCCAATGTGCCCGATAAGGCGGGAACATATTAGATGGGACGATAACAACTTATAAGATGGGGAGGGCGGATTAAGGGGGGGGGAGGGGGTCGTATTTATTTCATCCTTTATATGTATTTTTATATTGTTTTTAGTTTTCTCCCTAGACCTGCATTCAGCCTACTGTTTTAAGACGTTTATCCCCATCCAGGTGTCGATATCTTCCTGGCGAGCGATAGCGAGCCAGTATTGTATGAAGAAATCCGGCTTCGCCGGAGAAATGTTTCTATCAAAAAATGTACAAATTTTGCCAGCTGTCAAAAACATTTTAGAAAGTATGCTGGCTCGCTACCGCTCGCCAGGAAAAAATCGACACCTGGATGGGGATAAACGTCTTAAAACAGTAGACTGAATGGGGTCGAATGGATACAACCCAGAGAGAGAGAGGGAGAGAGAAAACAAAAATAACGAGGTGGGCCCCCTTAAACAAATATATATAAATATGAAATACAGAGAGGAAGAATTATAAGACTTTTATTTCTGGTAGGTAATCTCGTGTTGATCTTATAAACTGTCAGTGTGATCGACTGGGAACATATTGTTTGCTTCGGGGGAATTACTTGTTAAACATGGAACACAACAAAAAGGGTTGAGTAAAAGTATTATCAGAGAAGTATTATCCAACGTATACATATTATCCAACGTATACATATTATCCAACGTATACATATTATCCAACGTATACATATTATCCAACGTATACATATTATCCAACGTATACATATTATCCAACGTATACATATTATCCAACGTATACATATTATCCAACGTATACATATTATCCAACGTATACATATTTTAAAATCTCACACGTACAGACAAACGGATACACAGATATACCTATAGAGAGATTGCATTAACGCTGTCAAATATTAAGTGTTAAAAATAAGTTGTATAAAATAATTTGGTATTTTCTAGTGATTTACCTTTATGTCCTTTTATGAGATTGGCTTATTCTTACCTTCATAAGGGTATATTGTTATGGCCACTTGAATTACCCTTTTATGACATTGGCTTATTCTTACCTTCATAAGGGTATATTGTTATGGCCACTTGAATTACCCTTTTATGAGATTGGCTTATTCTTACCTTCATAAGGGTATATTGTTATGGCCACTTGAATTACCCTTTTCATGTTTTCTTTAAATTCATAAGTTTTGTTAGTGTAAGCAGATTGTACACTCGGATACCATGGTCTCTTTCCTGCTAATAACAATTCGTGAACCCCTATGTTTTTTCTGTATGCAATTATAACTATAAATTATAACTTATCAGTATATCTAGTTATATTATAAACCTAATTAATACAACTTTCAGTCTTCTACTGTACTTCTCACTTCTCAGCTTGTTCTTCCTCTGTCCAATTACTCTTCTTTCCTATTTTACTCCAGCCATCTGGTCTGGTTCCCTGATACTTTACAATGTATAACAGCATCAGAAGCAGATGCAGTGAATGAAAACATAAAACATAATCATAATACTATATTAGGATATATCAATAAAAATAACAAAATCAAATATTTATACGCTAGTCTCACTTCTACTTACCACAAGACGCCCGTTTTCTCTAGTTTCGTGTACAAATAAAATACAGTTTGCGGCGACATAAATTAGTGTGAAATGTGCCACAGATGGAATTATGCAACCCTTTCAGTAGATGGTTCAGTTATGGTTGTTATTAGACCACCTTATTAAGTTTAGAGAGGGGCTGTTAAAGTTAGAGGGATCATTGTTATAGATCTTACTATTTTCATTGTTGGAGGCCCTTCCTAAGTTGTATAAAATCATTTAGTGTCAGCCAAAATATACCGGTAATACGATGACGCGGCCTTGTACTGAAAGGGTTAGTCTTTTTCATAGCATATGTCTATTGATTATATAAGATGTTTACAATGCAGTCGCCATTTTATTTGTTTCTATATTTTTAATCTATCTATCTCTATACTCAGGCCCAATCCCCACTTTTCCTATTTTATTTTTATTTGTTATACTAGTTGATTTTATTCAGCTTATGAAGTACAATCGTTTTCAGTTGAATGTTTTGGGGTTTAATACATTAAATGCACTTGTTTTATAATCATGTAATTATTTTCGTTATTTTAATCTAATCGTATTTTTAGGATATTGGTATATTTCCATATTAACATGTAGGCAATATAAATTATATAACTATTAATTTATCATGTAATTTTCTAGGATTGTTTATATATTGTTTTGGTGCACTAATGTTTGTATATGTTTTGTTTTCAGAAGAGGGAGGTGGTGTGGAGTACGGCGGTGTGGCCAGGGACCCAAGGATTAGTTATATTGCCGGTTAGTTGCTGTTCTTGTTGTTCTTTGTGTTATTATCTTGCTTTGGTTTGAGGGTTTGTTTGGAATGGATTTTCTTTAACTCCTGATTATCTCTCTCTCTCTCTCTCTCTCTCTCTCTCTCTCTCTCTCTCTCTCTCTATATATATATATATATATATATATATATATATATATATATATATATATATACATACAGTATATACCGTCTATAAGTATCTGACCTTTAAACACTAAGAACTAAACGTTTTTAAATTACTTATTGTAGCTAGCATATAGGATTATATTTTATAACAAATTGAACTCATGGATTCATATTCTTTTTAGTTATATATTTGTAATGTGTACTTCGTAAATAATAGAATTTCTGCTTAATAAAACTTCAAGGATAGTATTTCTGAAAATATTGCTATCAGATGGGAGAAACTATTGATTATATAGCACTTTACGAGCATTTTCGAAACTATTTTATTAAATTATTTTCAGAACAAATATTTGTTTAACTAATAGTGTGTGTGTGTGGGGGGGGGGGGGGGGTTAGTGTCTGTGTGTGTGTTTGTAAGGGTGTGTGTTTGTGTGGGTGTGGGTGGGTGGGTGTAAAGGGGGCGGTGCTGGTGTGTATGGGGGTATGGCAGAGCATTTATAGTTGACCATCTAAGTAGCATGTGAAATTTGCATAATCAATGGTTAGGAATATAAGATTTACCTATTCGATTCCTCCTTCTTGTAAGATTTTATAGTTATTTTGAATATTTATGCTAGTCAGTGCTTAAATGTTGAAATGTTTATTTAAATATATAATTTTATCACATACCTGCATTTTTTATTGAAATTTGGGTGATACTTTAAAACAGTCCTGTCTCAATATTTTCATAATATTTAGTATTCCATTTGACTGTATTACATATTTATTTATACTTTGTTTATCAACTAGTTTATTTTATGTTACTCTTGTATTGATTTATTGTGTTATTTATTAAATTATTTTAGTTGTATTCCTGCATTGACTCATTATCATTTTTACTGTTTTAAAATTGTATTCGTGATTTATTCATTTGTTGATTGATTGATATAGTTACTGATTACATTATTCGTATTTTAGCCCTATATTGTTTTATTAATATAAACACTGATTAAATAAAATAGTGTGTTGTTGATATACCGTACTGATCCATTAATATATTAACTCATATACTTATTTGTGTGTGTGTGTTTCAGAGGAGGTGCGGGGTGTGAGCACTGTACAGTTGACTAAAAAAGAAGGGTGTACACTCGGGCTCATCCTGGCAGGTTTGTTTTCACCCTTGTGTTTCTGTTTGTAGTTTTATAGTATTGGCTCTCCAATTTGCATGTTTTTGTTCCTATAATATAATTCCTGCGACAATGTAATATATTGTTCTAATATATAATTTATTTTGCACTAATGGAATGTTAACATTAATTTGGTTCTATGTTACTGTTCAATGTGATTATTTTCTTTTTAGCGTTGGTATTGCTTGAATATATATATATATATATATATATATATATATATATATATATATATATATATATATATATATATATAGATAGACAGACAGACAGACAGACAGATTGATTGATGTTTTGTGCAAAAATACATAAAGTTATGTTAGTGAATTGTGTGTTAATAAATTGTTTAAATATATCGTACATAATAATCTTATATGCTATTTTCGTATTCCGCAGGTAAGAAATGCTTCATCGTGAGTGAAGTTTGATGTTTATCTCACCGATGGCTGGTGGGTGAGTGTTCCGTTGACGCTTTTATTAAACGCAGCCTTTAAGTTCCCTGTTTGTTAAACTTTTTAGTAGCTAATGAATGTAAGGGACTGTCCAACAATTACGTTATATAAAAGTGAACATTTTGTTTGTATTCACACAAGTACGTGTGCCGTCTGGACAGTCATGAGCATATACAGTAGAAGGTTATACCCATTCATATGTTTAAACCTTCAATGACTAGTTCTGAAGCATCTATGGTGTTGTTTCGTGTATGTTCGTTAATGAAGGGGGCCCACCTCGCTTTTGTTTTCGTTCTCTCCCTCTCTCTTTGGCTTGTATCCATTCGGCCCCATTCAGCCTACTGTTTTAAGACGTTTACCTCCATCCAGGTGTCAACATTTTCCTGGCGAGGGGTAGCGAGCCAGCATATATATATTTTTGTTTTGACAGCAAGCTAAATTTGTACATTTTTCGATAGAAAAATTTCTCCGGCGAAGCCGGATTTCTCCATAAAATGCTGGCTCGCTAGGAAGAAATCGACACCTGGATAGGGATAAACGTCTTAACACAGTTGGCTGAATGGAGCCGAATGGATACAAGCACCAAATCACCACCCATAACGAGGGGCGTCGCGCTCCTTGGTGCCGCTAGAGGAGCGGCGAACACATCCAAAGGTATCCAAAGGTAAGCCAGGGAAAGAGAGAAAAGGAGAAACAGATCAACAAAGCCGGTGACCCCCCTTAAATGCCTGCGTCGCCATTTGTGCTTTTGACTGAACATGAACTGGGTGTCTGGGTGTCAATACCACAAGACCCTGCGCGCGGTATCATACAACTATGGCAGCCTTTACTATTGTCAGGTACAGGGTAGCCTATATTCGGCTTCAGGAGGTTATTTTTGTCCCATCCCACAATGGCAGAGTAGGCAATGCATGGAAGAACATTTTACATTGCAGCCAACGCACCTTGGCCGATATTGGGA
>CM064485.1:59073393-59095893 GCA_032716605.1 Paralithodes platypus
GTCAAGTCCATGATAGGAAGGATCTCTCGTTGTGCATGGGTGTATAAGGTGTCGTCCTCAGCCAGCCACCCCCACCACCACCACCCTTGGCTTATGAAAGGTGGGGGTGTGCAGGTCGTGATCACCCCCCTATATGGCTCTCCATCATACACATCACACACTTGGGAGAGAGAGAGAGTGTATGTGTGTAAGTGTGAGAGCCTGTATGTGTGTCGGTGTGGGTGAAAGTGTGTGTGCTATGCAAGTCGTGATCACCCCCCTATATGGCTACATCATACTGGGGGAGGGTGGGTACCATCACACACTTCGGAAAGAGAGTGTGTGTGTGTAAGTGTGAGAGCCTGTGTGTGTGTGTGTGTGTTCTGCAAGTCGTGATCACCCCCTACATATTGCTCCATCATACTGGTGCACGGGACTATTACACACTTGGGAGAGAGAGGGAGAGAGTGTGTGTGTGTGTGTGTACAAAGGAGTACAAAGGAAATCAAGCAACAACAGATCTAGTGACCCTTCTAGGCTGCTTGTCCTCCAAAACACTGAGGATCAAGTGTCCAAACAGTGGTTTAGAGTGGGTAAGGGAACTACTGCCCTGCCACTAACGTGGCAGGACTAGGAAGTTAGTAGGGGACATATGGGTTAGTAACTGAGGGGAGGATAAAATAAAGTTATTCATTTACAAACGCAGTCAGTCGCGGGTTTGATGCGAGATATTTGTCTAGGCGGAATTTAAATGAATCAACGGTGCTGCAGTCTATAACGTCTCGGGGGAAGCCCATTCCACAAGTTGACAACTCGATTGAAGAAGAAATTCTTAGATTCGTGTGAGTTAAAAGATTAACCAATAATTTTGCAACCGTTTCCCCGCGTGTAATTAGATTGGTCGATAGTGAAGTACTTACTACAGTTCATATTGTCGATGCCTTTGATGATTTTGAACACTTGAATTAAGTCACCTCTTAATCTGCGCTGGGTTAAAGGAAATAGATTTAATTCTCTAAGACGCTCTTTGTATGGTTTGTTCTTTAGGCTAGGTATCATTTTGGTAACTCTACGTTGAACTCGTTCTAGCTTGTTTATGTCTTTTTGGTAATAAGGGCACCAGCATTGAACGCAGTATTCCAGAAGAGGGCGGACTAAGGAATTGTAAAGGGTTAGGATTACGTCTTTGGATTTATGCTCAAATGATCTGCCTATAAAGCCAATTATTTTGTTTGCCTTCTTAACAACTTCTGAACATTGTTGACTCGGTTTTAGGTTACTCGATATTGTTACTCCCAGATCGGTTTCCCTGTTTACATTCTTAAGCTGAGTGCCATTCATCGAATAGTTTGCTTTCTCATTTAGGTATCCGATATGTAGTACTTTACATTTATCCGCATTGAAACTCATTTGCCAAATTTGGGCCCAATGTGACAATTTATCTAGATTGTGTTGCATATCGTCAACTTGATCTTTTGAGAGTACGCTATTTGCAATTTTTGTATCGTCAGCAAATTTTGAGATTGTGCAGGTGAGACCCTCATCTATGTCGTTGATGTAAATTAGAAAGAGAATTGGTCCTAGTACCGATCCCTGGGGTACCCCGCTACTTACATTGGTCCATTTAGATGCCTTACCGTTTATGACTACTCTTTGCTTTCTGTCGCTGAGCCAATTTTCTATCCATTTCAACACACCGTCTTGTATTCCATGCGCTTTTAGTTTTAGCAGTAAACGTTTGTGGGGAACTTTGTCAAAGGCCTTTTGAAAATCAAGGTATATAATATCTACAGCTTTACTCTCATCGTAGAGGTTGAGGATATCGTGGAAGAAGTCTAAGAAGTTTGTTAAACAGGAACGTTTTTACGAAAGCCGTGTTGAGTATCTTTATGTATGTTATTTTCCTCTAAGTGATTTACGAGTCTGTCTCTTATGACCGTTTCTAGCATTTTACATACAACTGAGGTTAAGCTAATTGGACGATAGTTACTGGGTAGGGATTTGCTGCCTTTTTTGAATATCGGTGTTACGTTGGCTATCTTCCACTGATCAGGCATAGTTCCAGACTGCAAGGATTTATTGAATAGTAATGTCAGTGGTTTGGAGAGCTCATCCTTAGCTTCCTTTAGAACTCTATGCGAGATTGTATCAGGTCCAGGCGTTTTATTTACCTTGAGTTTATCTAAACAAGTCAATACTTCTCTCTCTGTAACGGTGATATTGCTTAGAACATCTGAATTATCAATCTGAATCGGCGATGGTGTAGGGATATCACTGAGGTCTTCTGTTGTAAAAACTGATGCAAAGAAGGTATTGAGGGCATTACTCATTTGTACTTCGTCTTTGGTGTATTCTCCATTTTCATCGACTAACGGTCCGACAGTTGAAGTAACTACTTTTTTCTTTCTGATATAACTATAGAATTCTTTCGGGTTTGTTTTACTTTGATTCGCAATATGTAACTCTAGGGTCTTTTTACTTTGCTTAATTAACTTTTTGGCTTTGCGTCGTAGCTCTACAAATTTCACCCGTTCTTCGTCATTTTGTGAGGATTTTAATCTATCATTAGCAAATTTTTTAGCAAGCAGGCAGTTTGAAATATCTTTATTCCACCATTTGGGCTTATTATTATGGCCTGGACGCCGTATTTTCGATGGTATGCAGTCTTGCACTGCTTTTAGGTAAGTGGTTTCGAATAACTTCCAAGATGTATTTATGTCGTTATTGTTAATTAAAAAGCTCCAGTCAGTTTCTTTAAACATAGCTCTAAGTTTATGAAAGTTTGCTTTCTTGAAATTAGGGACTTTTTCGATGCTACTATTTGGTTCGTTACTAGTAAAGTTTAAAGTGAAAGTTATCGTACGATGGTCGCTGTTACTGAATTCATCACCAACATTCAAATTCTCTATTAATTCTTCTTTTGTTGCAAGTACAATGTCAAGAACGTTATTACCACGGGTCGGTGTTCGAACAAATTGATAAAGCGAACTCTCTTGCAAGTTCGTATACAAGTCATGTCCGGAGTGTGAAGTAAGAGTATCGCCCCACTTGGTCACAGGTAAATTAAAGTCGCCAAAAAATACGGTATCATGTGAGTTACTTACATCTGCAATTTGTTCATAAATTTATCGGTCAGTTTGCACTGATTGAGCTGGAGGTCTGTATATTAATGCAAGTATTATTTTTGTACCTTTATTATTCTTTATTAGCACAAAAGATGTGTCGACGTTCACAATTTGAGGTTTTGACAAGAGGGTCGGGTTAAGGCTTTCTTTGATATAAAATAAAACGCCACCTCCATTTTTATTTATTTGGCTTTTCTCAAACATTACATAACCGGGAAGTGAATACTCTGCTAAAAAGTCTCTATCTACTGTATTGAGCCAAGATTCTGTTATACCAATCACATCATAATTTTCAGTAAACACTAGTTCCTCTAAATCTGAAAATTTATTGCGTATGCTACGAGCGTTTGCATAGAAAACCTTTAAAGTTGCGGTTTTAGAACTCACAGAACGTTCTTTAATCAAATTTTTGGTTCTGATCGGATCTACATTTACATTCATGGCTGACATCGGTCCTCGATCGTTATCCCTGGCGGTTTTGAATTTGGGTCGTGTTGGTGGAGCTTTATCCAAATTCGCGGTTCTTGACAGATTAGCATTTAATTCCTTCGCAGGTTGCCGCCCTCGCTGTCTTCGGTCCTCCTTCCTGGTTGTCCTGTGCTGAGTCGATTTCTTCTCCGAAAATCCTTCACCGCATCGTTGAGAAGACGCCCAAAACGTGCTGCTCCCACATGGTTCAGATGAACTCCATCGTCCGAAAACAAATAGTCATCGTAGTAGAAATTGTCCCAGGTGTCGACGAATCCCACGTTTTCCTTCCTGCAGAGGTTTGCTAGACAACGATTTGTGCTGCTGGCTATGTTGTAAAATCGGCTCTCTACACCAAGCCGGGGGACGATTCCTGAGACGATGATCCTTGATGACTTCTCCTTAAACGACTTGATCAGCTGCTGGTACTTTAAAAGCAAATCTTCCGACCGGGTTCGCTGTACATCGTTGGATCCATCGTGGACGACGTACATTGTGTGTGTGTGTGTGTGTGTGTGTGTGTGTGTGTGTGTGTGTGTGTGTGTGTGTGTGTGTGTGTGTGTGTGTGTGTGTGTGTGTGTGTCTGTCTGTCTGTCTGTCTGTCTGTCTGTCTGTCTGTCTGTCTGGCTGGCTGGCTGGCTGGCTGGCTGGCTGGCTGGCTGGCTGGCTGGCTGGCTGGCTGGCTGGCTGGCTGGCTGGCTGGCTGGCTGGCTGGCTGGCTGGCTGGCTGGCTGGCTGGCTGGCTGGCTGGCTGGCTGGCTGGCTGGCTGGCTGGCTGGCTGGCTGCCTGGCTGGCTGGCTGGATGCCTGGCTGGCTGGTTGGCTGGCTGGCTGGCTGCCTGGCTGGCTGGATGGCAGGCTGTCTGGATGGCTGTGGCTGGCTGGCTGGCTGTGGCTGGCTGGCTGGCTGGCTGGCTGGCTGGCTGGCTGGCTGGCTGGCTGGCTGGCTGGCTGGCTGGCTGGCTGGCTGGCTGGCTGGCTGGCTGGCTGGCTGGCTGGCTGGCTGGCTGGCTGGCTGGCTGGCTGGCTGGCTGGCTGGCTGGCTGGCTGGCTGGCTGGCTGGCTGGCTGGCTGGCTGGCTGGCTGGCTGGCTGGCTGGCTGGCTGGCTGGCTGGCTGGCTGGCTGGCTGGCTGGCTGGCTGGCTGGCTGGCTGCTGGCTGGCTGGATGGCTGGCTGGCTGGCTGGCTGGCTGGCTGGCTGGCTGGCTGGCTGGCTGGCTGGCTGGATGCTGGCTGGCTGGCTGGCTGGCTGGCTGGCTGGCTGGCTGGCTGGCTGGCTGGCTGGCTGGCTGCGTGGCTGGCTGGCTGGCTGGCTGGCTGGCTGGCTGGCTGGCTGGCTGGCTGGCTGGCTGGCTGGCTGGCTGGCTGGCTGGCTGGCTGGCTGGCTGGCTGGCTGGCTGGCTGGCTGGCTGGCTGGCTGGCTGGCTGGCTGGCTGGCTGGCTGGCTGGCTGGCTGGCTGGCTGGCTGGCTGGCTGGCTGGCTGGCTGGCTGGCTGGCTGGCTGGCTGGCTGGCTGGCTGGCTGGCTGGCTGGCTGGCTGGCTGGCTGGCTGGCTGGCTGGCTGGCTGGCTGGCTGGCTGGCTGGCTGGCTGGCTGCTGGCTGGCTGGCTGCCTGCCTGGCTGGCTGGCTGGCTGGCTGGCTGGCTGGCTGGCTGGCTGGCTGGCTGGCTGGCTGCCTGGCTGGCTGGCTGGCTGCCTGCTTGGCTGGCTGGCTGGCTGGCTGGCTGGCTGGCTGGCTGGCTGGATGGCTGGCTGGCTGGCTGGCTGGCTGGCTGGCTGGCTGGCTGGCTGGCTGGCTGGCTGGCTGGCTGGCTGGCTGGCTGGCTGGCTGGCTGGCTGGCTGGCTGGCTGGCTGGCTGGCTGGCTGGCTGGCTGGCTGGCTGGCTGGCTGGCTGGCTGGCTGGCTGGCTGGCTGGCTGGCTGGCTGGCTGGCTGGCTGGCTGGCTGGCTGGCTGGCTGGCTGGCTGGCTGGCTGGCTGGCTGGCTGGCTGGCTGGCTGGCTGGCTGGCTGGCTGGCTGGCTGGCTGGCTGGCTGGCTGGCTGGCTGGCTGGCTGGCTGGCTGGCTGGCTGGCTGGCTGGCTGGCTGGCTGGCTGGCTGGCTGGCTGGCTGGCTGGCTGGCTGGCTGGCTGGCTGGCTGGTGGCTGGCTGGCTGGCTGGCTGGCTGGCTGGCTGGCTGGCTGGCTGGCTGGCTGGCTGGCTGGCTGGCTGGCTGGCTGGCTGGCTGGCTGGCTGGCTGGCTGGCTGGCTGGCTGGCTGGCTGGCTGGCTGGCTGGCTGGCTGGCTGGCTGGCTGGCTGGCTGGCTGGCTGGCTGGCTGGCTGGCTGGCTGGCTGGCTGGCTGGCTGGCTGGCTGGCTGGCTGGCTGGCTGGCTGGCTGGCTGGCTGGCTGGCTGGCTGGCTGGCTGTCTGGCTGGCTGGCTGGCTGGCTGGCTGGCTGGCTGGCTGGCTGGCTGGCTGGCTGGCTGGCTGGCTGGCTGGCTGCGTGGCTGGCAGGCTACCTGGCTGGCTGGATGGCTGGCTGGCTGGCTGGCTGGCGGGCTGGCTGGCTGGCTGGCCGGCAGGATGGCTGGCTGGCTGGCTGGCTGGCTGGCTGGCTGGCTGGCTGGCTGGCTGGCTGGCTGGCTGGCTGGCTGGCTGGCTGGCTGGCTGGCTGGCTGGTTGGCTGGCTGGCTGGCTGGCTGGCTGGCTGGCTGGCTGGCTGGCTGGCTGGCTGGCTGGCTGGCTGGCTGGCTGGCTGGCTGCTGCTGGCTGGCCGGCGGGCTGGCTGGCTGGCTGGCTGGCTGGCTGGCTGGCTGGCTGGCTGGCTGGCTGGCTGGCTGGCTGGCTGGCTGGCTGGCTGGCTGGCTGCTGGCTGGCTGGCTGGCTGGCTGGCTGGCTGGCTGGCTGGCTGGCTGGCTGGCTGGCTGGCTGGCTGGCTGGCTGGCTGGCTGGCTGGCTGGCTGGCTGGCTGGCTGGCTGGCTGGCTGGCTGGCTGGCTGGCTGGCTGGCTGGCTGGCAAGAGAAGCAGTGTGCACTAATAATCCCTTAATCCAAGTATATATTTATTCACATATGATTGGTGTACCTGATCAGCTTTTGTTTTTCATTGTTCAAGACTACTTGCATTATGTATTATTACGTTATACATATTCGTTTATTCAACTTTGTTTTAATTACACACTTTTCCCCTGGTCGTGGTTATTAGGATTTTCCAAAGTGCCTCTAACATGCCTTTAAGCACTTCAGCCGACCCTTAACAACGTAAGAGCTATTAATATTGGCTACACCTGGAGAGAGAGAGAGAGAGAGAGAGAGAGAGAGAGATAAATGACGTGTATATGGCAGATAATTTTTGCATGTGAGGGAAAAACAAAGTGTGAGAGAGAGAGAAAGAGAGGGGGGGGGGGGTGGAACAAAGTGGGCATGTGTGTGTGTGTGTGAGGCAGGTAGAGACAGGCATAGAGCGAGAGAATTGACTTATGGATGAAATTAGCAGTGACCCCAGATATATATATTACCGCCTTATCTCATCTTACCCCAGGGACCCTTCCGCGACTGAACAGGACTCCTACATGGCCTACTATTAACCCCTTCTGTACCGGCGACATCTTCTTAATTTTATTCTAGCTATATTTTGACCGGTGCAGTTTAAGAAAGATCTGTGGTAGTAAAAAGGGTTAAGGGGGATAGTTCGCAGCCTGTTAATTGCTGGAGGCCCATTTTAAACTTATTAAAATCGTCTAATAGTAGCCAGAGTAAAGTTAAAAGGACGGCACTGGAACTGAGAGGGTTAACGCCTTATCTCGTCTTGCCACAGGTACCCAACCGCGGCTGTCCAGGACATGGCCTACTATTTATCCTCAATAATAAATGTTGAGCTATGATTGGTAGCTACTGGTGTACAAATGAGAACATACAGTACAGTCACAGGCATTAATCCATTAACACCCTATTTGGTGCGAGGGGATTTTTTTTTTTTTTTTTTTATCATTATTTTGTTTATTATTAAATTATTATTATTTTATTTTTTTTGGAACCCCCCCATTCCCCTCCCCCCTGGTTTGCTCCATTAGTTTGCAGATTATAAGAAGTTTCACATTCATTAGTTTTGACGATAGTAAGACGGTTCACTCCATTCATTTCAATTTCAATTCAGGTGTCGATTATTTTTTCTGGACGATAGTGAGCCTGTAAATTAGAACAAATTGGCTTTCGGCCGATACAATTTTCTATCGAAAAATGTACACATTTAGTTTGAAAGGGTTTGGGTGGGCATTTTGTAGTTTGAAGCAAGTCTGGGAAGGTGTCTTTTGTAGCCAAGGGAACAAGCTATAATACTGATCGGAAATGGTAAAAACAAGCAAATTCCTAAATAATAAATGTATATTGAATAGATATAATAACCCACAAGCCCAGACAGTGGTAAGGGGGGTCACCTGCCTTTTTGTTTATCTTTCTCTCCTGTTCTCTCTTTATATGGCTTGTATCCATTTGGCCCCATTCAGCCAACTGTTTGAAGACGTTTATCCCCATTCAGGTGTCGATTTCTTCCTGGCGAACGATAGCGAGCCAGCATTGTATGGAGAAATGCGGCTTCGCCGGAGACATTTTTCTATCGAAAAAATTACAATTTTTACTTGCTGTAAACAAAAGTATATATTATATATATATATATATGCTCGCTTGCTACCGCTCGCCAGGAAAATATTGACACCTGGATGGGGTTAACGTCTTAAAACAGTAGGCTGAATGGGGCCGAATGGATACAAGCCAAAGAGAGAGTATGAGAAAGAGACAACAAGCGAGGTGAGCCCCTTAACAGGATGACGGTCACTTGGTCCAAAGACACTTCATCCAAGGTTACTTAGACCACTTATTTTACGTTTTGTTTTTGTTTTTAACATATTGTTTATTTGTTTATTTGGGGTATTCCATAGAGAAATTTCAAACGAAAAATTAAAACGAACAGATTCTATATAGTCGGAATTTAGACGATTTTGTTGAGCTTAGGAAAAGGAAGGACGCCCACCATACACACAATCTCAATACAAAGGAAGGACGTCCACCAATTAAAAGACTACACACAATTTCAATACAAAGGAAGGACGCCCACACATACACACAATCTCAATACAAAGGAAGGACGCCCACCATACACACAATCTCAATACAAAGGAAGGACGCCCACCATACACACAATCTCAATACAAAGGAAGGACGTCCACCAATTAAAAGACTACACACAATCTCAATACAAAGGAAGGACGCCCACACATACACACAATCTCAATACAAAGGAAGGACGCCCACCATACACACAATCTCAATACAAAGGAAGGACGCCCACCATACACACAATCTCAATACAAAGGAAGGACGTCCACCAATTAAAAGACTACACACAATCTCAATACAAAGGAAGGACGCCCACACATACACACAATCTCAATACAAAGGAAGGACGCCCACAAATACACACAATCTCAATACAAAGGAAGGACGTCCACCATACACACAATCTCAATACAAAGGAAGGACGCCCACACATACACACAATCTCAATACAAAGGAAGGACGCCCACACATACACACAATCTCAATACAAAGGAAGGACGTCCACCAATTAAAAGACTACACACAATCTCAATACAAAGGAAGGACGCCCACCATACACACAATCTCAATACAAAGGAAGGACGCCCACACATACACACAATCTCAATACAAAGGAAGGACGTCCACCAATTAAAACACTACACACCATCTCAATACAAAGGAAGGACGCCCACCATACACACAATCTCAATACAAAGGAAGGACGCCCACACATACACACAATCTCAATACAAAGGAAGGACGTCCACCAATTAAAACACTACACACCATCTCAATACAAAGGAAGGACGTCCACACATACACACCATCTCAATACAAAGGAAGGACGTCCACCATACACACAATCTCAATACAAAGGAAGGACGCCCACACAGACACACAATCTCAATACAAAGGAAGGACGCCCACCATACACACAATCTCAATACAAAGGAAGGACGCCCACACATACACACAATCTCAATACAAAGGAAGGACGCCCACCATACACACAATCTCAATACAAAGGAAGGACGTCCACCATACACACAATCTCAATACAAAGGAAGGACGCCCACACATACACACAATCTCAATACAAAGGAAGGACGTCCACCATACACACAATCTCAATACAAAGGAAGGACGCCCACACATACACACCATCTCAATACAAAGGAAGGACGTCCACCATACACACAATCTCAATACAAAGGAAGGACGCCCACATATACACACCATCTCAATACAAAGGAAGGACGCCCACCATACACACAATCTCAATACAAAGGAAGGACGCCCACACACATACACACCATCTCAATACAAAGGAAGGACGTCCACCATACACACAATCTCAATACAAAGGAAGGACGCCCACACATACACACAATCTCAATACAAAGGAAGGACGCCCACACATACACACAATCTCAATACAAAGGAAGGACGCCCACATACACAATCTCAATACAAAGGAAGGACGTCCACCAATTAAAAGACTACACACAATCTCAATACAAAGGAAGGACGCCCACCATACACACAATCTCAATACAAAGGAAGGACGTCCACCAATTAAAAGACTACACACAATCTCAATACAAAGGAAGGACGCCCACACATACACACCATCTCAATACAAAGGAAGGACGTCCACCATACACACAATCTCAATACAAAGGAAGGACGCCCACACATACACACCATCTCAATACAAAGGAAGGACGCCCACCATACACACAATCTCAATACAAAGGAAGGACGCCCACACATACACACAATCTCAATACAAAGGAAGGACGTCCACCAATTAAAACACTACACACCATCTCAATACAAAGGAAGGACGTCCACACATACACACAATCTCAATACAAAGGAAGGACGCCCACCATACACACCATCTCAATACAAAGGAAGGACGCCCACCATACACACCATCTCAATACAAAGGAAGGACGTCCACCATACACACAATCTCAATACAAAGGAAGGACGTCCACCATACACACAATCTCAATACAAAGGAAGGACGCCCACCATACACACCATCTCAATACGAAGGAAGGACGTCCACCATACACACAATCTCAATACAAAGGAAGGACGTCCACCATACACACAATCTCAATACAAAGGAAGGACGCCCACACATACACACCATCTCAATACAAAGGAAGGACGTCCACCATACACACAATCTCAATACAAAGGAAGGACGTCCACCATACACACCATCTCAATACAAAGGAAGGACGTCCACCATACACACAATCTCAATACAAAGGAAGGACGTCCACCATACACACAATCTCAATACAAAGGAAGGACGCCCACCATACACACAATCTCAATACAAAGGAAGGACGCCCACACATACACACAATCTCAATACAAAGGAAGGACGCCCACACATACACACAATCTCAATACAAAGGAAGGACGCCCACAAATACACACAATCTCAATACAAAGGAAGGACGTCCACCATACACACAATCTCAATACAAAGGAAGGACGCCCACACATACACACAATCTCAATACAAAGGAAGGACGCCCACACATACACAATCTCAATACAAAGGAAGGACGCCCACAAATACACACAATTTCAATACAAAGGAAGGACGCCCACACATACACACAATCTCAATACAAAGGAAGGACGCCCACCATACACACAATCTCAATACAAAGGAAGGACGCCCACCATACACACAATCTCAATACAAAGGAAGGACGTCCACCAATTAAAAGACTACACACAATCTCAATACAAAGGAAGGACGCCCACACATACACACAATCTACATACAAAGGAAGGACGCACACACATACACTCAGTCTCAATACAAAGGAAGGCCGCACACCATACACACAATCCCAATACAAAGGAAGGACGGCCACCAATTAAAAGACTACACACAATCTCAATACAAAGGAAAGGACGCCCCACCACAATACACACAATCTCAATACAAAGGAAGGACGCCCACAAATACACACAATCTCAATACAAAGGAAGGACGTCCACCATACACACAATCTCAATACAAAGGAAGGACGCCCACACATACACACAATCTCAATACAAAGGAAGGACGCCCACACATACACACAATCTCAATACAAAGGAAGGACGTCCACCAATTAAAAGACTACACACAATCTCAATACAAAGGAAGGACGCCCACCATACACACAAACTCACTACAAAGGAAGCACGCCCACACATACACTCAATCTCAATACAAAGGAAGGACGTCCACCAATTAAAACACTACACACCATCTCAATACAAAGGAAGGACGCCCACCATACACACAATCTCAATACAAAGGAAGGACGCCCACACATACACACAATCTCAATACAAAGGAAGGACGTCCACCAATTAAAACACTACACACCATCTCAATACAAAGGAAGGACGTCCCACACATACACACCATCATCTCAATACAAAGGAAGGACGTCCACCATACACACAATCTCAATACAAAGGAAGGACGCCCACACATACACACAATCTCAATACAAAGGAAGGACGCCCACCATACACACAATCTCAATACAAAGGAAGGACGCCCACACATACACACAATCTCAATACAAAGGAAGGACGCCCACCATACACACAATCTCAATACAAAGGAAGGACGTCCACCATACACACAATCTCAATACAAAGGAAGGACGCCCACACATACACACAATCTCAATACAAAGGAAGGACGTCCACCATACACACAATCTCAATACAAAGGAAGGACGCCCACACATGCACACCATCTCAATACAAAGGAAGGACGTCCACCATACACACAATCTCAATACAAAGGAAGGACGCCCACATATACACACCATCTCAATACAAAGGAAGGACGCCCACCATACACACAATCTCAATACAAAGGAAGGACGCCCACACATACACACCATCTCAATACAAAGGAAGGACGTCCACCATACACACAATCTCAATACAAAGGAAGGACGCCCACACATACACACAATCTCAATACAAAGGAAGGACGCCCACACATACACACAATCTCAATACAAAGGAAGGACGCCCACATACACACAATCTCAATACAAAGGAAGGACGTTCCCACCAATTAAAAGACTACACACAATCTCAATACAAAGGAAGGACGCCCACCATACACACAATCTCAATACAAAGGAAGGACGTCCACCAATTAAAAGACTACCACACAATCTCAATACAAAGGAAGGACGCCCACACATACACACCATCTCAATACAAAGGAAGGACGTCCACCATACACACAATCTCAATACAAAGGAAGGACGCCCACACATACACACCATCTCAATACAAAGGAAGGACGCCCACCATACACACAATCTCAATACAAAAGGAAGGACGCCCACACATACACACAATCTCAATACAAAGGAAGGACGTCCACCAATTAAAACACTACACACCATCTCAATACAAAGGAAGGACGTCCACACATACACAATCTCAATACAAAGGAAGGACGCCCACCATACACACCATCTCAATACAAAGGAAGGACGCCCACCATACACACCATCTCAATACAAAGGAAGGACGTCCACCATACACACAATCTCAATACAAAGGAAGGACGTCCACCATACACACAATCTCAATACAAAGGAAGGACGCCCACCATACACACCATCTCAATACGAAGGAAGGACGTCCACCATACACACAATCTCAATACAAAGGAAGGACGTCCACCATACACACAATCTCAATACAAAGGAAGGACGCCCACACATACACACCATCTCAATACAAAGGAAGGACGTCCACCATACACACAATCTCAATACAAAGGAAGGACGTCCACCATACACACCATCTCAATACAAAGGAAGGACGTCCACCATACACACAATCTCAATACAAAGGAAGGACGTCCACCATACACACAATCTCAATACAAAGGAAGGACGCCCACCATACACACAATCTCAATACAAAGGAAGGACGCCCACCATACACACAATCTCAATACAAAGGAAGGACGCCCACACATACACACAATCTCAATACAAAGGAAGGACGCCCACAAATACACACAATCTCAATACAAAGGAAGGACGTCCACCATACACACAATCTCAATACAAAGGAAGGACGCCCACACATACACACAATCTCAATACAAAGGAAGGACGCCCACACATACACACAATCTCAATACAAAGGAAGGACGCCCACAAATACACACAATTTCAATACAAAGGAAGGACGCCCACACATACACACAATCTCAATACAAAGGAAGGAACGCCCCCCACCATACACACAATCTCAATACAAAGGAAGGACGCCCACCATACACACAATCTCAATACAAAGGAAGGACGCCCCCCATACACACAAATCTCAATACAAAGGAAGGACGTCCACCATACACACAATCTCAATACAAAGGAAGGACGTCCCACCATTACACACAATCTCAATACAAAGGAAGGACGTCCACCAACATACACACAATCTCAATACAAAGGAAGGACGCCCCATACACACAATCTCAATACAAAGGAAGGACGCCCACACATCTCATACAAAGGAAGGACGCCCACACATACACACAATCTCAATACAAACGGAAGGACGTCCACCATTACACCACCACACAATCTCAATACAAAGGAAGGACGCCCACACATACACACAATCTCAATACAAAGGAAGGACGCCACCTTACAAACAATCTCAATACAAAGGAAGGACGCCCACATATACACACCATCTCAATACAAAGGAAGGACGCCCACCATACACACAATCTCAATACAAAGGAAGGACGCCCACACATACACACCATCTCAATACAAAGGAAGGACGTCCACCATACACACAATCTCAATACAAAGGAAGGACGCCCACATACACACAATCTCAATACAAAGGAAGGACGCCCACACATACACACAATCTCAATACAAAGGAAGGACGCCCACACATACACACAATCTCAATACAAAGGAAGGACGTCCACCAATTAAAAGACTACACACAATCTCAATACAAAGGAAGGACGCCCACCATACACACAATCTCAATACAAAGGAAGGACGTCCACCAATTAAAAGACTACACACAATCTCAATACAAAGGAAGGACGCCCACACATACACACCATCTCAATACAAAGGAAGGACGTCCACCATACACACAATCTCAATACAAAGGAAGGACGCCCACACATACACACCATCTCAATACAAAGGAAGGACGCCCACCATACACACAATCTCAATACAAAGGAAGGACGCCCACACATACACACAATCTCAATACAAAGGAAGGACGTCCACCAATTAAAACACTACACACCATCTCAATACAAAGGAAGGACGTCCACACATACACACAATCTCAATACAAAGGAAGGACGCCCACCATACACACCATCTCAATACAAAGGAAGGACGCCCACCATACACACCATCTCAATACAAAGGAAGGACGTCCACCATACACACAATATCAATACAAAGGAAGGACGTCCACCATACACACAATCTCAATACAAAGGAAGGACGCCCACACATACACACCATCTCAATACAAAGGAAGGACGTCCACCATACACACAATCTCAATACAAAGGAAGGACGTCCACCATACACACCATCTCAATACAAAGGAAGGACGTCCACCATACACACAATCTCAATACAAAGGAAGGACGTCCACCATACACACAATCTCAATACAAAGGAAGGACGCCCACCATACACACAATCTCAATACAAAGGAAGGACGCCCACACATACACACAATCTCAATACAAAGGAAGGACGCCCACACATACACACAATCTCAATACAAAGGAAGGACGCCCACAAATACACACAATCTCAATACAAAGGAAGGACGTCCACCATACACACAATCTCAATACAAAGGAAGGACGCCCACACATACACACAATCTCAATACAAAGGAAGGACGCCCACACATACACACAATCTCAATACAAAGGAAGGACGCCCACACATACACACCATCTCAATACAAAGGGAGGACGTCCACCATACACACAATCTCAATACAAAGGAAGGACGCCCACACATACACACAATCTCAATACATTCTTTTAGCTTCCATGTTATATATCCTTCTTAAGGGGAGATGGGCCGTTTTTCTGGGTCACTTTCTCCCTCGTGTTTAGCCCCATTAATTTTGAGATTTTAAGACGTTCGGCACATTAGTTTGGCGATTTTAACATCTTTCGCCCCATTTAGTTGTCAATTTTAATACCTTTCGTGCCATTTTCCTGTAATTTAGGAGGAATCGGCCTTCGGCCGGGACATTTTTCTACCTAAAAATTTACATATAGCCTAAATTTTGAAGGGGGATCCTGAGGTTGTTTTTAAAGTTTGATGGAGGTCTAGGGAGGAAACTAGAAACATAATCTATTAATGAAAATATCGACCAAAAAACCAGCCCATCTCCCCTTAAGCTTCATAATATCGTGTACATGTAGCTGAAACCCAATAAAGAACACAACCGGTACTGAAAGGGTTAAGGGAGCCCACCTCACTTTCTTTTCTTTCTCTCCCTCTCTCTTTGGCTTGTATCCATTCGGCCCCATTCAGCCTACTGTTTTAAGACGTTTACCCCCATCTAGGTGTCAATATTTTTTTGGCGAGCGGTAGCGAGCCAGCATATATATGTTTTTATTTTGACAGCAAGCTACATTTGTACATTTGTCGATAGAAAAATGTCTCCGGCGAAGCCGGATTTCTCCATACAATGCTGGCTCGCTATCGCTCGCCAGGAAGAAATCGACACCTGGATAGGGATAAACGTCTTAAAACAGTTGGCTGAATGGGGCCCAATGCAAACAAGCCAAGGAAAGAGAGAAAAGGAGAGAAAGATAAACAAAAAGCCGATGGGCGTATTTATTTCCTCATCTTTTGGTGTCATAGTTTTAGTGTCCTCCCTAGAATTTCTACTCCATCAAGCCCCCCCCTCCTCCCAAGACTCAAGATAAATTTGTACATTTTTCGATAGAAAAATGTCCTGGCCGAAGGCCGGTTTCTCATAAATTTCAGACTTGCTATCGCTCGTCAGGAAAAAATCGACACCTAAATGACACGAAAGGTCTTAATATTGACAAAGAAATGCGGCGAAAGGTTTTAAGATCGATAAAATAATGGGCCGATCGTCTTAAAATGTCAAAACTAATGGGGCTAAACATGAGAAAGAAGGGGGGCCATAAAACCGGCCGCTATCCCCTTAAAGGTTGACTGTGGTCCTGTCTGTTGGGTGGCGGACTGGTATCTATATCTCCATCTGATTCCAAGAACTGGCATGACCATCCATCTGCGGAAAGGTGAATGGGAAACCAACATTCATCCATATACTCAGGCCCAATCCCCTCCAATCTTTTTTTTTTTTTTTTTTTTTTTTTTTGGGGGGGGGGGAGGGCTGACTCAAGACAGAGCCAGAATAGGGACAACACAACAGAAAACAATGAACACAAAAACAAAATACAAATTCACACACATCTTGGGAAACTAACAACTTTTACAAATACCACTTTTTTTCTGTCATATGGGTGTAGTTTATCTACGTTGAATTATTTTAGATTAACCCATTCAGTACCGGTGACGTCCTTTTCTTTATATTGTGGCAACTATTAGACGATTTTTATTCAGATTAGGAAGGCCCTCTAGCAATAACAATGCTTCAAACTATCTCAACCAACCCTTTTAGCTACCGCTGATCCTTCCGAAGCTACATAATATCGTCTAAATATAGCTAGAATAAAAGATAACACACGTCGCTGGTACTGAAAGGGTTAATTATCTGACTACGTGCATGAGGTCTTTCTGAGCGTCGCAAAATCGTCTACTGTCTGCCAGAAAGCAATAAAGCAAGGCATAATTGTCTTGAAAGGGTTACTATAGTTTAATCTGCGTGACTCCGAGATTTATTATTTAATCCTAGTAATATCTTCTAATGATAGGCAGAATACATTGATTAACCCTTTCATTACCGGTGACGTTTTTTTATATTTGATTTCAGCTACATATTGACGATTTTACGAAGCTTAGGAAGGATATAGGTCTGCTAAAAGGTTGATTGAGATGGTATGTAGCCTTTTAATGGGTAGACGTCCATCCCAAGCTGAAAAAAATCGTCCAATAGTTGCCCAAATATAATAAAAAGGACGTCACCGGTACTGAATGGGTTAAGATGTTACCCATACTGTGAAGGGTAAGACTGTGGCCATTGTGGTACGCGGCCGTCTCGGATCGTGACCAATTAAGAGTGGCACCAATTTAGATTGGCAAGTGTTTGAGTATGTTGTCTCCTACATCACACCAGCACGGGTTTATTGGTCGAGGTGTATATAATGGTGCAGTGATTTGTGGAGTGTTACCAGTGGCCTTAATATGTATATAATGGTGCAGTGATTTGTGGAGTGTTACCAGTGGCCTTAATATGTATATAATGGTGCAGTGATTTGTGGAGTGTTACCAGTGGCCTTAATATGTATATAATGGTGCAGTGATTTGTGGAGTGTTACCAGTGGCCTTAATATGTATATAATGGTGCAGTGATTTGTGGAGTGTTACCAGTGGCCTTAATATGTATATAATGGTGCATTGATTTGTGGAGTGTTACCAGTGGCCTTAATATGTATATAATGGTGCAGTGATTTGTGGAGTGTTACCAGTGGCCTTAATATGTATATAATGATGCAGTGATTTGTGGAGTGTTACCAGTGGCCTTAATATGTATATAATGGTGCAGTGATTTGTGGAGTGTTACCAGTGGCCTTAATATGTATATAATGGTGCAGTGATTTGTGGAGTGTTACCAGTGGCCTTAATATGTATATAATGGTGCAGTGATTTGTGGAGTGTTACCAGTGGCCTTAATATGTATATAATGGTGCAGTGATTTGTGGAGTGTTACCAGTGGCCTTATATGTATATAATGGTGCAGTGATTTGTGGAGTGTTACCAGTGGCCTTATAATATGTATACCCTTCAGTCAAGTGTGTCTGTGTGTGTGTGAGAGAGAGACAGAGAGAGAGAGAGGAGTGATAGTTATAAATATGATAGGCCTAGTTTTGTAATCATAGGTGTAGTTGTGTTTGTGAAAGTTACAAAAACCAGTGAGTGAGAGAGAGAGAGAGAGAGAGAGAGAGAAAGAGAGATGGGAGTGATAGCTATAAATATGATAGGCCTAGTTTTGTAATCATAGGTGTATTTGTGTTTGTGAAAGTTACAAAAACCAGTGTGCTGTGAGAGAGAGAGAGAGCGAGAGATGGGAGTGGTAGCTAGAAATATGATAGGCCTATTTTTTTTTTATTTTTTTTTTCCTATGTGAATGAGGGAGACAAAAGGCATAACTGCCTGCAGCGAGTGCCTCCCCAAGATTTGAAAGAGTGACAGGGCCGAAATCAAGGGACGTTCGATCTAAAATGCCTGGACACACAGAGTTTGAAGCAATTTTAGTCATAGGAAGAGGGAAAGACTGATTCTGGGAGAGAGTTCCAGAGCTTGGCAGTTGAATAGAAGAAAGTCTGAGAATAGCGTTTCACTCTTGGGTTGGAGAGTTGCACAGAGTAGGGGTGGGATTGTGTTGCAAGGCGGGTACTACATACCCTACGTAGAGGAGGTGGTATATACTGGGAAAGCTCCGAGGAACACTGATTATTGTAGTAGCGATAGAATAGTGAGAGAGATGCAACATTGCGGCGAAGAGAGAGAGATTGCAGAGAATTGGTGAGTGGACGGGAGTTAATGATACGAAAAGCTTTCCTTTCTACTTTATTTTGGAGTGCGGTGTGAGAGGATCCTCCCCACACATGTGAACAATACTCCATACAAGGACGCACTGTGCCCCTGTACAGAGCAAGTAGCTGCGCAGGGGTAAAGAACCCCTTGAGGCAGTAGAGCACACCCAGCTTCTGGGAGGCTGCCTTAGCGTGACTGGTAATATGGTCCTTCCAAGTGAGAGCAGAAGAAAAAGAGACACCGAGAACATTGAGGGAAGATGAAGGGTTGATTTTTGTATTGTTGAAGAATAAGGGATAGTCCTCTGGAGGTTCCTGACGGGTAGTAAGATGGATAAATTGAGTTTTGGAACCATTAAATGTAACAAGGTTTTCTCTACCCCAATTGGAAATAGTAGCTAGATCAGAAGATAAGCATTTTATGGCTTCATTACGTTTACTTTTGAGGGACTGCTGGCTGGGGCGCTCTGGAAAACTAATTGAGTTGTGTAAAGTAGAGTCGTCTGCATATGAATGGATGGGACTAGATGTACAGTTGAGAAGATCATTTATGAAAATTAGAAAGAGA
Source organism: Paralithodes platypus (assembly GCA_032716605.1). NCBI lineage: Eukaryota > Metazoa > Arthropoda > Malacostraca > Decapoda > Lithodidae > Paralithodes > Paralithodes platypus. The sequence continues at coordinate 59,093,397 of CM064485.1, forward strand.
ATAGGAGATAGGATAGAACCCTGAGGAACACCGGAGTTGATAGGATGAGGAATTGAGCGATGGCCGTCCACAACCGCAGCTATGGAACGGCCTGAAAGGAAATTAGAGACAAAGGCACAGATGGAGGGACAGAAACCGAAGGAGGGCAGTTTGGAAATTACAGATTTGTGCCAGACTCTATCGGAGGCCTTCGATATGTCTAGTGCAACAGAAAAAGTCTCACCGAAGTCCCGAAAGTTGGATGACCAAGCGTTAGTAAGATATGAAAGATCACCAGTAGAGTGACCCTTAAGGAAGCCATACTGGCGATCTGAGAGCAGATTATAAGAAGAGAAATGCTTAAGAAATTTGGAAGCAAGAATAGTTTCAACAACTTTAGAGATACAAGAGATGAGAGCAATAGTTGGAGGGTTGAGAGTGGTCACCCTTCTTTGGGACAGGTTGAATGAGAGCAAACTTCCAGCAAGAGGGGAGGTGTGGTGGAGTGGTCTTGCCACTGGCCTGGTAATCCAAAGGTCCCGGGTTCAAATCCCGATGTATCAATGGGAAGATATTATTGGGATGGAATTTGTGCTGTACCTAGGTATCAGTGCATTACCACAAGCCCACCGAAACGTCAATAAAATACCCTCATTGTTCCCTGATTAAATAGCACTGTATGAATATTCCCATATTCAAAATATGCTATAGGGGTGCAATGCCTGGTGAGTTATCTGCTCAACAGGTGGCGTTGTGTGTGTGTAAGTGTGAGAGTCCGAGTGTAGGTGGTGAGACAGTGAAGCACGGGAACGAGGTGGCTTCAGAGATAGGGTCGTTTCGGGCCATGAGTGAGCACCGTGCCTCATGTGAAGGCAAGATGGCAGGTGCTCGTTGTACTCTACGTGCTTCACATGTCTCACTCCCGAGACTGGAACAAGACCTCACGGGCTTCACTGTTCATTGTAAAGCGGTGAATGTTAAGGCTCTCAGCCTATGCCCGAGAGGAAGTAAGTTGGAATATAGAAAAAAAAAAAATAAAAAAAAAAGGAAAGACAGAGACGAAAGAGTTTGCCTAGGCAGGGGGTCAGCACGGAAGCACAGTTTTTAAGTACAACAGGAGGAACACCATCCGGACCGTACGCCTTCTTAGTATTAAGCCCAGAGAGGGTAGAAAGTACATCTTTAGAAGAAATTAGGATATTAGGCATGAGTAGGAGAGAGGGGGCTGGAGAGGGAGGAATAGCACCGGAATCATCCAAGGTAGAGTTTCTGGCAAAAGTTTGAGCAAAGAGTTCAGCTTTGTCAGAGGAAGAAGTGATGGTTGTGCCATCAGAGTGGAAAAGGGGAGGGAAAGACGAGGAAGAAAAGTTGTTGGAGAGGTTTTTGGCTAGATGCCAGAAAGCTTGGGAAGAGCTAGAGTTGGATAGTTCAGTGCATTTATTATTGATGAAAGAGTGCTTGGCAAGTCGAAGAACAGATTTGGCTTGATTCCGGGCAGAAACATAGGAAGAATGAGATTCTTGAGTTTTAAGGCGTCGGTACCGTTTGAATGCTTCCTCCTTGTTGTGGACAGCAGTAGAACAAGGTGAGTAAACCAAGATTTTTTTGCATTAGACTGAGAGAAAGAAAATGGAATGTACGCTTCCATGCCCGAGAGGATTACCTCGGTAATGCGTTCATCACTCTCCGAGGGTCCTCGGCCACGGAAGCAGAAGTCATTCCATGGGAAATCAAAGAAGTACTGCCGGAGAGCCTCCCAGTCGGCAGCGGCAAAGTGCCACAAGCGCCGCCGGCTGGGAGGATCGGATGGCCGTGCTGAAGAGATAGGACAGGTGACGGAGATAAGCTTATGGTCGGAGGAGCCCAAAGGAGAGAAAAGATTGACAGTATAAGAAGGGTTAGAAGTCAGTTTTGTAATCATAAGTGTATTTGTGTTTGTGAAAGTTACAAAAACCAGTGTGCTGTGTGAGAGAGAGAGAGAGAGAGAGAGAGAGAGAGAGAGAGATGGGAGTGAGAGCTATTAAGATAATAAGTTTGTATAATCATCAGTGGATTTTGTGTTCGTGAAGCAGTTACTAAAAGGAGTGGGCTGTGTGTATTTGAGAGAGAGAGAGAGAGAGAGAGAGAGAGAGAGAGAGAGAGAGGGGGGGGGAGGGAGAGGGGAGAGCTATGAAGAATATAGTGTTATTAATCATAAATGTGTTTCGTGTTTGACACACGAAGCAGTTATAAAAATGAATGTGCTGTGTGTGAAGCGATTGCTAGAGAGAGAGAGAGAGAGAGAATATTCCTGAGATCCTGAAGATCCTGAAAGGGCTGCACTATCACAGCACCCCGTAGCACTTTTATGTTTCTCTCTCTCCAAAAGAAGTTTGTTGAAATCTTTGAAACTTATTCTTGGAACTCATAGAAGTCTCCTCTCCACAGTCCCAGGGGTTTGAGGACTAGAGGGAAAAAACCTATTATACACCTCAATAATAATATACCCTAAGCCGTGTACCACCTCTCATGGCAGGGT
>CM064485.1:59098393-59128085 GCA_032716605.1 Paralithodes platypus
TAGGCTCGCTTTCGCTTGCCGAGAAATAATCGAAACCTGAATGGGGTGATGCGTCAAATAATCGCTGATCTAATGGGGTGAAACATTGGGGAATAAAAACAAAAACCCTGTTTAGATAGGGTTAACTAGTAGGCTATGATAGTGATAAAGATAGTTGGTGGGAATGGATGGATGGGAGGTGTGGGGGGGATTTAAGGGAGGTCAACGTTTTTTTTTTTATCTTTCTCTCCTTTTCTCTCTTTCTCTGGCTTGTATCCATTCGGCCCCATTCAGCCAACTGTTTTAAGACTTATCCCCATCCAGGTGTTGCTTTCTTCCTGGCGAGCGAGAGCGAGCCAGCTTTGTATGGAGAAATCCGGCTTCGCCGGAGAAATTTTTCTATCGAAAAATGTACAAATTTAGCTTGCTGTCAAAACAATCATATATATGCTGGCTCGCCAGGAAAATATTGACACCTGGATGGGGCTAAACGTCTTAAAACAGTAGGCTGAATGGGGCCGAATGGATACAAGCCAAAGAGAGAAGAGTACAAAGGAGTACAAAGTACAAAGTACAAAGGAAATCAAGCAACAACAGATCTAGTGACCCTTCTAGGCTGCTTGTCCTCCAAAACACTGAGGATCAAGTGTCCAAACAGTGGTTTAGAGTGGGTAAGGGAACATTGGAAAGGGAACTACTGCCCTGCCACTAACGTGGCAGGACTAGGAAGTTAGTAGGGGACATATGGGTTAGTAACTGAGGGGAGGATAAAGTTATTCATTTACAAACGCAGTCAGTCGCGGGTTTGATGCGAGATATTTGTCTAGGCGGAATTTAAATGAATCAACGGTGCTGCAGTCTATAACGTCTCGGGGAAGCCCATTCCACAAGTTGACAACTCGATTGAAGAAGAAATTCTTAGATTCGTGCGAGTTAAAAGATTTACCAATAATTTAGCAACCGTTTCCCCGCGTGTAATTAGATTGGTCGATAGTGAAGTATTTACTACAGTTCATATTGTCGATGCCTTTGATGATTTTGAACACTTGAATTAAGTCGCCTCTTAATCTGCGCTGGGTTAAAGGAAATAGATTTAATTCTCTAAGACGCTCTTCGCTCTTCGTATGGTTTGTTCTTTAGGCTAGGTATCATTTTGGTAACTCTACGTTGAACTCGTTCTAGCTTGTTTATATTTTTTGGTAATAAGGGCACCAGGATTGAACGCAGTATTCCAGAAGAGGGCGGACTAAGGAATTGTAAAGGGTTAGGATAACTTCTTTGGATTTATGCTCAAATGACCTGCCTATAAAGCCAATTATTTTGTTTGCCTTCTTAACAACTTCTGAACATTGTTGACTCGGTTTTAGGTTACTCGATATTGTTACTCCCAGATCAGTTTCTCTGTTTACATTCTTAAGCTGAGTGCCATTCATCGAATAGTTTGCTTTCTCATTTAGGTATCCGACATGTAGTACTTTACATTTATCCGCATTGAAACTCATTTGCCAAATTTGGGCCCAACATGACAATTTATCTAGATTGTGTTGCATATCGTCAACATGTTCTTTTGAGAGTACGCTATTTGCAATTTTTGTATCGTCAGCAAATTTTGAGATTGTGCAGGTGAGACCCTCATCTATGTCATTGATGTAAATTAGAAAGAGAATTGGTCCTAGTACCGATCCCTGGGGTACCCCGCTACTTACATTGGTCCATTTAGATGCCTTACCGTTTATGACTACCCTTTGCTTTCTGTTGCTGAGCCAATTTTCTATCCATTTCAACACACCGTCTTGTATTCCATGCGCTTTTAGTTTTAGCAGTAAACGTTTGTGGGGAACTTTGTCAAAGGCCTTTTGAAAATCAAGGTATATAATATCTACAGCTTTACTCTCATCGTAGAGGTTGAGGATATCGTGGAAGAAGTCTAAGAGGTTTATTAAACAGGAACGTTTTTTACGAAAGCCGTGTTGAGTATCTTTAAGTATGTTATTTTCCTCTAAGTGATTTACGAGTCTGTCTCGTATGACCGTTTCTAGCATTTTACATACAACTGAGGTTAAGCTAATTGGACGATAGTTACTGGGTAGGGATTTGCTGCCTTTTTTGAATATCGGTGTTACGTTGGCTAGCTTCCACTGATCAGGCATAGTTCCAGACTGCAAGGATTTATTGAATAGTAATGTCAGTGGTTTGGAGAGCTCATTCTTAGCTTCCTTTAGAACTCTAGGCGAGATTGTATCAGGTCCTGGCGTTTTATTTACCTTGAGTTTATCTAAACTCAGGGAGAGAGAGAAAGAGAAAAAACAAGCGAGGTGGGCTCCCTTAAGGCTGTCTATGTTTAGCTATACACGTGACTGGGTGCAGAGTAAAACAGGTGACACACGATATATTCCACCCGGGGAGTTGTATCAACCCTTTTGGCATCAGAACACGTTATTTGGGTTATCATTAGACGAAGGACCTAAGGTACTAAACGTTGTTGAACCTATCTCAATTATCCCTCTAGCTCCCACAGACCTTTTATAATATCTTCCCTTGTGGTTAAGTGCCCCATTAATTACCCCTTCCATTCGTCTAAACATTAGGTTTATCATAGAGCAGTTGAGTGTATGTATATACTTAGATAAATAGGCAGTATTCGAGAATGCATAATATATCGTAGGCTTGTGCATAAACCTTTAACTGTCTTGATAGCCTAGTGCTTAGTGTGCGGAATTTCGGTGTGAGTATCCTAGGTTCGAGTACCACATGTATTCATGACTTTCATTGATTTCACTCTAGTTTGGTTTATTTGTAAATTAATTGGGGAGTTTGTGAAAACAAATATTAATCTATAAAATCGTCTTTTTGTGTTTTTGTTTTTTCAATGTGAGTGAGGGAGACAAAAGGCAGAACTGCCTGTAGCGAGTGCCTCCCCCAGAGTTGAAAGAGTGACAGGGCCAAAACCAAGGGACGTTCGAGCCAAAATTCCTGGACACACGGAGTTTGAAGCAATTTAAGGCATAGGAGGCGGGAAAGACTGATTCTGGGAGAGAGTTCCAGAGCTCAGCTGTTGAATAGAAGAAAGATCGAGAATATCGTTTCACTCTTGGGTTGGAGAGCTGCACAGAGTAGGGGTGGGATTGTGTTGCAAAATGGGTGCTACGTGCTCTACGAAGAGGGGATGGTATACACTAAGAGAGTTCTGAGGAACACTGATTATAGTAATAACGGTAGAATGGTGAGAGAGATGCAACATTGCGACGGAGAGAGAGAGACTGCAGAGAATTGCTAAGTGGACGTGAGTTAATGAGACGGAAGGCTTTCCTTTCCACATTGTCTATAAGTGCTGTGTGAGAGGATCCTCCCCGTACATGTGAACAATACCGGTACTCAATACATGGATGCACTGTGCCCCTGTTCAGAGCAAGAAGCTGCATAGTGGTAAAGAACCCCTGGAGGCAGTTGAGTATACCCAGCTTCTGGGAAGCTGTTTTAGCAAGAGTGGTAATATGATTTTTCCAAGAGAGATCAGAAGAAAAAGAGACACCAAGAATATTAAGAGAAGATGAAAGGTTAATTTGTATGTTGATGAAGAGTAGGTCATAGTTTTCTGGAAGGGGCTGACGAGTAGACAGATGGAGAAATTGAGTTTTGGCAGCATTGAAAGTAACAAGGTTTTCTGTACCCCAGTTTGAGATTGTAGCGAGATTAGAAGATAGCTGCTTTATAGCCTCCTCACGTGAGTTTTGGATTTCTGCTGTGAATGGTTTTGAGTGAGGCTAGTTGAATAGTGTAATAATAGTAGCCGGAATGGTTTTGAGTGAGGCTAGTTGAATAGTGTAATAATAGTAGCCGGAATGGTTTTGAGTGAGGCTAGTTGAATAGTGTAATAATAGTAGCCGGAATGGTTTTGAGTGAGGCTAGTTGAATAGTGTAATAATAGTAGCCGGAATGGTTTTGAGTGAGGCTAGTTGAATAGTGTAATAATAGTAGCCGGAATGGTTTTGAGTGAGGCTAGTTGAATAGTGTAATAATAGTAGCCGGAATGGTTTTGAGTGAGGCTAGTTGAATAGTGTAATAATAGTAGCCGGAATGGTTTTGAGTGAGGCTAGTTGAATAGTGTAATAATAGTAGCCGGAATATTATGAACGAATGTGCCATGGTTTGCTGAAAAGATTAAAGCCACAAAATTGAGACCAGAATTAGGTTATACTTTTGAGTGTTATATATTTGCATTGCCAACTAAAACGTGAATTACTATTGGGTTTGGTGTGTGTGTGTGTTAATAAAGAGTGAGTGATAAGGACAGGTGTATTCAATTACTCCAATCTCCACACCTGTCTTAGCACCGTCACACCACTCTCTCTCTCTCGCTATCTCTCTCTCTCTCTCTCTCTCTCTCTCAGACATAGAACAAGAGCAAGTTTAATTTACGAACATTATCACACTCTATCCCTTACTCTCTCTCTCTCTCTTGAAAATTTAAGAACTAACGGAGCTGTACATGAGAGAGAAGAGAGACCAGAAAAACGACCCATCTCCCCTTAAGTTATGTCAAAGACAGTAGTAGTCTATATATTTCACCTGGCGGAAAATCGAATCCCTCTCTAGCGGATTTATTGATACTTAAATGGGAAATTTTCACTTGAGTTTTTTTTTTTTTTTTTTTTTTAGCCCCTTCTGCTTCAGGTTAAGTCCCGTTACATTTTGAAATCTTTATAACACGTTTACCCCCACTACTTAAGCGAGTTTAAGGCCTTTCGCCCCGTTTCTGTCAAACATAAGACCTTTCGTACCATTTAGGTGTCGTTATTTTCATAGTAAGCGATGGCGAGCCTGTAATTTAGGAGGAATCGGCTTTCGGCCGGTACATATGTATACCGAAAAGTGTACATATTTATCTCGAAGAAAGGTCTTGGGGGTATTATTTTTGTTTGTGTTTTTTTTTTTTTTTTTTTCATGGAGGTCTAAGGAGCAAACTAAAAATGTCGCCTTAATGGAAACAAATTAAACTACAGTAGTATATGTCGGCTTCATGTTAATGCTGTGTTATGTGTTGTATTTAAATGCTTTACTTGTACCGGTATTTCTCAACAAACCTCCTATAGTTATGGAAAGTAGTGTTATTATGCCTATGTCTATCACTCATCATAAATACTATCACCATCATTATCATTACTATCATTATCATCTCTATCACTCATCACAAATACTATCACCATCATTATCATTACTATCATTCATCACAATTACTATCATCATCACTCATTGTCATTCATCACAATTACTATCATTTGTATTAATCATCGCTATCACTTATCACAATTACTATCATCATCATCTCTGTCACTCATTATAAATACTCTCATCATCATCATCACCTATCACTCATCACAAATACTAGCATCATCATCATCATCATCATCATCATCACTCATTTCAGTTACTATCACCATATCATCGTCCCTATCACTCATCAAAAATGCTATCACCATTCATCATCATCATCATCATCACTATCACTCATCACAAATACTATCATCATTAGCATCGTCACTATCACTCATCAAAAATACTATCACCATTCATTATCATCACTATCACTCGTCACAAATTCTTTCATTATTGTCATCATCATCATCAGTCACTCATTACAAATACTAACATCATCATCGTCACTATCACTCATCAGTACCACTTTCTGCATCATCACTACTACTTTCTGCATCATTACTACTAATTGCTGCATCACTACTTCTACTACTTTCTGCATCATCACTACTACTTTCTGCATCACCACTACTACTGTCTCCTTCATCACTACTTCTACTACTTTATGCATCATCACTACTACTTTCTGCATCACCACTACTACTGTCTCCTTCATCACTACTACTTTGTGCATCATCACTACTTCTTTCTGCATCACTACTACTACTTTTTGCACCATCATTACTACTTTCTGCATCATCACTAATACTTTCTCCTTCATCACTATTACTACTTTCTTCATCATCACTACTACTTTCTGCATCATCACTATACTACTATTTTGTGCATGATCACTACTACTACTACTTGCTGCATCACTACTACTACTTTCTGCATCATCACTACTGCTACTTTCTGCATCATCACTACTACTACTTTCTGCATCATCACTACTACTACTTTCTGCATCATCAATACAAATACGTTCTGCATCATCAATACTACTTGCTGCATCATCACTACTACTACTTTCTGCATCATCAATACTCCTTTCTGCATCATCACTACTACTACTTTCTGCATCATCACTACTACTACTTTATGCATCATCAATACTACATTGTGCATCATCACTACTACTACTTTCTACATTTTCGACTAGGAGTTTCGACCTTAGCCAGCTCACTCGACAAGTTTGTTGCGGGGTTTTGTTAATAAACCATAGGTGTGTAAGTAAAATAGAATCCCAGCCACATGAAATTGATAGTAATAACGAACATTCTGATAGCGTAGCTTTTCCGTCTAGGTCCAGTAGTTCAACAGGTAAAAATAAATTAGTTAAAAACAATAGAAAAATAGTTGCAAATACAAGTAATAGTTTGAGGGTTTATTATACAAATTGCAGGAGTTTATGTAACAAAATGAACGAACTTAGAGCACTGGTTAGCAAAGAAAATATAGACATAATAGCGCTAACTGAAACATGGATTAATACAGAAACCAGGCATTTTTTTAGCAGAGCTTGATATACCGGGATATAGTTTGTTTAAATATGACCGAACAAGTAGGAGGGGCGGCGGTATAGCAGTGTTTGTCAGGAGTTCATTAAAAAGCTGTACTAAATCAGGTATTAGAGTAAATAATGAAAATGAAAGTGTTTGGGTAGAAGTTAACGAAGGTAGTGAGACCTTAGTTATTGGAGTTATGTATAGACCGCCAAATATGAGTAGAAATGACGGAACATCATTATGGGAGGAAATTAAAATAGCATCAAGGCTTAGCAACGTGTGCATTATGGGGGATTTTAATTTCCCTAATATAGATTGGCAGCAACAAATAGGCGACTCTGATTCAAAGGAGTTTATTGAGGTAGTACAAGATAGTTTTTGATCTCAATTCATAGATACGCCGACTAGAGGTGATAATATTCTCGATTTAGTTTTCAGTAACAATGAACATATGATAAATAGTTTAGAAATCGGGGACCACCTAGGAAATAGTGATCACAATTCTGTGTATTTTAATATACAATGGAAAGGTAATATCAGAGAGAATACAACATTAATACCTGACTTCAGAAAAGCCAATTATGGTGGGTTAAGAGAAGCCCTGTTAGCGGACCCTATGGTCAACAAATTAAGTCGATCCAGGTGTCCAAATGAGTGTATCCTTTCTCAGGCACCTGTCATCTTAAGTCAGGAAGAGACGTCAAACTTGGTAGATACATACGATAATTTTATCAAGTCAGTATTCAATGCGCAAAATAAATATATCCCCAAAAGAAAATTTAGATCAACACAGAACCAACCCAAATGGATGAATAATAGACTATTAGATCTTCTAGGAAAAAAGAGAGGAATATATAGAACAATTAAAAAAAGGCGAAATTCACCTGCTTGCTTACTATCAGAATCTATCACGACAGGTAAAAACGGATATTAGTAGAGAAAAAAGAAATTATGAAATTAAGGTTGCCAATGACTCAAAAAATAATCCTAAAGCTTTTTACCAACTATATAAATCCAAGGTTAGAGATGTAATTGGTCCCCTTAAAACTTCGATAGGAGAAATGACAGAAAATGATTTAGAAATGTGCAGTACATTAAATAGTCAATTTCTTTCCGTTTTCACTAATGAAAATTTGGCACAGTTTCCAGAAGTCCGTAAGGTATACAGCGATAGTATAGATAATAGGTTAAGTACGGTTACTATAAGTAGAAATGATGTGCTTAAGGAAATTGACAGACTGAAACCTCATAAATCGCCTGGTCCTGATGAGGTATATGCTAGAGTATTAAAAGAATGCAGAGATGAGTTAAGTTACCCATTAACATTTCTATTTAACAAGTCATTAGAAACAGGTATAGTTCCGGAAGCTTGGAAGCTTGCAAATATAGTTCCGATCTTCAAAAAAGGTGATAAATCAATAGCATCCAATTACCGTCCTATTAGTCTCACTTCAATCATAGGAAAGCTACTAGAGTCAATTATTGCTAGGAAAATGAGAAACCACTTAGAAACATTTAACTTAATCAATTCTTCTCAGCATGGATTCACTCAGGGACGGTCTTGCCTTACTAATTTGCTTAGTTTTTTCTCAGAGGTATATGAAGCAGTAGATAATGACAAGTCATATGATATTATATATTTAGATTTCAGTAAAGCTTTCGATAGAGTCCCTCATGAGAGATTGATGAGAAAGGTTGAGGCACATGGAATAGGTGGGGCGTTGTTAGGATGGATTAGGTCATGGCTAATTGGTAGGAAGCAGAGAGTCGGCATAAATGGTACCAAGTCAGAGTGGGGAGCAGTCAAAAGTGGTGTCCCCCAGGGATCGGTATTAGGTCCCCTGTTGTTTCTTATATACATAAATGACCTAGATTTAGGTATAACTAGTAGGATAAGTAAATTCGCAGACGATACTAAAATAGGGAGATCAATTGATTCAGATAGCGATATAGAGTGCCTCCAAAAGGATCTAGATACCTTACATGCATGGTCAGTAAATTGGCAGATGAAGTTTAACATTGACAAATGCAAGGTATTAAAGATAGGGAAGATGCAAACAAATGTTAAATATAAACTAGCTAATTTAGAATTAGAAAATTCAGACTGTGAGAAAGATCTAGGTGTGTTTGTTAGCAATGATTTGAAGCCTAGAAAACAGTGTATAAGCGTTCGTAATAAGGCAAACAGGATTCTCGGGTTCATCTCTAGGAGTGTGAGTAACAGAACTGCTGATGTTATCTTAAAACTTTACTTGTCATTAGTGAGACCCCATATGGATTATGCTGTCCAATTTTGGTGTCCTTATTACAGAATGGACATAGATTCATTGGAGAGAGTACAGCGTAGAATGACAAAAATGATCCATAATATTAGAAATCTTTCGTATGAAGAAAGGTTGAAGAAATTAGGTTTACATTCGTTAGAGAGACGCAGAGTTAGAGGGGATATGAAAGAGGTGTTCAAGTGGGTTAGTGGGATTAACAAAGGGGACATGACAAATGTACTAAAGCTCAGTGATAGCGAAAGAACTCGTACCAATGGTTTCAAATTAGATAAATTTCGTTTCAGAAAAGATATAGGCAAATATTGGTTTGGTAACAGAGTTGTAGATGGGTGGAATGGACTACCAAGTGCTATAGTGGGATCTAAAACTGTAGGGAGCTTTAAGATAAAATTGGATAAGCATATGGACGAGAAGGGTTGGGTGTGAAGGGGGATCAGCCGGGTTGGGCCAATCAGCGCTCTGCAGACCCCCATAATCCTGCGTTAATCTCTAACCGTTTTGGTAAGATGATCCTCAGGGTATTAGAGTGTGAAGCCTATAATTGGGCTTTGTAATTGAATTGGGGTTGTGTGGGACAGGGATCTGCTTTGCTTAGGCCAATCGGCTTTCTGCAGACTCCCATTTTCTTATGTTCTTATGTTCTTATCATCACTACTACTCTCTGCATCATCACTACAATTACTTTCTGCATCACCACTACTACTTTCTGCATCATCACTATTACTTTCTGCATCATCCATACTACTTTCTGCATCATCACTACTACTACTTTCTGCATCACTACTACTACTTTCTGTATCACCACTACTACTTTCTGCATCATCACTACTACTACTTTCTGCATCATCACTACTACTACTTTCTGCATCATCACTTCTACTTTATGCATCATTACTACTTTCTGCATCATCACTACTATTTTCTACAGCATCACTTCTACTTTCTGCATCATCACTACTATTACTTTCTGCATCATCACCACTACTACTACTTTCTGCATCATCACTACTACTATTTTCTGCATCATCACTACTCCTTTCTGCATCATCACTACTACTACTTTCTGCATCACCACTTCTACTTTCTGCATCATCACTACTGTTTTCTTCTGTTATCACTACTACTACTTTCTGCATCATCACTACTACTTGCTGCATCTTCACTACTACTTTATGCATCATCACTACTAGTACTTCGTGCATCACTACTACTTGCTGCATCATCACTACTACTTTATGCATCATCACTACTACTTTCTGAATCACCACTACTACTGTCTGCATCACCACTACTACTTTCTGCATCATCACTACTATTTTCTACTATTATCACCGCTATTATATCATGTACTATTATATTCCATCGTATATATGGTCAGAAATATTCATCACTTGCAATAACTATCATATCATTTGATAATACGTATTGTTACTATAAACTACCATCACCAGAATCATTGTCCTATCATTTTGTCATTATTAAAACTACAATTGAAAGCAATATCTATCGTTTATTTAGCCGATCATTACTGTTTTATCTATTGTACCGAATGGTGTCTACCTTTACAATAATTATAATATTCCTAGATAAATTTTTGGTTATTTACTTGTTTTATTGATAATGCGCGTGTCTTTGTGAAAATAGTCTATAGTTAATTGTGCTATAATAACTGGTGTTCTAGTTTACCTATAAAAAAAGTTTACTTAATCGGTTATTTTACTTGAGCTAGATTGATTGTGATTTTGGAACTAGATATTAAACAGTTACTTGAGCTAGATTGTAATTTTGTAACTAGATATTATTAAACAGATATTATTAAACAGTTATGAGAGGACAACGTAAGATAAAGCAAATCGGCAGACAGCGGGTGGCAGCAGGGGCACTGACCCTGGGGGGAGCCATTAAGAGGGGACTCATCGAGGGTGCTGATGGGTGCTTTCAGATATTTGAGTCTGTCGCTTGCCATCTTGAGAGTATCCACAGCTCTGGGCATCTGTATGGCCAGATAACCAAGGAGTCTGTGTTGGTATCTCTGGAAGAGGATGGAGTGTGGAAGGCGGGTCTAGATATCAGCGAGACCTTGAGCCCTATATCAACGACTGACTGCCTTAAGGCTCAGTTGAAAAGGGATATTGTTGCATTTGGTAATATTTTGGAATCCACTTTTAAGCTGCTATTACGAAAGAAGGTAATAAAGCGTTTGCCGCCCCACTTTCAGTACCTGTGCTGGTGGATGACCCAGGAGTATTGTGAAGGGCAGATCATCATGGCACAGGCCATCGATTTTTTGAGACGCACTCAACCATTGAGTTTGTGCCAAGAAGTTATGTCGGGTAAGAAATACTCTGCAAAATATATAAATAGTAAGCTAGAATTTCTGAAGAAGCTGGGCGCAGGTTGCAGCGGTACTGTCCACAAGGTTATATACAAAGGCAAAGAGGCAGTGGCTAAAATTGGGCATGCTGGCGAACCTGTAGAGAGCTTTATTGAAGAGGCTCAGATCCTGGCTCGGCTGCAGGGAGCTGGCGGGGCTCCTGAACTGATAGCCTTTGCCTTCGATGAACCGTTACTGGTTATGACAAATTGCCCCGGTAAGTCTTTACATGAATACGACATGGAAGATTGGGATGCAGAATTTTGTACAAAATTATTCATTGCTATTGGTGGAGCATTACACGAGGTCCACAAGGCAGGTATCGCTCATAACGATATCAAACTGGACAACATCCTGCTGGATATCGACAGCCAGACTGGTCAACTTAATATATCGGTCGTTGACTATGGGTTAGCCACGATTAATGCTGTCGGTCGGACAATTTCTCTAATTATTGTGGGAGAATGTGATAGTTATGATAGATTCTACCACTACGCTCCAGAAGTTTATCATTGTGATGCATTTACAAGTGCTGGTGATGTTTTTTCTTTGGGTATTATAATGAATGATATCTATTCCAACCAGCTAAATGACGGAAAAATTAAGCAATATCCCAAAGAGCTTCTCTTGTTGATATTAAAAATGCTATTAATTGATCCAGAGATGCGACCAGGCTTGGAAGAAGTGGTGGAGATTCTAAAACTTCTTACTGGTACCTCATTCGGCATCCCTCAAAAGCAACGTCCTGTGGCAGTTTTGTTATCACATGTCGGTAATAAAAAGCGCAAGAATACGGAGGATCACTGGGATGGGCGAGGAAAGAGACAATGCCCAGAGGGTACAGAATCTTTTGAAGGCATGAAGTTTAATACCAAGCATGTCCGTGTAATAAAGAAGGTTAAGAGAAGGCAATTCCCTCGCCAGTGCAAGAATAAGGGAGTGTGAGTTGGTTTTTCCCTAATTCACCTTCAGTGACACAGCTTGCAGCTGTATAGCAACCCTATAGCAGCTCAGGCACAGCCCTGTAGCAGCTTGGAAGCAGACCTGTAGCAGCCCTATAGCAGCTCGGGAGCAGTCCTGTAGCGGCTTGAGAGGAGACCTGTAGCAGCCCTATAGCAGCTCGGGAGCAGTCCTGTAGTGGCTTGGAAGCAGACCTGTAGCAGCCCTATAGCGGCTCGGGAGCAGTCCTGTAGCGGCTTGAGAGGAGACCTGTAGCAGCCCTATAGCAGCTCGGGAGCAGTCCTGTAGTGGCTTGGGAGCAGACCTGTAGCAGCTCTATAGCAGCTCGGGAGCAGTCCTGTAGCGGCTTGAGAGGAGACCTGTAGCAGCCCTATAGCAGCTCGGGAGCAGTCCTGTAGTGGCTTGGGAGCAGACCTGTAGCAGCCCTATAGCAGCTCGGGAGCAGTCCTGTAGCGGCTTGGGAGCAGACCTGTAGCAGCCCTATAGCAGCTCGGGAGCAGTCCTGTAGCGGCTTGGGAGCAGCCCTATAGCAGCTCGGGAGCAGTCCTGTAGCGGCTTGGGAGCAGACCTGTAGCAGCTCGGGAGCAGTCCTGTAGCGGCTTGGGAGCAGACCTGTAGCAGCCCTATAGCAGCTCGGGAGCAGTCCTGTAGCGAACCTATAGATTAGGAGAAATCGCCCTTCAGCGCCATCGGTCGGGACATTTCTCTACCGAAAAATTTACAAATTTATCTCAAAGGAATGAGTCTTCGGGATTTTTTTTTTTTTTTTTTTTTTTTTTATAAGTTTGATCGAGGTCTAGTGAACAAACTAAATTAAATGTATATACCGGTAATAATATAAGAACATAATATAATATAATAACGTCCCCTTAAACCATGATCTATTTTGACTCTTCTAATCATACAGATATTTGAGAGAGAGAGAGAGAGTATGTATTTGCATCACTATCTGGGCCGCCGTCTTTGGGGTTATTACGAAGCTTCCCGTAGGTATGGCGTAGTATTGTAATGACCGTGTATACACATTCTGATGGTATTATGGTATAGGTAGCACCAACTAGCTTGACAATAACCTTGACCCCTTAACTTCTCATAACTCAAATTAGATTAAAACAATCGAGCTGACATTTCTATCGTTTGGGAAGAGTCCACCAGGAAATAGGTGTGCATATTTACAGCCAGTTTGCTCAAGGTTCGTTCGTGTTATGAGAAGTTAAAGGGTCAAGATTATTGTCAAGTTCGTTGGCGCTACCTATAGTAGTAGTTGTGTTGTGATGGTGGTGATGATTAATTTGTGTGACATATCACAGTAGTGATGAGGTGTAATGATGATGATGGTGTGTTTGTGTGTGTCCCGGGCACACACACACACAGTAGTGATAATGATGCTGATTATGGTAGTAATGGTGGTGGTTGTAATAGTATAGAAATTGTGATAGTGATGGTGATGTTGATGATAGTCATAGTGATGGTGATAATAGTGATGATGGTGATAGTTATAGTGATGATGGTAGCAGTAGTAATGATGCTATCTAATGATATATCGGGCAGGTTGGGAGAGAGGTATCCTGACCAGGATTCCAACCCACTCACCCCAGGTATATTCGGGAGAGCTGGGTAATGTAACCACATCCGCTCATGGCCGAGTGGTTTCGGTGCCCAGCTTTCCCAAATATACCTGGGGTCAGTGGGTTCGAATCCTGGTCAGGATACCTCTCTCCCAGTAATGATGATGGTGACAGTAGTAGTGATGATGGTGATAGTAGTAGTGATGATAGTGGTGATAGTGATAGTAGTAGTGATGGCGATAGTAGTAGTAATGATGGTGATAGTAGTAGTGATGATGGTGATAGTTATAGTGATGATGGTAACAGTATCTATCTATCTATTGTAGCGTTCACCACGCTTATAGTGGGCCGATGAGCACCTCGCCCTTCGGTGTGTGTATAGTGTGTGGGGGTACATGTAGAATACTGTATTATTGTACTGTTGGGATGGCTGTGGATGTGAATGTAGTCTGTAACCTGTGTAACCAGCTTCATCCTGTTGATCAGGTGCTTGTATATACATATGTAAATGCGACTCTGATCTACCGTACCTCTGATATCCGCCAGTGCAGTGAATGGTATGAAAAGCCCTGCCCGTAAGTCAATATACCTACGGGGCTCCGGCGGGGGATTAAACCCGGGCCTGACATGCATGAGGTGAGTGCGGTACCACTTAGCCACACTGGCAGACATTGGAAGTGCGGTAGACCTGAGTCACAAGTAGTGATTGATTTTGTTATTGATTTATACAGTTTATTTAGCCAAATTAACTTACAATTATAATACATTAATTGCATTTATATATATAACTACATTTAAGTTATTGTCTGAGCCATTTTTAGAACATGAAAGGTCTCTTGAAAGGCTCTAAAACAGTATTGCAAAACTAACAACAATTCGTAAACATACACACACACACACACACCATTTATAATAGAGTGATACTGTTGTGGCTAACTCGGTAATTATATTTTGTAAAATGTTCTAATAATTAATAGCCATAAATGTTCTAATAATGAATAGCCATAAATGTTCTAATAATTAATAGCCATAAAGCAGAAAACAAGTGCGTCATCGATCCTCAGAGGGTTAAGGGAGCCCACCTCGCTTTTTTTCTCTTTGTCTCCCTCTCTCTTTGGTTTGTATCCATTCGACCCCATTCAGCCTACTGTTTTAAGACGTTTACCTCCATCCAGGTGTCAATATTTTCCTGACGAGCGGTAGCGAGCTAGCATATATATTTATTGGTTTACAGCTAGCTATATTTGTACATTTTTCGATAGAAAAATTTCTCCGGCTAAGCCGGATTTCTCCATACAAAGCTGGCTCGCTATCGCTCGCCAGGAAGAAATCGACACCTGGATGGGGATAAAAGTCTTAAAACAGTTGGCTGAATGGGGCCGAATGGATACTAGCCAGAGAAGGAGAGAAAGATAAAATAAAAAACCGGTGACCCCCTTAACATGTGGTGGCAGGGTATTCCACACCTTTAATTACTCCTTCATGTATACTGTATATAGGAGATGGGTATACGACTATAATAGAGTACCCTGTTCCAAGTACCGGTACGTATATAGGAGATGGGTATACGACTATAATAGAGTACCCTGTTCCAAGTACCGGTACGTATATAGGAGATGGGTATAGGACTATAATAGAGTACCCTGTTCCAAGTACCGGTACGTATATAGGAGATGGGTATACGACTATAATAGAGTACCCTGTTCCAAGTACCGGTACGTATATAGGAGATGGGCATAGGACTATAATAGAGTACCCTGTTCCAAGTACCGGTACGTATATAGGAGATGGGTATAGGACTATAATAGAGTACCCTGTTCCAAGTACCGGTACGTATATAGGAGATGGGTATGAGACTATAATAGAGTACCCTGTTCCAAGTACCGGTACGTATATAGATGGGTATAGGACTATAATAGAGTACCCTGTTCCAAGTACCGGTACGTATATAGGAGATGGGTATAGGACTATAATAGAGTACCCTGTTCCAAGTACCGGTACGTATATAGGAGATGGGTATAGGACTATAATAGAGTACCCTGTTCCAAGTACCGGTACGTATATAGGAGATGGGTATAGGACTATAATAGAGTACCCTGTTCCAAGTACCGGTACGTATATAGGAGATGGGTATAGGACTATAATAGAGTACCCTGTTCCAAGTACCGGTACGTATATAGGAGATGGGTATAGGACTATAATAGAGTACCCTGTTCCAAGTACCGGTACGTATATAGGAGATGGGTATAGGACTATAATAGAGTACCCTGTTCCAAGTACCGGTACGTATATAGGAGATGGGTATAGGACTATAATAGAGTACCCTGTTCCAAGTACCGGTACGTATATAGGAGATGGGTATAGGACTATAATAGAGTACCCTGTTCCAAGTACCGGTACGTATATAGGAGATGGGTATAGGACTATAATAGAGTACCCTGTTCCAAGTACCGGTACGTATATAGGAGATGGGTATGAGACTATAATAGAGTACCCTGTTCCAAGTACCGGTACGTATATAGGAGATGGGTATAGGACTATAATAGAGTACCCTGTTCCAAGTACCGGTACGTATATAGGAGATGGGTATAGGACTATAATAGAGTACCCTGTTCCAAGTACCGGTACGTATATAGGAGATGGGTATAGGACTATAATAGAGTACCCTGTTCCAAGTACCGGTACGTATATAGGAGATGGGTATAGGACTATAATAGAGTACCCTGTTCCAAGTACCGGTACGTATATAGGAGATGGGTATAGGACTATAATAGAGTACCCTGTTCCAAGTACCGGTACGTATATAGGAGATGGGTATAGGACTATAATAGAGTACCCTGTTCCAAGTACCGGTACGTATATAGGAGATGGGTATAGGACTATAATAGAGTACCCTGTTCCAAGTACCGGTACGTATATAGGAGATGGGTATAGGACTATAATAGAGTACCCTGTTCCAAGTACCGGTACGTATATAGGAGATGGGTATAGGACTATAATAGAGTACCCTGTTCCAAGTACCGGTACGTATATAGGAGATGGGTATAGGACTATAATAGAGTACCCTGTTCCAAGTACCGGTACGTATATAGGAGATGGGTATAGGACTATAATAGAGTACCCTGTTCCAAGTACCGGTACGTATATAGGAGATGGGTATAGGACTATAATAGAGTACCCTGTTCCAAGTACCGGTACGTATATAGGAGATGGGTATAGGACTATAATAGAGTACCCTGTTCCAAGTACCGGTACGTATATAGGAGATGGGTATAGGACTATAATAGAGTACCCTGTTCCAAGTACCGGTACGTATATAGGAGATGGGTATAGGACTATAATAGAGTACCCTGTTCCAAGTACCGGTACTTTATATAGGAGATGGGTATAGGACTATAATAGAGTACCCTGTTCCAAGTACCGGTACGTATATAGGAGATGGGTATAGGACTATAATAGAGTACCCTGTTCCAAGTACCGGTACGTATATAGGAGATGGGTATAGGACTATAATAGAGTACCCTGTTCCAAGTACCGGTACGTATAGGAGGCCCCAAACTCTGGAACACTAAGGGGAGGCAGACCGTTTTTCTGGACCCCCCCCCCCCTTCTTCCTAATGTTTTGCCCCACTATGTTTAGTTTTGAGATTATAAGACGTTCGGCCCATTACTTTGGCGATTTTAACACCTTTTGCCCTATTTCGTTGTCAATTATAAGACCTTTCGTGCCATTTAGGTGTCGATTTTTTCCTGACGAGCGATAGCGAGCCTGCAATTTTAAGACCGGGACATGTTTCTACCGAAAAATGTACAAATTTATCTCGAAGGGGGGGTCTAGGGGGTGTTTTTGTAAGCTTGATGGAGGTCTAGGGAGGAAACTAAACAAATATATGAATACATTAATTAATAGACCAAACAAACGGTCAGTCTCCCCTTAACATCTATAACTCGCAAACGACTACGGTAATGTAGCTAATTTGTCTACCATTTGGGAAGGGTCACCCAGGGAATACGCGTGGAAATTTACAGCCTATTTGTTCCAGCCCTTTGTGAATTACAGAGATTAGGGTTCACAATTTCTGGCCAACCAATTTGGAACAGGGTATAGTCTTCATTAGAGGCTAATCTAAAAGGTTATGAAGTATTATTTTGGGTTATTTCAAATAATAAAATATTTTGGATTAATGTCCAAGAAACTAAATAATCCTTTGAATAAAAAAAAAAATCTAATTCGGAATATACTCATATCATTGAATTTGAGAAGCTTAAATTTTGTTTATGAGAGAGAGAGAGAGAGAGAGAGAGAGAGAGAGAGAGAGAGAGAGAGAGAGAGAGAGAGAGAGAGAGAGAGAGAGAGAGAGAGAGATGACTAATACATCTGAAGACAAATAGGGAAACCAACCAACAGAGAGTGAGGAAGAAGGCATCTCGAGACAGCCAACATAACGACCACGTCACCAAGGTTGACAGTTTCCACGTGTAACCAGGAGCAGGTACCATTTTTCTCCCCACTCGGAAGGGTTTATGTGGCCCTTTTGTCACAGTCAATCTTCAAGACAACTGTAGAATAACCAGACTGATAACACGCAAGACAAAGCCACTCCAACAGCTTCCTCTCTCTCCAACACCCCCTCTCAACACACACAACAAAGCCTCTCCAATAGCTTCTCTCTCTCTCCAACACCCCTACTCCCCTCTCAACACACACAACAAAGCCACTGCAACAGCTTCCTCTCTCTCTCCAACACCCCTACTCCCCTCTCAACACACACAACAAAGCCACTGCAACAGCTTCCTCTCTCTCTCCAACACCCCTACCCCCCTCTCAACACACACAACAAAGCCACTGCAACAGCTTCCTCTCTCTCTCCAACACCCCTTCTCCCCTCTCAACACACACAACAAAGCCACTGCAACAGCTCCCTTCTCTCCAACACTCCTTCTCCCCTCTCAACACACACAACAAAGCCACTCCAATAGCTTCCTCTCTCTCTCAAACACCCTTTCTCCCTTGTTAACACACAGAACAAAGCCACTCCAACAGCTTCCTCTCTCTCTCCAACACTTTTACTCTTCGAAAAGTAGATACAAGGTGCCGTCCGTTGCAAAGGCTTATCCTTCAATGCGTTCCCCTGACCTGATAAACACTGTGTCTTATAACATGAAATGGGTTGTTCCCAATATGTTTACTAATGTTTAGTTATTGTTTCTATCTTCCTTGACTCCTAAAGCTCCTTCTTAAGGTGACTAAAGTTGTTTTTATTTTGATATTGCCATCAATATTAATGAGATTTTGCCCTTACCCTTCACTCTCATTCTTAGTCAAGTCTTATCTTCCCGTTCTTCTCTCTCTCTCTCTCTCTCTCTCTCTCTCTCTCTCTCTCTCTCTCTCTCTCTCTCTCTCTCTGAATCATATTTATAATCAGTAGGTATGTAAGTGTGAATTCCAGTTCAGACTAATTTATTTCTATCCTTAATAAAAACTGTCCTTGTGGGCATTTCCTGACCCATATGTGGTTACACTTAATCCTAGTTTCCGGTATGACTTTTTAGCCGGAGGAAGCAGACGGTGGGGAGTAGCCTTCTATTTTGTTGTTCTAATCTTCTATAAACTGTCCCTGTCTCTAGTAGTATTAAGGCTGGTCCACCTAGTAGGGAGCGCATGGTCGGTGTGGTCTGAGTATCCATGTAACTCTGCGTAACTCTCTCGTTAGCCAGTCGGTGAATTACTCTCGCAACCAGTGAGCGAATACAACACAATTTGGTTATATTACTACCATGGATATAAGAAGGAACACAAGGAAATGAACACGAGAGAGAGAGAGAGGGGGGGGGGGGAGAGAGAGAGAGAGAGATTGATAGTTAGTGACAAAGGCACTTCCGGGCGCCTGCTACACGTAAGGTGTATCATGTGGGGCGTTAATTAAGAGTGAGTGAGTGTGGGGGGGAGGGGGGAATGTGGGAGAATATAACTTTACCCACACTACCTTCCTTTATCCCCCCCCCCCCTCTCTCTCTCTCTCTCTCGCTCTCACTCTCTCTCTCACACACACACACACACACACACACACACACACACACACAGAGCCCGTAGCCTAGTAGGTAGAGCTCTCGTCTCACACACGAGGGGTCGGGGGTTCAATCCCCGGCCGGGCGGAGACAAATTGGGCTTGTCTCCTTTCATGTGTTAGCCTCAGTTCACCTAGCTGTAAATAGGTACCTGGAATAAGTGGACGACGTTGTGACGTCCCATCTGGGGTTGGCAAAAATGGTACAAGGCGAGATGGGTATCATATGGTTCACCTAAGCTGATGGCTACCTAAGCCTTCGGGCGAGACGGTACCGTCTATAGTGAGAATGGTACCATACAGATCCACCCTAAGCCTTCGTTTCCGATGTCGCCAATTGGCTAAATACAGACTACACACACATCCACAGCCATTCCAACAGTACATAAAACACTTAACATGCATTTCACGCAATACATTCCCAGTTAAGGAGGCGCGATAATAATGAGCTTAGCTCGCATTGCGTGGATTCCCCTTGACGAACAAGTAACTGAGTAACACACACAGGGTATTTAAAAAAACGTGTTTGTATTTTCCAGAGCGCATTCACCTCCTCTTTCACCTACTCCCCTCCTGGGCACCTGTCCCTCATTAATTCATTTAACACCCCCATCTTTTCTCCTTTCTTCTTCTTCTCAATCGTCTTCTACGTCGTCTTCGTCTTAGTCTTCATCTTATCCGTAGTCTTCGTCTCCGTCTTCATCGTCCAGAGAATATATATTCTCTGGACCCTGATCATATTAATTTTTGTTCGGCTTTTTCTTCTTTCTACTGTCCATTTATTAAGCACCCCCATCTCTTCTCCTTTCTTCTTATTCGTCTTCTCCGTCGTCTTCTCCGTAGTCTTCGTCTCCATCTTCGTCTTCTTCTGCTTCTTCTTCTTCTGCTTCTTCTTTCTACTTCTTTTTCTTTTTGTTTCTGCTTCTATGAATAGGATATATTTAATTGTAATCTAGGAAATATGTCTTTTATCAATATATTATTGTATACGCTTCATTTGTTTCCACCTGTATTATTATATCAGTACCTTTAAATCTGTCGACACTACTTATCGGGCGCCATATTTCATTTGCTACCCCACAAACATGAGAGAAAAGAGGGGTACCCTTTCTCTTATGTGGTCACCTTTATATTTTAATTTTAATGATATTCGTTTTATTGTTGTTGTTATTATTGTTAACTTCATGTTATCATTATTATTATACTTTGTGGTATATATATTTTGTAAATAGTGTCTTTTTATGAGTATCTCCTCTCTCTCTCTCCCTCTCCCTCCTTTGGTACATTTTCCCCTCTTTTCATGACCCCTCTTCTCCCCTCATTACTGTCACTTAGGGCTCTCCTCACCTCCCCTTAAACTCCCCTCACATCCTTTTAACTTTTTCCCCTTCTATCCCTCCTTCAACTCCCCTCTAACTACTCTTCCTCCCCTTCAAGTACCATTCTTCCCCTTCAACTACCATTGCTCCCCTTCAACTACTCTTCCTCCCCTTTAACTACCCTTCCTCCCCTTCAACTACCCTTCCTCCCCTTCTATCCCTCCTTCAACTACTCTTCTTCCCTTTCAGCTCCCCTCCCCTCCCTCTCAACTCTCCTTTCTCCCCTGCAACTCTTTCCCTCCTCATGCATCCCTTTAACTCCCTTCGCCTGTTATTTCCTTCTCCAACTCCCCTTCAACTCCCCTTCAACTCCCCTTTAAACTCCTCTCCCCTCCTACCCCCCTTCAACTGCCGTCCGCTACCATCCCATCACATTCTTTAAATTCCCCTCCTTTCCTACCCCCATCTTTTCTTTCCTCAACTCTACCCCCCCCCCCTTCCTTTCTGCTTTCCTTCTCTCTCTTCTCTTCCCCTCCCCCGCCTCCCATCCTCTTCCCTCAACCCCCCTCCCTCCCCTTCACTCATCTCACACATCCACTCTTTTGTTAATATCCCACTCATTGTATTATTATCCTCATCCCACGTATTTATCTCCCTTCACCTCACCTCATACATACACCTCACAGTCACCTAATCAACCTTACCTTATCTCATTCACCTTACTTCACCTCATATAGTCACCTTATTAACCTTACCTCACCTCAGTCACCTCATATAGTCACCTTATCACCCTCGCCTCATACCCTAACCCTAGAGCTTAATTGTAGATACTGTAGTCCCCTCACCATAATAATTGCCCACACCTGCCTCCCTTCTACACACTCTCTCTCTCTCTCTCTCTCTCTCTTATTGCCTTTATCCATTTAAGTTAATCAGTTTGTTAGCATGGCCCCCTGCTAATATAAATGTAACCCTCTTTTGTAATGTGTACGAACTCACTATCACACACACACACACACACACACACGCCACACACACACACACACACACACACACATTCACGCACACACACACACACACACACATGCACGCACACACATGCACGCACACCTCCTCTCTCTCTGTCACTAACCAGATACAAGCCTCCTAGGTGACGAATTTAGCCCACATCACCCAGTGCCTTCTATGAGGAGATCGTCCCAGCTGTGTTCTACTTCGACATGTTGCTTATATGCATAGATCCGTATTTCTTTAGGGGAGATGGGGGGTTTTTCTGGCCCCCTTCTCCCTCATGTTTAGCCCCTTTAGTTTTCAGATTTTAAGACGTTCGACTCATTAGTGAGGTAATTTTAAGACTTTTCGACCCATTTCTTTGTCAATATTAAGACCTTTCGTGTCATGTAGGTGTCGATTTTTTTCCTGGAGAGCGATAGCAAGCCTGTAATTTTAGGAGGAATCGGCCGCCGGCCGGGACATTTTGCTAATGTAGGGTATTGTGTAATAATCTAATGTTTACCTATGCATTTATTGTAACACTTTTGTTTATTGTCTTCTGGGGTCCAAAGATAGACTGTAAAGATTGGGTATTCAAATATAGCTTCATTGATACACATAAGATCATTTATCAGTTGTTTGTGTGTTCTAATATAGCTTCATTGATACACATAAGATCATTTATCAGTTTTTGTGTGTTCTAATATAGCTTCATTGATACACATAAGATCATTTATCAGTTGTTTGTGTGTTCTAATATAGCTTCATTGATACACATAAGATCATTTATCAGTTGTTTGTGTGTTCTAATATAGCTTCATTGATACACATAAGATCATATCAGTTGTGTGTTCTAATATAGCTTCATTGATACACATAAGATCATTTATCAGTTGTTTGTGTGTTCTAATATAGCTTCATTGATACACATAAGATCATTTATCAGTTGTTTGTGTGATCTAATATAGCTTCATTGACATAAGATCATTTATCAGTTGTTTTGTGTTCTAATATAGCTTCATTGATACACATATGATCATTTATCAGTTGTTTGTGTGTTCTAATATAGCTTCATTGATACACATAAGATCATTTATCAGTTGTTTGTGTGTTCTAATATAGCTTCATTGATACACATAAGATCATTTATCAGTTGTTTGTGTGTTCTAATATAGCTTCATTGATACACATAAGATCATTTATCAGTTGTTTGTGTGTTCTAATATAGCTTCATTGATACACATAAGATCATTTATCAGTTGTTTGTGTGTTCTAATATAGCTTCATTGATACACATAAGATCATTTATCAGTTGTTTGTGTGTTCTAATTTTGAAAACATAAGCAATTGCAACACTTACTAACCCCTTATGTACCAGAAACGTATTTTTAATTATATTCTAGTTAAAGTTAGACGACTGTGTTCAGTTTAAAAAGGATCTGTGGTAGTAATACAAGAAAAGGTTAAGTGAGATAGTTCAAAGCCTGGTAATTGCTGGAGGCCCTCTTTAAACTGAATAAAATCGTCGAATAGTAGGCAGATTTTTTTTTAGACAGACATCGCAGTAACGAAAGGGTTAACTGTTTCAAAATTTCTACAATTGAACACAGACATTATTCTGTATATCCCTGGACTTTGTATGCGGCCAACTCGTCTTATATTGGCCCCAGAACAGACTGCTCAACCTTCATAACATCTGATAGACTAATTACAGTGCAGATTGTGTCCAAGCCTTCAAGTTAACGACAAAGGTCACACACTCACAGTATTTTGTCACCTAAGATGCAAAGTATGTTTGTTTGTCTGTTTGCAACCGCCTAGCCCCCAAGTCCTTGTTGCCTATGGAGATGAAACTTGGCTGAGATTGTTTTATTTTATTGTATGTTATTTGTCTTTAGTGTTCTTATTTTATGCAGAACGCTATAGGTGTGTATGATCCACGTAAATTTTATTATCATAGTGCAGCCCTCTCTGGATCTCACAGTATTTGATCAAACTATTCCCTACAGTTTAGACAGCAATAAGCATACTACAGCTTGGCACAATTACTGTAAAGAAATTGTCATAATTTACCCTAAAGATGTCTCTCCGGTCATCTCCCCAATACATCACATACTCTGACGTCATCTCTAGACCGCCTGTTGACGTCATATATATCCGTCTTATGCAGGCTGACGTCACCAATAAAGTGTTACCAAGTTTGTTAAAAGTCACCGATTAAGCCCCCCTCGTGTTGGTATTAATGTGTGTGACGTCAGGGGTTGACGATCTGTTTTGTGACGTCATATGTTTCTATCTGTGACGTCACCTGTTCACCCTTCTGATCTTGCAGGCAATACACATTTGATCCCATTTTGACTCTTGTACGCTACAAACTCCGGCTCTAGTATATTTGAAGGGGGGATGGGCGTATTTATTTGAAGGGGGGATGCGCGTATTTATTTGAAGGGGGGATGGGCGTATTTATTTCCTCATTTATATATTTTTAAATCATTTTTGTAGTTTCCTCCCTAAACCCCCATGAAGCTTTAAAGAAAAAAAACTAAGATCCTCCTTGAAGATAATTGTGTACATTTTTTCGATAGAAAAATGTCTCGGCCGAAGGTCCGCTATCGGTCGCCCGGGAAAAAAATTATACCCGGTACCTAACTAACACGAAAAGTCTTAATATTGACAAAGAAATAGGTCGAAATGTCTTAAAATCGCCAAACTAATGGGCCGAACGTCATCAAATCTGATAACTAATGGGGCTAATCATTAATATGAAGGAGGACCAGAAAAACTACCCATCTTTCCTTCACAAATAATCTTGGGTTTTTTTGTTTCCGGAAGAGGAAGAGATCCCTACTGTGTACTTGGTGTCTGTGGATAATGTTACGACCTGGCACTCGGGTACAGAAGGGCTCTCAATCAGGACTCGAATACGGCTCGCTGCCACAACGGAAACACACGATCCCAACCCCTGAGTACTGCCAGCCGAACAAAAAACACCAATACCCTCCAGAGTTCAATCTGCTATAACGGGGTATACAAGAACTCGGTACTAGTGTTCAACAACAGACTAATAAAGAGACAGGAATTCTCTAGTCTGGTCAACAATCAAACAAAGAAGTAAGAAACAACAACACCAAAGAATAGTGTTGGCCGAAGCCGAAGTAATCCACCCTTGACTAAGAACTTAAGAAGTCCTCCACCCTCTACTTCGGATCGGCACTATTACGTTACGTTAATTAATAGTCCTTAAGCATCGAGCAAGGAATCTTCTGAAAAAAGTTAGATGCTTCTCGGATGCTCGTAAGAAGTACGTATCGGATTTTGAACAGTAATTCAATAAGAGAAACACTGGCAATTAAATACTATTAAAGGTTTAAATTGGCATAAGAATAATTAAAAGAATATGCAATAGTAAATGGCAAACATTAAAAAGAAGTACTCCGCAAATGCAACGGCAATAGCCTACTCGGATTGTGCTCGTGGGCCACTAATCACTAAAGTAGCCAAGCTTGCAACACATGAAATCAATAGTGCATAAACAATATCATACATAAGGAAAGCTTCAATACTATTCTGTATCTACTAATCGAGTAAAGTCTAGCTGGGGTACTGTGGGCAAAAGGTAGCAGTGACTGAGCAAAAACGGCTCGTAGCCTAGCGAAGTCCTCACAACTGTTTAAAGTATTACGTTAACACTAACAAGTGCACTTTGAGAAATCCAGATCCCTTGTATCTGGTTTTCTCCCGGCTCCTTGACAAAGTAAAAACAAGCTGTTAATAAAATACAGGGTGGTTAGGCTCTTGCCCTCACGCACTGTAAATTATTAACTCAACACAGTCAGCCGCGAAGACAACCTAGGCTTCACTGAACCGAAACGAGTATGCAGGTTTATCGCTTAACCACTGCATCAAACAACAACTCGTAACACAGAAAAGCCTTACCCCAGTCTAGCATTACCTAGACTAGCAGAAAACAGGAATAATAATAACACACAGGGAAATGCATAGACAAGTGCAACAAACATAAATCAATCCTATTCTAAGTTAACCCTTCCAAAATAGGCTATCTAATAGGCATGTATCTCATGAGAACTCAAGCGATAATACGTTGGCTGACTAGCTCTGCACCAACGGGACCATGGAAGTTAAAAAGGGTAGGGAAAAGAGGAGATAAGAATGTAAGGTAGTAGAGAAAGTTCACATCAGTCAGAAGAATATATAGTTAGCAAGGGAAATGAGAAGTCGCTCTGCCTAATGAGTTCTGATCAAAAAATGGCTAGACTTCCCTTTTTATACTCGGCCCTCTAGTGAGCCCAACGTGAACTACTAAGGACCGCCCACTGACAATCATTACGTAATTTCTCTCTCTCCTCTGGGATAGACAAAGGCTTTCCTTGCACTGAGGGGAGGGGGGAGGGGAGTGCTAGTGAGTTAGGCCCCCCCCCCGCATGGCGCACCCCCTGACCCCCAACTGTGGCTGCCGCTTCTCCCATCATTACAAATAAGTTTTACACACAATACTTATAACTAATGATATAAAATAGAACTCTTTGACTCAGATGAAAACAAAATACATATTCATATTACTTATAGTACAACGGCTCACATGAACTAAGTTAGGAAACTCTACATAGACTACAGCCAAAGTTCCTGCCCTGACGATCCTAGGCGAGAGTGGGGCATGACTAGGCGTTCTGTACAGCATGCTCACACTGGACATGCGTCACACCTCCCCCAAGATTTTACTTGCTCAACCCTGAGCTAAAATCTGACAAACACAGAACCCCATCAAGCCCCTCACGCCGCAGCGACCGCATGGCACTAAAACAAAGCTGAGTTTATCACCAAAACACATCTTATTATTAACCAAAAATTCACATTTTATAACTCCTCCCAACAATAGCAAAAAGACACAATTTCATGCTCCCAGAGCGAGCTTACAGCAGCTCAGCCGTTTGATAGTTCGTGGACTACTCAAACTCTATAGGCTATGACAAACTTATACGATTACCTATATCAAAAGAAGAGTTTTTTATACTGATTTTTATATTTTAATATGTTTTTCCCGGCTGCACTATAAGGGCAGCCTATTTTCCTCCACTCAAACCCACACACCTGTGATAGCCTACGACTGATCATCCACCCTTGATAAACAATCCGCGATCACATTGTCACATCCCGCAATATGACGGATGTCCAGGTTATACTCCTGCAACATCAAAGACCACCTGGTCAGTCTCATATTGTGATTGTGAAATTGATTCAGGAATCTCAAAGGGTGATGATCATGTAGATAACCACGACTGGGCCATAGGCTGGACCATACACCTCGAAGTGCCTGAGCGACAGCACAATCGCCAGTAATTCCTTTTCTATTGTAGAATAGTTCTTTTGTGCAGCATTGAACCACGTAGAAAAGAAGCTTACTGGGTGTTCCACACCTTCATTGTCTGTCTGTAGCAAGACGGTCACCAGCCCCTACACCACTAGCATCTGTTGCCAGCTGAAAAGGCCTGTTAAAGTCCGGGGCCCTGAGTATCGGGTGAGTACATAGCAAATGTTTCACCAAAGTGAAAGCCTTTTCACACTCAGGTGCCCACAAAAACTTTTTGTCTTTAGATAACAAATCTGTGAGAGGTGCCAACACCGTTGAGTAACCTTTTATGAAGCGTCTGTAGTAGCCTATCATACCCAAGAATCTCATAATCTGCTTCTTGGTTGTTGGGTGCAGAAATTTATTGATAGCCTGTACCTTGTTCTGAGGAGGGCACACCTGTCCCCTTCCCACTACAAACCCAAGGTACTGCACAGTGGCTTTTACGGTCACACTTTGCCAAATTTACTACCAGACCTGCTTCACTAAGTTTCCGGAACAAGGTCTCAAGGTGCTCACAATGGCTCTCAAAGTCGTCATCATAAATGATTACATCGTCCAAATATACGGTGCAATTTGGAATGTCCTTTACAATTTCATTCATCAGGTTCTGAAACTTTGCTGGTGCATTCTTAAGTCCGTAAGGCATAACATTGCACCGGTAGGTACTCCCGTCCACAACAAAACCACATACCTCTTTAGCACGCTCGGCAAAGGTACTTGCCAGTAACCTTTTACTAAATCTACTTTAGACAAAAAACGAGCATTACCAATTTTGTCAACACTATCATCAACCCGAGGAAGAGGATATGGGTTAGTTGGAGTCAAACCGTTTAACCTACGGAAATCAATACAAAAGCGTACCTTGCCATCTGGCTTAGGCTGCAGTGTTACAGGGGAAGTCCACTAAACTGTGCCTTTCTCTATCAACCCTCTACCGAGCATATACTCCAACTCATCCCTCAGAGCTGGTAGTTTTATGGGGGGCACACGGTACGGGATTGACTTAAAGGGTAGATGGTCCCCCACATCAACATCATGCATAGCCTGAGTAGTGAGGCCTGGGTGTTCATCAAATACAGTGTGGTATGAACCGAACAACTGACGGCTAGCATCAACTGCGGCTCAGGCAAATGAGCTATAGCCTCGTCAGCCCTTAGGCTCGAGTTCCCCGCCCTCCTGATCCGCTGAAACATGTTGATCCCAGCTATCCTCCTCTGAAGCTTGACTGTCCCCCTCTCCTTCTCCACCACACGGCCGCAACAAGCCAACACAGGGAACAGTGAGAGGCTCAGAGGGGCGCCTCACATACTCTTTAATAAGGTTCACGTGACATAACTGGTTCTTTTTCCTCCTGTCTGGAGTGGCAACAAGGTAATCTAAGTCTGAAATTTTTTCCTACAATTTTATAAGGTCCAGTGTACTTCGCAGAGAGGGGGTTACCAACCAAAGGCAACAAAATTAATACCTCTTGTCCTACAGTGAACTTCCGGAGCCTCACTTTGGCGATCATACCTGTCCTTCATCAAAGCTTGTGATTCTGTCAAATTTCTACCTGCCATCTCCAGACTCTTAAGCATGCGCTCACGGCTTTCAAGCACATACTTTAATAATGGACAAGGCTGCACAGTCCCCTCCCAAATTTCTTTCAGCATGTTAAGGGGGCCCCTGACACGGTGTCCAAAAATCAGCTCGTTTGGACTAAATCCCAGGCTCTCACCAGGTACCTCCCGAGCAGCAAACAGCACATAAGGCAATCCAAGATCCCAATCCATACCGTTGTCAGCACAATAACACCTGAGCATGCTTTTAAGTGTAGCATGCCACCGCTCAAGCACCCCTTGACTCTCAGGGTGATACGCTGACGATACTACTGCTCGTATCCCATGCTGTTGCATTGTTTGCTTGAACATGTTGGAGGTGAAATTAGATCCCTGATCAGACTGAATCTCCTCCGGGTACCCGTACCTTGAGAAGTACCACAACAAGTTACTGACTACCGTCTTAGCCATTCCATTTTTCATAGGGTATGCATCGGGGTATCTAGTGGCAACATCCATTATGGTTAACAAAA
>CM064485.1:59128185-59181641 GCA_032716605.1 Paralithodes platypus
GAGCCGCGGAGGGGAGGGAGGGAGAGAGAGAGAGAGAGAATGTGAGAGTGAGGGAGACGGAAGGAGTGAGAGACAGAGAGAGAGAGAGAATGTGAGAGTGAGGGAGACGGAGGGAGTGAGAGAGAGAGAAGGACGAAGGGAGTGGGAGTGAGAGAGAGAAAAAGAGAGAGTGAGAGTGAGGATGAGAGAGAGAAAGAGAGGCCGAGTGTGAGTGAGGGAGAAAAGGAGGAAGGAGGAAGGGAGAGGAGAGGGAGTTTGTAATAAAGAGTATTACATTATTGGTTGAATATTGATTTAATGTTTTTATTATGCACCAAAGGAAATATTACAAAGGCAAGGGATAGGCCCAGGTCCTCTTGGGAGAGAGAGAGAGAGAGAGAGAGAGAGAGAGAGAGAGAGAGAGAGAGAGAGAGAGAGAGAGAGAGAGAGAGAGAGGCGATGGGGGGGGGGGGGGAGAGAGAGAGAGAGAGAGAGAGAGAGAGAGAGAGAGAGAGAGAGAGAGAGAGAGAGAGAGAGAGAGAGAGAAAAACTGCCTTATGATATTGTTAACGCAAATCATCTTATAATATTTTTGTTAACCCGTTTACTATTTTTGTGTTTTAATGACTTGCCTTTGTAGTCTACGAGTTATCAAGACAAGAGACCAAAAACTCTCAACTGATCTTCATAGCTCAGTCTTCTTATTAATGGATAAGTTCGTAGCGATATCAATACAAGAGACCAAAAGTTCTTAACTGGTTTTCATAGCCCAGTCTTCTAATTGATGGATAAGTTGGTAGCGAAATTAGCTTGAAATTATACTAATAATTATATAACTTCTGTAATGCTGGGGTCTAGATATACACCACGTATACATGTGTGTTTGACGGATACATTATCTCCTACTTCTATAGTGTATTAAACCGAATAGTGTTTATAGTTAATTGAGAGAGAGAGAGAGAGAGAGAGTTGGTGTGGATTTGTGTGTGTGTGTGTGGGGATGTGAGCGTGTGTTAGAATGAGAGAGAGTGAGTACGAGAGCGAACGCACGAGCCAAGACCAGACAAAGAATATCGTGCGTCATGAGAGGAAGACGTAGGGAAACGAAACAATAAAAACAAAATCCAATTAATAAATATTAATTAAAATATTCTATGAGTAATTGGTTGAATGGTGGTTCGTCTGTCATACACTTTGTCGAGCTGTCATTTAGATAATACGACAGTCAGTAATTACAATACGTAAATGAGTCAGTCAGTGAATCAGTTATTAGATCAGTCAGTCAGTTTTAGTCAATACATCTGTACCGGCGACGTCTTTGTCATTTTAATCTAGATGTATTTAGACGATTTTCTGCAGTTTAAAAAGGATCTGCGATAGTAAAAATGGTTAAGGGAGATCGTTCGAAACCTTTTAATTGCTGGAGGCCCTTTTGAAACTGAATAAAATCGTCTAATAGTAGCCAGAATTAAGTTAAACAGACATCGCCGGTACGGAAGGAGTTAACCAGGCAGTCAATCAATGACACTCCAAGAACAAATTAATACGAATTTGGAAGGGAATTAATGAACGGATATGCAAGGAACAATAAAGACCGTAAGATACTATAATTAAATAAACTAGACTCCCAATGCACTCAATCACCATGGATAATTTGGGGAAAATATCTGAATGACAGATTTAGTGGTGGCCAGAAAACAAACAAACTCACAGGAATAACTTTGAGTGCATGCAGGAGGTAGACCACTAAAACTTATTTTTGACCCAATTAACAACTACATGGAAACTCGTTTTCAAGTTCATAAATATCGTCGAGTGATGTCCAGAAGTAAACCTGAAGCAGACCAATGTGGATGGATGGGACTTGTTAGCCTTGGTCGGGAGCCCATCTCGGGGAGACATCCCTACACATTCGGGGTAGACAGGTCTCGAAAGCCGTGGATGGCAACCTGTCTAGGGGAGCAAACCCTACACAAACCGCCTGCTGCCTTGCAGGCTAAACCCCTTTGGTCAAAGGCTAGGTCCACAGCCAACAGCTGTGGTTGGGGGCTAGCTAGAGCAGGCACCCCACGTAAAACATGCTTCAAACTCGCCTAATGGCGGCCCGCTGATGTGGAAGGACCTACCTCAGGCCCAGCTCTGGCCCCCTGGGGGTGCATCCTGGCCAGGAGGACCTAGAGGGTACAGGGCATAGTGTCTTTACAGACTGATACTTTCCGCCTAGCAGTACAGGGGCCCGAGCCCGGAGGTAGCTCACCGGGAGCAAGGTCCATAGATCTATGGACCTTGACCGGGAGGCTGCCTTGTCAGTAGGCGTATAATACCGGGCCAGCCGTAGTACCGTGTGCGCGCACGGATTGCGTCCCTGCGGTTGGTTCTGGTGGGGTGCTCCGAGGCCCCTAATCCCATATGTCCCACCTCTATTAAGATCTTGGGATGGCCCCTAAGTGACCACTGCCTGGGGTTGCCTGGAGCTGGATACCTGGGGATAGTGACCTCCAACGTTAGTTGGCAAAAATACCTATACCAAAATACCAATGTATCGGATTTCCGTGTTCATGTGTGCAGTCGTGGTCAAGCATAATGACATATCTCCTAATGATTTAGTTAGTTAAAATAGGACTTCAGAGGCTATCAATCCTTCTGGATTATTGAGCCAGCACACTGTAAGTCAAGAATAACGTCAGAACTGGAGCCCCTTTTTGAGAACTCCAGTCCCTTGTCTTAATGATATAAACACGACAGTGAGCATTAGCTAGTCCATACCAGTAATATTTTGATTTGTGGTTCAAGCCGTTTATCAATATAGTTCACCAGTGTATGGTGATTGTGCCCCCTTCAATTTTCATGAAATTATTGTCCACGATTGTACCTACTTGCATATAAAGTTAATAATCACTCGTACGCTGAGAAATATTTGTTACAGTTAGCCATTCTCACACAAAAGATACAATGGTTTAGAACGTTACCCCCATTTAGGCCCCCCCCCCCAAACTTTTCTTCCCTTCCCAACCCTCAAAATTCCTTCCCTTCCTTTTAGCCCCTCCCCTTCATTCCCCTTCGTTTCTCGTACCTTCCATCTCTCCTTCCCTTTCATAATAATTGTGCTGGGTATCGATGTCTACGGCTCCAACTTCCTTATAGCCTGAAACTCGCAAGTGGGCAGTTCTTCCTGTTCTCCCTCGCACTTCCCCCTTCTCTTCCCTTCACTACACCTTCCTTTCCCTTCCCTACGCCTTCTTCCTCGCTAAACCTCCCTCAAGTTTAAAAAACACCCCCTAGACTCCCCCTTCAAGATAAATTTGTATTTTTTTTTTGGTAGAAAAATGTCCTGGCCGAAGGCCGGTTCATCTTAATATTACAGGCTCGCTTTCGCTCGCCAGGAAAAAATTCGACACCTTTCCCTTCCCTACATCTTCCTCTTCCCCCCCCCCTCCCTCTCCCCCTCCCCCTCCCCTCCCCCACACCTCACCCCCACCCTTCCCTCCCCTACTTCTTCCTGTGCTCTGCCCCTTCCCCCTCCCCCACACCTTCCCTCCCCCACCCTTCTTCCTCTTCCCTCCCCCTTCCCTCCCCTCCCACAACTTCCATCTTTTTCCGTCATTCGTCTGTTTAGCCCTCCCTCTCCACCCTCCTTCCCACTCTTACTTTTCTTTCTCTTTTCCTCTCCTTTTACTTTCCTCCCTTCCTTTCACTTCTTCTTACCTTTCCTTCCATCCCCACGCCTTTATCACCTATTTCCTTCCATCCCCACGCCTTTATCACCTATTTCCTTCCATCCCCACGCCTTTATCACCTATTTCCTTCCATCCCCACGCCTGTATCACCTCTTTCCTTCCATCCCCACGCCTTTATTCACCTCTTTCCTTCCATCCCCACGCCTTTATCACCTCTTTCCTTCCATCCCCACGCCTTTATCACCTCTTTCCTTCCATCCCCACGCCTTTATCACCTCTTTCCTTCCATCCCCACGCCTTTATCACCTCTTCCTTCCATCCCCACGCCTTTATCACCTCTTTCCTTCATCCCCACGCCTTTATCACCTCTTTCTTCCATCCCCACGCCTTTATCACCTCTTTCCTTCCATCCCCACGCCTTTATCACCTCTTCCTTCCATCCCCACGCCTTTATCACCTCTTTCCTTCCATCCCCAAGCCCTTTATCACCTCTTTCCTTCCATCCCCAAGCCTTTATCACCTCTTTCCTTCCATCCCCACGCCTTTATCACCTTTCCTTCCATCCCCACGCCTTTATCACCTCTTTCCTTCCATCCCCACGCCTTTATCACCTCTTTCCTTCCATCCCCACGCCTTATCACCTCTTTCCTTCCATCCCCACGCCTTTATCACCTCTTTCCTTCCATCCCCACGCCTTTATCACCTCTTTCCTTCCATCCCCACGCCTTTATCACCTCTTTCCTTCCATCCCCACGCCTTATCACCTCTTTCCTTCCATCCCCACGCCTTATCACCTCTTTCCTTCCATCCCCACGCCTTTATCACCTCTTTCCTTCCATCCCCACGCCTTTATCACCTCTTTCCTTCCATCCCCACGCCTTTATCACCTCTTTCCTTCCATCCCCACGCCTTTATCACCTCTTTCCTTCCATCCCCACGCCTTTATCACCTCTTTCCTTCCATCCCCACGCCTTTATCACCTTTCCTTCCATCCCCACGCCTTTATCACCTCTTTCCTTCCATCCCCACGCCTTTATCACCTCTTTCCTTCCATCCCCACGCCTTTATCACCTCTTTCCTTCCATCCCCACGCCTTTATCACCTCTTTCCTTCCATCCCCACGCCTTTATCACCTCTTTCCTTCCATCCCCACGCCTTTATCACCTCTTTCCTTCCATCCCCACGCCTTTATCACCTTTCCTTCCATCCCCACGCCTTTATCACCTCTTTCCTTCCATCCCCACGCCTTTATCACCTATTTCCTTCCATCCCCACGCCTTTATCACCTATTTCCTTCCCTTTCCCATTCTTTCCCTTCTTTTCCTCTCCTTTCCCTTCTCCCTTTCCATGTATTTCCCTCCCCTTATCTCCCCCCCCCCCAACACTTGCACCCTTTCCCAATCCTCATCTGTTTAACCCTCCCTCTCCTCCACCCTCCTCCTCCCCTCCTCCCCCCCTCCTCCCCCCCTCCTCCACCCTCCACTCCCTCCGTCAACCCTTCCCACTTTTCTCTTTGTGGTCTGTGCAGGTAAATGAAAACACGTGTCTGTACAGTCCAAGTCAAAAGTCAGCCAATATTTATATATTTATTAACCCCTTGAGGATTATGACGCGCTTTAGCAGTATAGTTTGGCTATCATTAGACGATTTTATTCAACTTAGGAAGGATCTGTAAGAGTCAGTGGTATAATCGAGTTGGTTTTGACCCCTTGGATTTCTAAATGGTCCTTCCTAAGCTGCATAAAATCGTGTAATGAAACCAGAATAAACAGTCAAAACGTATCATAATCCTCAAGGGGTTAAACACCTGAACAAAATTGAATAATATTTTGTTCAGGTGTTTTATGAAGATAGTTACTGTTGAAACCAAGGAGAAAACTGTTTTAAAATTTGTTAAGTTCTCATACGCTATTTGCCGCAATTGTAGGTATGTACAAAGAAATACAAAGGAAAACAAGTAACAACAGAGTTATTGATATATGTGCGTGCTCACGTGCACGCATTATTTACAGTGTATTAATCGCAGTGCCCAATTTCGTTTTCTTAGCTGTTATAAGTTATATCAATAAAATTATATATTCTGTTAAAAGTGGGTTTGTTTCACCGTAGATTTAAACGGGGATCAAACCAACTGGTATCACTTAAACAGTAAACTAAAATTAATTTACTTATAGCTCTTAACTTATTCTAAAGCTCATTGTCTTCTTTAACTTATATTAGCAAGATATTTTCAAATAGTTTCCATTATTTAAGGGGGGATGGGCGTATTTATTTGCTTATTTATTGAAATTAAATTAAATTAAATTAAAATTATCGTCTTAAAATTGACACCGAAATGAGGCGAAATATGTTAAAATCGCCAAACTAATGGGCCGGACGTCGCTGATGCAAGTGTGTGGCAATAAAATAATATATATATATATAAACTGTCCTTCATCTTTGACCTAATCTGTGACCTTTGCCCTCGAACATAATTATAAACTGTATATATTTTTCTCTAGATTGACCTTTTCACAGGCAAACCATAACAGACAGTTGACAGACGGATACATAGATGGATAGATAGATAGATAGATAGATAGATAGATAGATAGATAGATTTACAGGCAGGCTGAATATATATACAAAAACAGATAGATGTATAGATAAACATAGAGATAAATATATTCATATACGGATAGATAAATAGATGTTTATTGGCCACAGAAGTAAACAATAATAAACTATTTAACACATCATATTATGGTGCACTGTATATACAAAATGGCATAACTAAGCACAACACTATATTCTGAACACATTATATAGCAATAGAAATACACGAAGCACCAAAACTATAATATATAATTATACTGTACTTACCTAACCCTTGCATTATTTGAGTACACGATTCTGATGTTTGATTTGGTTATACTTAGAAGGTTGTATTCACTTTAGGGAGGACGTTTACATGTCAGAAGGTTACTTAGGATAGTTTTCACCCTTTTCATTCCCAGAGATCCTAACTAATTTGCATATAATCGTCTAATATTAACCAAAATAACCAGTCAAAAGGCATCATAAACTTGAAGGGGCTAATCTACAACACTATACTGACCTGATGTACAGTCGCTTATATATATTCGTTGACCCCCTGTGCAATTATAACTACCTGGATTGATATTTGGAAGGATATTGCTTTACAATAAATATCTTAAATACTTTTGTCTTTCATGCATAAGATCGCGACGAGGATCTGAACTAATGTGGCCAGTTGTACTTATTTGAGTATAAAGAGAGGTTAATGACGCCAGTGGCACCAATATGGCGAAGGTTGGCCGATCTCTGTTACTATAGGGTCTCTAGTGTGTGTTGTGTGTGTGTGTATGTGTTTGTGTGTTGTGTGTGTGTGTGTGTGTTGTGTGTGTGTGTGTGTGTGTGTGTGTGTGTGTGTGTGTGTGTGTGTGTGTGTGTATTTGTGTGTGTGTGTGTGTGTGTGATACCTCCGTGTTTTCAGAGGTTTTATGAAATATAAACACAGGAGTGCAATATGATCCGTCCGGTAGCCGTGTATGTTGCCCGGTATGCCAGCCACCAGGTGTAGTCCCTCCCTTACCTGGACATCCCGGCCGTGACCTAGAGTAAATACCAGGTTATAACAATACACATGAGTCTCTACAAAGGATCCTGTACTATGCGCACATTATTTGGGATACACATGACTCTATTGTACAAATACTTCTCAAGATCTTGATTTATTGTTGGCAATAATCTTGATGTTTTACTACATAGCTATTGTATTATGCATATATCAGCTTATTTGGTTACGTTTAATACGGCACACTCACACGAGGGCGCACATGCGCACACATCTGTGCAAATGTGTAAATATGACAACTCAAGGTTACTCGCATATATTCACAGATCTATCTAGCATATATAAGTTCCTGACTTTCACAGTTCTCACACCACCAATATCATCAATTGTATCCATATTCCAATTAGGCTCACACAGATCTGTTAAAACTACTCTCAATAAATCCCAGGATAGCCGTACCTGTGCTCCAAATGTATTCCAGAACCCTCAACCAAACCCCGGGCAAGTAGAGAACCCCCGGAATAAGTTATTGCAGATCGTTGGACCTTTCTTGTGTTAACTGAATGATCGATTACAACACAGAACGACTACTGACTTCATCATCAAGTTCTATGCCTTCAAGACCCTCACTGCAGCACAGCCTTGTAGGGCTCTCTACACCACCATCAACACTGAGAATTGTGGCGACCCTTGAATCTCTGTCTCCCACACCTGGACAACAGCAGAGTTTCACAGGCACCAACACCCAGGAACTGTGGATGACCCTAGCACCTGACACAGAGCTGCCTTTTTTTTTTTTTTCTCTTTTTTTTTTTTTTTTTTTTTTTCAATTTTACCTCCGGATATTGGCTTACAGCCTCTAGATTCAACCGCTCAATGCGGTGAAGTCAGGAGGTCTTAATCCAGATGGCGAGTGAAACATCAAGAGAGTCTGAGTGTTGCAACCGGCTCGTTTGTGGTTTTACCTTTGCAGATCTACGACGCCTGGTTGTCTCCTCGTGGCCCATTGTAATTCTGACTCCTCGAAGCTGCATCACCACTGTCTCGCTGCCTCCTCTCCCAATCTCGGACACCTCTCTCTCTCTCTCTCAAATTCCACCTATTGAGCTTTTGAGTCCTATAGAAATATTTAACCTGTTCCAGTGTGAATTCTTCGAACCCTGTCCATGCACCTATTTTCAGAATGAGAGAGAGAGAGCGAGGGAGAGAGAGAGAGCAAACCGATGATAACTTTGGTCTCAAGAGCCCCATTGATCCTCACAAAGCGGCCTGCAGCATGTCTTTAGAAACCAGACCCCTTAAAACCCTATTGTGTGTTCGTACCTTCAAGTGTGCAGTGCTTTAGTGGCGTGATGGTCATTGGTGTTTATTGGTGAGTGATGGATGGGTTGACCTTTTAAGCCGGTTTTTAGTTTGTTCCCTAGGCCTCCATCAAGCTTAAAATTACACCCCCTTGACCCCTTTTCAAGATAAATTTTTACATTTTTCGGTAGAAAAATTTCCCGGCCAAAGGCCGGTTCCTCTTAAATTACAGGCTCGCTATCGCTCGCCAGGAAAAAATCGACACCTAAATGACACGAAATGTCTTGAAATTGGCAGAAATGGGACGAAAGTTCTTAAAATCACCGAACTAATGAGGCGAACGTCTTAAAATCTCAAAAGTAATGGGGCTAAACATTAAGGAAAAGGAATCATGAAAAAAAATCCCTTAAGTGGAAATCTCCCCTTAAAATGAAAATATG
Organism: Paralithodes platypus; assembly: GCA_032716605.1. Classification (NCBI taxonomy): domain Eukaryota; kingdom Metazoa; phylum Arthropoda; class Malacostraca; order Decapoda; family Lithodidae; genus Paralithodes; species Paralithodes platypus. The sequence goes on from CM064485.1 coordinate 59,137,161, forward strand.
GTGTGATCCCGTGTTAAGGGAGGATGGGCGTACTTATTTGATTATGTATTTATCTATTTATTTATTTATTTATTATTTCCTCCCTAGACCTCCATCAAGCTTAAAAAAAGGTCTTAAAATCGCGAAACGAATGGGCCGAACGTTTTAATATCTTAAACTAATGGGGCTAAACATTAGTGAGAAGGGTGCCCAGAAAACCCCCACAACCATCCCCCTTAACCCCTTCTGTACCGGCGACGTTTTTGTTTTATTTTATTTTTTGCTATATTTCGACGATTTGGTGCAGTTTAAGAAGGGTCTGAGGTAGTAAAAAGACTGAGATACTTCGAAGCCTGTCAAATCTGGAGACCCTTTTGAAATTGAATAAAATCGTCAAAAAGGAACGAGAATAAAATGAAAAAGACGTCGCCGGTACAGAAGGGGTTAAGGGTTGTTTCGGATCGTGTTTGGAGTATCTGATTTCAGAGGCACGGTTCAAGATATTCCGGTTTAGTAGATGACATTTATATTATTATCTTACTTAATGCATTCAATCGTACTAATGAAGTGTTGAAAGGTGAGATACAAATTCACACACACACACACAAGTATATATATATATATATATATAGAGAGAGAGAGAGAGAGAGAGAGAGCGATTACTTCATCTAAACTAATCATTTTGCATAATTCGGCCAATGTGAAATAGTGAACTCGGAAGCCATTGATTTGCCCCGATACTGACACCCGGATCCTCCCACACGGCTCTCGCTCCCCTACCTTGTTTGTATCCATCCTACCCACACACTTATTAGGGCGTATAGACACAATTATACAACCACACATATACATACCTCTCACTTACCCTGGTCATCCGTTAGTCACCCACACACATACAAACACACATACATTTACCCACGCAAGTTTCCCCTTCCCTGATTGTATGTAGACCATCCATACACATATACACGTACATACATACATACAATTATTCATACTCCCACACATCACTCTCCTACCTTGATCAGCTGTAGGCCACACACACACACACACACTAAAGCGTACCATACACGAACAGACATACAAATACTCAAACCCATAAACATACTCACCCATACAGTATACACACACACACACACACACACACACACACACACACACACACACAGACAGACAGACAGACAGACAGACAGACAGACAGACAGACAGACAGACAGACAGACAGACAGACAGACAGACAGACAGACAGACAGACAGACAGACAGACAGACACCTCTCCCCTACCCCAGTCAGCTGTTGGCCACCCACACTCACGCCCACACATCCACCCAGCCCTTTTAATCAGATCCCACACTCGTCCCTTCTATACCAATGCTCGGGGCCCCTCCTGTGGTATTTGTAAACATGACCGTGGTATTTGGAGGTCTTATATACTGTATACCCGTGGTTGGGTAATGGCAGCCTCTTGTTCTACCTCCGCATATTATCTTACTTCACTTTTCCCTTTTTCGTTGTTTGAATGAACGGGGGCCATCATAAGCTGAATAGAATGAATATCATCCAGAAGTTGCTTGAAATGTAAATACTGTATAATGAAATGCTATGATCTTACTATATGGCATCTATACAAGTCTGCCATCAACATGGACGAAGAAAGAGACCTCTGCACTGAAAACAAACTATCAACATTGTTACCCCTAATCACCCAGGGAGTTGTTAGAGACAGGTCAAATCCCAGTCAACTCTGTACTAAGCTGTACTGGTCTATCACATGTACGGACCCAGCCTTTCTTGATGTATTATCCTGACATTGATGTGCCCAAACATCAGATGGTGGTGCCACTACCACACTGCCGGACTGAAGCAACATTAAGGGGAGATGGTTAGTTTTTCTGGTCCCCTTTCTCCCTCGTGTTAAGCCCCATTTGTTTTAAAATTTTAAGACTTTCGGCTCATTAGTTTGGCGATATTAACACCTTTCGCCTCATTTTGTTGTGAATTTTAAGACATTTCGTGCCATTTAGATGTCGATTTTTTTCCTGGCGAGCGATAGCGAGCCTGAAATTTTGAAAGGAACAGGCCTTCGGCCGGGACATTTTTCTACCGAAAAATGTACAAATTTATCTTGAAGGGGTCTCTAGCGGGGCGTTTTTCTAAGCTTGATGGAGGTCTAGCTAAATTAAGAACTATATGAATAAATAAATTAATAGACCAAATAATCGGCCCATCTCCCCTTAACCCTATCACCTGTTTGGAGGCTTCATTTACAACTAGACTAATTGACTTCAACCATTCATTTGCAACTTGGGTTGAATTCACTTTGTTTGCAACTGGTGGTGTAAGAACAACTCTGTTTGCACCTCGCTGTCATTTTATGTTTGTAACTGGCACCCCTAGTGCACCAACCTCATTTGCAACTGGTGGTTGTAAGAACAACTCTGTTTGCACCTCGCTGTCATTTTATGTTTGTAACTGGCACCCCTAGTGCACCAACCTCATTTGCAACTGGTGGTGTAAGAACAACTCTGTTTGCACCTCGCTGTCATTTTATGTTTGTAACTGGCACCCCTAGTGCACCAACCTCATTTGCAACTGGTGGTGTAAGAACAACTCTGTTTGCACCTCACTGTCATTTTATGTTTGTAACTGGCACCCGTTAGTGCACCAACCTCATTTGCAACTGGTGGTGTAAGAACAACTCTGTTTGCACCTCGCTGTCATTTTATGTTTGTAACTGGCACCCCTAGTGCACCAACCTCATTTGCAACTGGTGGTGTAAGAACAACTCTGTTTGCACCTCGCTGTCATTTTATGTTTGTAACTGGCACCCCTAGTGCACCAAACCTCATTTGCAACTGGTGGTTGTAAGAACAACTCTGTTTGCACCTCGCTGTCATTTTATGTTTGTAACTGGCACCCCTAGTGCACCAACCTCATTTGCAACTGGTGGTGTAAGAACAACTCTGTTTGCACCTCACTGTCATTTTATGTTTGTAACTGGCACCCGTTAGTGCACCAACCTCATTTGCAACTGGTGGTGTAAGAACAACTCTGTTTGCACCTCGCTGTCATTTTATGTTTGTAACTGGCACCCCTAGTGCACCAACCTCATTTGCAACTGGTGGTGTAAGAACAACTCTGTTTGCACCTCGCTGTCATTTTATGTTTGTAACTGGCACCCCTAGTGCACCAACCCCTAGTGCACCAACCTCATTTGCAACTGGTGGTGTAAGAACAACTCTGTTTGCACCTCGCTGTCATTTTATGTTTGTAACTGGCACCCCTAGTGCACCAACCTCATTTGCAACTGGTTGTTATAATAGTGTAGTAAAAGGGCAACTGCACATCACTACCAAAATGGACCAACGACACTGGATCTACCATTATGTCCAGGGACACCCTCGCCACGAAAATTATGAAGGCCTCGTGAGTGAAGATGGGACTATGGATGAAGAAGTGCGGGAGAGGGTGCAACAGGGGAAGAGGGTTGTAGGGATGCTGAAAGCAGTAACAAGAAATAGGGTGGTCAGTATGGAAGTGAAGAAGTCCTTGCATGACAGTGTGGTAATCCCGACACTGACGTACGGAAGCAAAGCATGGACGTTGGTGGAGAGACTCAGACCAAGAGTGAGAGGGGTGGAAATGAGTTACTTAAGATGTGCGTGCGGAGTTACATGGAGGGATAGACAGACGAATAAGGAAGTAAGAAGGAGTTGTGGTATGGAAGTACATGTGCTGGATAATGTGTAAAGGAACACCTTGAGATGGTTCGGCCATATGGAAATTATGGGAAGCGAGAGATTGACTAAGAGGGTGTACGAGAGCGAGGTGGAAGGACAGAGAGGGAGAGGTAAACCGAAAGAGAGGTGGAAGGATGGAGTGAGGAAGTATATGGATGAAGGCGGTGCTGGTTGGGAGGAGGGGCGTCGACTGACTGGGGACAGAGGTGCATGGGGGCGGTTCGTTCGTGGCCACCCCTTCGGGGATCACGGAATCAAGCAATAGATAGATAGATAGATAGTGTGGAGTCTCATTATGCCTTTCTCACCCCACAAACAAGGAAGCCAAATAGCCTCTCACCTCAAAGCCTGGGGAGGAGCCTTACTGTATGCCCTGTGAAATACTTGGCATACACCTTAATACACATACACCTTAATACACATACACCTTAATACACATACACCTTAATACACATACACCTTAATACACATACACCTTAATACACATACAGGTATATGAACTGTCTCGGTAGGGTTACTGGAACCAGATTAACTCTTTCGGTATTCTATCTATCCTCCATCCTTCCTTCCTTCATCATCCATTTCTCCTCCCGTCTTTCACTTACAGGTCTCCCTCGATCTACGATTGGGTTACGTTCCTCAAAACCAGATCTTAAATAGAAAAATTATATAGCGAACCCTAAAATTAATGGGGTAAATGGGGATGCGTTCTCGGACCAGCCAAAACACAAACCCAAACACCTAAACACCTATAATAATATTGTACATGTGGGCATTGGATAGTGAGGGAGACCTGTGCTTATATCGCTTCTTCCCCTCCTCTCCCTGTTCTCCCCCTTCCTACCCGCCCACACTCCCCTCCACTCCCCTTCATTAGTGAGCACCCTCCTAGTGTCCAGTTAAGCCCCCCACCCTGGCCACCCACCCGCCCATGTACCCACCCATGCACACTTTTCATCAGATCCTCCACGACAATATCAAACTATATATTTGTTGTATTCAATTTCAGACAGAGGTTTTCGTTTTACAACACTTAATCATTCATTCGTGTGTGTGTGTGTATGTGTGTGTGTGTGTGTGTGTGTGTGTGTGTGTGTGTGTGTGTGTGTGTGTGTGTGTGTGAACTTGGCCCATATGTATTTCAAACAAGGCTTATCCAATGAGAATCTACTACTCCAATCAAACAACAGTATGCAGGATTCGGACGCAAGCAATAATGTCTAATCAATTATTATTGAGGGTTTTATTCTATGATTAACCCTTTCTGTACTGGCGACGTCTTTTCAATTATATGCTAGCTACTATTAGACGATTTTATTCAGTTTAACAAGGGCCTCCAACAATTAACAGGCTTCAAACTATCTCACTTAAACCTTTTTACTACCACACATCCTTCTTAAACTGCACAAAATCGTCTACATATAGCTGGAATGAAATTAAGAAGACGTCGCCGGTACAGAAGGGGTTAAGAGAGAGAGAGAGAGAAGTGGCAGACATTGGACAGGTTATTGAATTAAAACTAATTGGAAAACTATACTTGAAGGATTCAGGTGTAAGCTTTAGGGTTTGTGTTATTGGAAATTTATAGTAAGGGGAGGTATTTGTTTTTTTATGGACTTCCTTTCTCCCTCGTGTAATAATAATTTTCAGATGTTAAGACCTTTCGCCCCATTTCTTCGTCAATAATATCTTTCGTGCCAGTTAGGTGTCAATGTTTTCCTGGTGTGCGATAGCAAGCCTGTAATTTAGGAGGAATCCGTACACATTTACAAATATCAATGTACACATTTATCTCGAAAGGGGATCTTGGATATGATCTTTAAAGCTTGATTGAGGTTTATGAAACAAACTCAAAACATAAGAAATAAATCAATAGACCAACAACAACAACAACCCCCCCCCCCCTTGATATATTACCGACGTCTAATTCTGTATGGTATATTATAGAGATCCCATACCACTCCCATCCCCCCCCCCCCCTTGATATATTACCGACGTCTCTAATTCTGTATGGTATATAATAGAGATCCCATACCACTCCCATCCCCCCCCCCCTTGATATATTACGACGTCTAATTCTGTATGGTATATTATAGAGATCCCATACCACTCCCATCCCCCCCCCCCCCTTGATATATTACCGGCGTCTAATTCTGTATGGTATATTATAGAGATCCCATACCACCCACATCCCCCCCCCCCCCCTTCCCCACCTATCACAATACTTCCTGACTGACTCCTGTATTGACGTAGGTGGGGAGGGGGAATGTTTTTTTGTTACATTTTTTTGCATTTTTTGTAGGGGTAGCCTATCTTCTTATTTTCCTTGACACTCTATTTCATTTTTTTTTTGTCTTTGTCTGCCAGTGTCTGTTCGTTATGTTGTGTTTTTGTCAGTGTCGATATTTGTCTGCCAGTGTACTGCTATCTGTCTTTGTCTGCCAGTGTCTGTTATCGGTTTTTGTCCTTTGTCTGCCAGTGTCTGGTATTCTGTTTCTTGTCTTTGTCTGCCAGTGTCTGTTATCTGTTTTTGTCTTTGTCTGCCAGTGTCTGCTATCTGTTTTTGTCTGCCAGTGTCTGTTATCTGTGTTTGTCTTTGTCTGCCAGTGTCTGTTATCTGTTTTTGTCTTTGTCTGCCAGTGTCTGTTATCTGTTTTTGTCTTTGTCTGCCAGTGTCTGTTATCTGTTTTTGTCTTTGTCTGCCAGTGTCTGTTATCTGTGTTTGTCTTTGTCTGCCAGTGTCTGTTATCTGTTTTTGTCTTTGTCTGCCAGTGTCTGTTATCTGTTTTTCCTTCAGATGTGTTTTTCTTTTTATGTTTATTTCACGATTTCATTTACTATCTTCGTTTGTTTCCTCCTCCATATCGTCTAACTTCTCTTGTTCTTTTATTTCTTCTTGCAACATCTTATTTTTTATAGTTGTTCTCTTTTCGTTATATTTTGTTCTTCCTCCTCCACCCTTCTTCCTCTTCTCTTCCTCCTCCACCCTTCTTCCTCTTCTCTTCCTCCTTCACCTTCTTCTTTTGTTTTCTTCTTTTTCACTCTTCTTCTTCTTCTCTTCTTCCTCCTCGTCCTTAAACTATGTTCTTTGTTTAAGGATGATAGATGCAGAATTAACATAGACTAATTACTAACTAATCTCCTTTCATCGTATTATCTCCGAAATACCATATGTGATTTGTCCATACCATATACTGTATATTTGTCCAACTGTCTTCACGCCAGCGTAAGCGGGAGGGAGTGGTGGGTGGGGAGGAGCCCTCTGCTTTACTATCCTCTACTCTACCCTACCTAGTAGTTAACCCTTTCAAGCTCCAACACGCATTTCTTTTCCGTTTTCTGGTAATTATTAGACGATTTTATTCAGATTAGGAAGGGTATATATGGAAGTCCGAGGGTTGATTGAGCTAGTCTTTACCGTTTTGATACCCACAGATCTTTCCTAAGCTGCATAAAATCGTCTAATGATAGCCAAAATAAACTGCTAAAACGCGTCAGAGCTTCAAGGGGTTAATAGCTTAGCAGTGTATATGTCCAAACTGCCTCGTAAGGACCAATAGGCCTGTTGCAAAGTGTATGTCCTTTGTATTCCTCCTCCTCCTCCTCCTCCGGTTTTCTCCATCTCCATCTCCATCTATTCCACTACCCCCCCCCCCTCCTCCTCCTCCTCCACTGCTAAACTAGAAACCATCTGTGCACCCGATCTGTCTATCTCTCTAATAACCCCCCCGCCCCCTCCCCTCTACAATACAGGGCCCGGACAACTTAGTACACGTCTGACATTTCGAGGTATAAACGAGTAGGTACGAAAGTTTATAATATATTTCGAGTATTAATCCTATTTGGTGCGAAGGGGGTGTTCTTCGACCTAACCTTTTTCGCTCCATTAGTTTTGATATTTTAAGACATTTCACCCCATTAGTTTGGTGGTAAGACGTTTCGCCCCATTTAGGCATCAAAATATTATCTGATAGCAAACATGTTACTTACAAGAAATCGGCATTCGGCCGGGAAATGTTTCTAAAAAAAAAATGTACAAATTTAGGGTGTCTGGGTGGCCATTTTTTTTTTTTTTTTTTTTAGTTTGAAGGAAATCTGGGAAGGCGATTTTGTTAACCTAGGGAACAAACTAAAATACATTGCTCGAAAATGGCAACATTTTGTTAACCTAGGGAACAAACTAATATACATTGCTAGAAAATGGCAACGTTTTGTTAACCTAGGGAACAAACTAATATACATTGCTAGAAAATGGCAACATTTTGTTAACCTAGGGAACAAACTAATATACATTGCTCGAAAATGGCAACATTTTGTTAACCTAGGGAACAAACTAATATACATTGCTCGAAAATGGCAACGTTTTGTTAACCTAGGGAACAAACTAATATACATTGCTAGAAAATGGCAACATTTTGTTAACCTAGGGAACAAACTAATATACATTGCTAGAAAATGGCAACATTTTGTTATCCTAGGGAACAAACTAATATACATTACTCGAAAACATGGCAACATTTTGTACATTGCTCGAAAATGGCTTGTTAACCTAGGGAACAAACTAATATACATTGCTCGAAAATGGCAACATTTGTTAACCTAGGGATACATTGCTCGAAAATGGCAACATTTTGTAACATTTTGTTAACCTAGGGAACAAACTAATATACATTGCTCGAAAATGGCAACATTTTGTTAACCTAGGGAACAAACTAATATACATTGCTCGAAAATGGCAACATTTTGTTAACCTAGGGAACAAACTAATATACATTGCTAGAAAATGGCAACATTTTGTTAACCTAGGGAACAAACTAATATACATTGCTCGAAAATGGCAACATTTTGTTAACCTAGGGAACAAACTAATATACATTGCTAGAAAATGGCAACATTTTGTTAACCTAGGGAACAAACTAATATACATTGCTCGAAAATGGCAACATCCTCAATAATGGTTAAGGGGAGATTTCCACTTGAGGGACTTTTTTTTTTTACCCTTTTCTCCCTCATGTCTAGCCCCATTGCTTTTGGGATTTTAAGACTTTTGCCCCATTAGTTTGGTGATTTTAAGAATTTTCGCCCCATTCTGTCAATTTTAAGACCTTTCGTGCCATTTAGGTGTCGATTTTAACCTGGCGAGCGACAGCGAGCCTGTAATTTAAGAGTAACCGGCCTTCGGCCGGGACATTTTCTACCGAAAAATGTACAAATTTATCAAGGGGGTGAAATTTTAAGATAGCTGGAGGAGTAGGAAACAAACTAAAAACCTCCCCTTAAGCAAAATATCATACGCTTCACAAGTACACCACACCACACTTCTTTCAAATACACCAACATTTTCCAACATGCCTTGAATCTGGCACTCTGTCTCTCTTTCAACTTTGGGGGAAACACTTGATACAATCAGCGTGTCTTTTGTCTCCCTCACTCACAAAGAATATAGTGTTAGGAATGAACTACTTCCGAGTTTCAGGCTATAAGCAAGTTGAGCCGTAAACATCCATTTTTAGCAGAAATATAAAGTTGATGTGAGCTTATGATGATGGGTAGATCATTTAGTTAATAGGATTTTAGATATTTATATTTGCACGACATCTGAAATACAACTGGCAATTCTGTTAAATATATCTATGTCTAAATATATCTGTCTAAATATATGTCTAAATATATCTATGTCTAAATATATCTATGTCTAAATATACTGTATCTATGTCTAAATATATCTATGTCTAAATATATCTGTCTAAAGGTCCAACTTTCTGTTAAATATATCTATGTCTAAAGGTCCAACTTTCTGTTAAATATATCTATGTCTAAAGGTCTAACTTTCTGTTAAATATATCTATGTCTAAAGGTCCAACTTTCTTTTTACATGTATTCATTATTTTTCTAGTTTCCTCCCTAGACCTCCATCAAATTAAAAACAAAAAGAACATCCATTAGATCCCCCTTCTAGATTAATTTGTACATTTTTCGGTAGAAAAATGTCACGGCCGAAGGCCGGGTCTTCCAACATTACAGGCTCACTATCGTTCGCCAGGGAAAAAATAGACACCTAAATAGCACGAAAGGTCTAAATATTGACGAAGAAATGGGGCGAAAAGTCTTAAAATCGACTAACTAATGGGGCAAACATCTTAACATCCGAAAACTAATGGGGCTAAACATGAGGGAGAAAGTGGTCCAGAAAACCGGCCCATCCCCCTTGAAACTCGCAAGTGGTTTTATTGTCCAGTCTCAGTGTTATGAAGTGTCTCTATCCTGTCACACACTAGTTTAATTATTGTCCAGTCTCAGTGTTATGAAGTGTCTCTATCCTGTCACACACTAGTTTAATTATTGTCCAGTCTCATTGTTATGAAGTGTCTCTATCCTGCCACACACTAGTTTAATTATTGTCCAGTCTCATTGTTATGAAGTGTCTCTATCCTGTCACGCACTAGTTTAATTATTGTCCAGTCTCAGTGTTATGAAGTGTCTCTATCCTGTCACACACTAGTTTAATTATTGTCCAGTCTCATTGTTATGAAGTGTCTCTATCCTGTCACACACTAGTTTAATTATTGTCCAGTCTCAGTGTTATGAAGTGTCTCTATCCTGTCACGCACTAGTTTAATTATCATCAAGTGGTTTTATTGTCCAGTCTCAGTGTTATGAAGTGTCTCTATCCTGTCACACACTAGTTTAATTATCATCAAGTGGTTTTATTGTCCAGTCTCAGTGTTATGAAGTGTCTCTATCCTGTCACACACTAGTTTAATCATCATCATCATCAACCCACATCACTCGGTCAAATGAAAACACGTGTGTAGCAATTAGGGGAGCCCAGCTCGCTTTGTTTTATCTTTCTCTCCCTCTCTCTTTGGCTTGTATCCATTCGGCCCCATTCAGCCTACTGTTTTAAGACGTTTATCCCCATCCAGGTGTCGATTTCTTCCTGGCGAGCGATAGCGAGCCAGATTGTATGGAGAAATCCGGCTTCGCCGGAGAAATTTGTCTATCGAAAAATTTACAAATTTAGCTTGCTGTCAAAACAAAAATATATATATGCTGGTTCGCTACCGCTCGCCAGGAAAATATTAACACCTGGATGGGGGTAAACGTCTTAAAACAGTAGGCTGAATGGATAAAAGCCAAAGAGAGAGGGAGAGAAAGAGAAGAAAAAAAAGCGAGGTGGGCTCCCTTAAGGACTGTTCATGATTATCCTTTTAATTACATTATACTGTTTTTGTTTGTTTTTTATTCGTGTGTGTTTGTGTGTGTTTTGTATACCAAATAGGAACTGTTTATGCTTGCTTAATTTGATTGCTTGTTTTTTATGTTTGAAAGTTGACCAGGTTAATATAGAGATTTAGAGACTGTACATATAAAGGGCGTAAAATGAGAATGTAAGTAAAGAAAATGTAAAAATAGCATTGATGTCAAATATGGCTAGGGATCCTTCCTTACCTTGGTGATATATTGTGAAGTTATCTACAGTATTCACCAATATATACTGTATATTCCTTCTTTAACATACTAGCTAAACTTCTAGAACTTTTACATTTGTACAGCAATATGTATCCGGGTTTAACAAACAATTGTCATCTATCTATCTATCTATCTATCTTCTATCTTCTATATATATTATATATTATATTATATTATTATTATTATTATTATTATTATTATTATAATATTTGCGATTGTCTGTCTGTCTCTGTCTTCTTTATGCATGGCCACATTTTTTAAGCTAGAGCGTTCATACTTGGTATGCATAGTAAGGGGGTAGAAGGGAACCGTGACATTGTTAATGAATTTGAAGAAAACGACAACAGAGGATGGGTTGACTATATGAAGTTGATTATTAAATCATGTTATTATCATATTGCTGTCCTCAGACGGTGCATTGACAGATTTACGTCATATATTCTACACATCCAAGTGAAAATAGCAAATGTTGAACAGGAAATGGAAAACCCCGACCGGGATTTTTATGTCCTCTACGATCATGTTCAGGAATTAAATAGATACTCATGCAAAATTGTCGGTATTATAAGAAAATTTAGGAACTTTCATGATCTAAACGATCTTTACAGAGAGAGAGAGAGCGGGTATGTGGCAGTGGTTAATACAAGAGGGAGGGGGGTGGGGAGTGGGGCACTGTATAGCCAAACAGGTCACCTACCATTGAGGCCGTTCTTATTCCTGTTGAGGACGTTTTGTTTCCTGTTGAGGCCATTCTGGTTCCTGTTGAGGCCGTTCTGGTTCCTGCTGAGGCCGTTCTGGTTCATGTTGAGGCTGTTCTGGTTCATGCTGAGGCCGTTCTGGTTCCTGTTGAGGCCGTTCTGGTTCCTGTTGAGGCCGTTCTGGTTCCTGTTGAGGCCGTTCTGGTTCCTGTTGAGGCCATTCTAGTTCCTGTTGAGGCCGTTCTGGTTCCTATTGAGGCCGTTCTAGTTCCTGTTGAGGCCGTTCTGGTTCCTGTTGAGGCCGTTCTGGTTCCTGTTGAGGCCGTTCTGGTTCCTGTTGAGGCCGTTCTGGTTCCTGTTGAGGCCATTCTAGTTCCTGTTGAGGCCGTTCTGGTTCCTGTTGAGGCCATTCTAGTTCCTGTTGAGGCCGTTCTGGTTCCTGTTGAGGCCATTCTAGTTCCTGTTGAGGCCGTTCTGGTTCCTGTTGAGGCCATTCTTGTTCCTGTTGAGGCCGTTCTGGTTCCTGTTGAGGCCGTTCTGGTTCCTGTTGAGGCCGTTCTGGTTCCTGTTGAGGCCGTTCTGGTTCCTGTTGAGGCCATTCTAGTTCCTGTTGAGGCCGTTCTGGTTCATGTTGAGGCTGTTCTGGTTCATGCTGAGGCCGTTCTAGTTCGGTTTAACCCTTTAAGATACATGGTGTATTATGTTATGTTATTAATTCTAATACTACACAATTTTATACAGTTTAGGAAGGACGTTTAGCAACGAAAGGGGTATAATCTATCCTAATTAACTCTTTAACCGACACAGGTCCTTTCTCAACTTAGTAAAGTCGTCTAATAATAGTACAAATAATATGATAGAATACGCCATGGTAAACGAAAATAGTTAAGAGAATTATTTATATTTAATTATTTATTATTAAAGTTTCCTCCCTAGACTCCCATCTAGCTTAAAAAAATACCCCCAAGGCCGCCCCTCGATATATACTTGTGGTATTTTTTCAGTACAAATATGCCCAGGCCAAAGGCCGATTCCTCCCAAATTGCAGGCTCGCTATCGCTTGCCAGAAAAAATAGACACTTTAATGGCACGAAAGGTATTGACATTGACAAAAAAATGGGGCGAGTTGTCTTAAAATAACCAAACAAGTCATTCTAGTTACTGTACAGTATATTCAGTCCTGTTGAACATCGCCTCTCCTCTGCCAACCCTGATCTTCTCTTTCTCACCGAAACTCAGTTGTCTGGGACTACTGACAGCAAACCCTTCTCTGTACCCTCCTACTATCTCTATCCTAGTTCTAAAGCCAAAGGCGGATGTTGTGTATACGTACACAACAAACTCACTTGCTCTTGTGTACCCAACTTTGACTCCTCTGAATTCTCACCTTTATGGCTCAAACTATCCTGTTACTATCATGCTAAATATGTCTGTGCTGTCTATCTTTCCCCCAACTCCACTGACTTCCCCAAATTCTTTGACTATCTAAACTTTAAAGTAGAACACATCCTATCCATCTCTCCTTTCTCAGAAATCTCCATCTTAGATTTCAACGTTCACCACCACCAATGGCTCTCCTCTCATTCCATTGACCAACCTGGTGAACAAGCCTACATCTTTTCTATCCTAAATGACCTAGAGCAGTTGGTTCAGCAACCCACCCGTAACCCGGATTGCTTCGGAGATCGGCCCAACATTCTAGACTTGTTTCTAACTTCTAACCCATCCACTTATATGATCTATCTTTTCTCTTCTTTGGGCTCCTCCTACCATAAACTTATCTCTGTCACCTGTCCTATCTCTCCAGTACAGCCACCCGATACTCCCAGCCGGCGGTGCATGTGGCCCTTTAGTCCTGTCGACTGGGAGGCTCTTCGGCAGTACTTCTTTGACTTCCCATTGAATTATTTTTGCTTCCGTGGCCGAGGACCCTCGGAGAGTGTTGAACACATTACCAAGGTAATCCTCTCAGGCATGGAGGCATACATTCCATTTTCTTTCTCTCAGACTAATGCAAACAAATCTTGGTTTACTCACGCTTGTATGGAGGAAGCATTCAAACAATACCGAAGACTTCACACTCAAGAATTTCATTCTTCCTATGTTACTGCCAGGAATTTGGCCTAATCTCTCCTTCGACTCGCCAAATGCTCTTTCATCAATGATAAATGCACTGAACTATCCAACCCTAGCTCTTCCCAAGCTTTCTGGCATCTAGCCAAAAACCTCTCCAATAATTGTTCCTCCTCGTCTTCCTTCCCCTTTTCCAATCTGATGACACAACTATCACTACTTCCTCTGACAAAGCTGAACTCTCGCTCAAACTTTCGCTAGAAACTCAAACTTGAATTATTCTGGTGCTCTCCCTCCCTTTCCACCCCCCTCTCTCCCTCTTATGCCTTATATCCTAATCTCTTCTAAAGATGTACTTTCTACCCTCTCTGGGCTTAATACCAAGAAGGTGTACAGTCCGGATGGTGTTCCTCCTGTTGTACTCAGAAACTGTGCTACCGTGCTGACTCCCTGCCTAGGCAAACTCTCAGTCTCTGTCTCTCCTCTAACGTCTTTCTTTCTTGCTGAAACTTTGCTCTCATTCAACCTGTCCCAAAGCAAACTGACCCTCTCAACTCTCCAACTATCTCCCAATTGATCTCATTTCTTGCATTTCTAAAGTTTTTAAAACTATTCTTACTTCATAATTTCTTAAGCATTTATCTTCTCATAATCTACTCTCAGATCGCCAGTACGGCTTCCTTAACCCGTTCAGTACCAGCGACAGCAGAGAGCCGTCAGTAGATAAATCGCTCCCCAGTTCCAGCGACGGCTGCCAGCCGTCAGTAATATACGATCCTTGTAACTGCCAGTATCAGGCATTAATGTGGTACCACAACATTTGAGCACTGCTCTAAGACCTTGGCAACACTTCTCAGCTTATATCCAAGCCCCACATGCTGGGAGAGGCAGTATTCCTCCATCTTTTGAGGTGGGAGGTTGTTATATCTTGCCTCTCAAGCCATTTTGGCCACATTGCTTGGAACTGGGGGGTACATTTATGCTAGTACCCTATGGTACAGTAGGGGTTAAGGGTCGCTCGACTGGTGATCTTCTTTCATATCTTACTAACTCTTGGTCATCCTCCTTTCGGGACTTCAGTGAGACCTTTACTATTGCACTAGATATATCGAAGGCCTTTGATAGAGTCTGGCACAAATCTCCAATTTCTAAACTACCCTCCATCTGTCCCTTTATCTCTTATTTCCTTTCTGGCCGTTCTATAGCTGCGGTTGTGGACGGCCATCATTCACTTCCTCATCCCATCAACCCTGGTGTTCCTCAGGGTTCTGTTCTAACTCCAATTCTCTTTCTAATATGCATAAATGATCTCAACTGTACTTCCAGTTCTATCCACTCATATGCTGACGACTCTACCTTACACTTTTCAACAATTTTTGTTTAGAAAGCCCCAGCAAGCAATCCCTCAAAAACAAATGTGATTAAGCCATAGAACACAGTCTTATCTTCTGATCTAACTACCATTTCCAATTGGGGCAGAGAAAACCTTGTTGCTTTCAATGCTTCCAAAACTCAATTTCTCCATATATCTACCTGTGAAGAACTCCCAGAGGACAAGAATTCCCTTCGTCTTCTCTCAATATTCTCAGTGTCTCTTTTTCTTCTGATCTCTCATGGAAAGACCATATTACCACTCTTGCTAACAGGCTTCCTAGAAGCTGGGTGTGCTCATCCGCCTCAAGAGCTTTTTTACCCCTGTACAGCTTCTTGCTCTGTACAGGGGCACGGTGCATCCTTTTATTGAGCATTGTTCGCATATGTGGGGAAGATCCTCTCACACAGCACTTCTAAACAAAGTAGAAAAGAAAGCCTTTCATCTCCTTAACTCTCGGCCACTCACCGATTCTCTGCAATCTCTCTCTTCGCCACAATGTTGCATCTCTCACTATTCTATCCCTATTACAATAATCAGTATTCCTCAGAGCTCTCTCAGTATATAGCAACTCCTCTACGTAGGGTATGTAGTACCCGTCTTGCAATACAATCCCACCCCTACTCTGTAGCCTACAACTCTCCAACCCAAGAGTGAAACGATACTCCTAATCTTTCTTCTATTCAACAGCTGAGCTCTGGAACTCTCCCTGAATTCATCTTGTCCTCATCCTATGACTTAAATTGCTTCAAACCCCGTGTGTCCAGACATTTTGGCTCGAACATTCCTTGATTTTGGCCCTGTCACTCTTTCAACCTCTGGTAGTAGCACTCACCACAGGCAGTTTTGCCTTTTGTCTCCCTCATTCATACAAAAAAACTATCAGGGGGGGGGGGGGGAGGCACTTCGGCTATGGCTTTGGTCTTCTGGGGGTCAGGTGCGATGCTGGAGGCATTGACGATGTGACCCAGGTATGGCACCTGTCTTCTATAGCAGGAACAGGGCCTTGGTTGGGGCTCTGGTTTCCCGGACGTTTCCGCGCCCTCCTCAGCTCCCTGCCGTGGAGTGGCTTCGGTCACCTGGGCTTTATTAGTGGTAAGCAGGGAGGGTTTGTGGGGGCGCTCGGTTATGGCCTTGGCCTTGCTCGGGACCTTGGGGCTGTTCGGCCAGACAGCCTGGGGAACATTAACAACAACAACAACAACAACCAATGGTCCGGCACAGGAATCTCACCTGCGACCGTCGGCAACTGGCGTAGAATCCGCCGGATTGACAGTTACAGGGGGGTTAGATTTAATATCAACCTGAGGGAGAACTTGCACATGTCCTAGAGGTCACACCGCCGGGGCTACAGGTGTTGGCACCTTAATTTTTCTTTCTTCCTTCACCATATATATAAGAGAAACCGGCCGTTGGCCGGGAAATTTTTCTAACGACAAATGTACAAATTTAACTTGAGGGTGCTTTTCTAAGTTTGAGGGTGGTCTAGTGAGGACACTAAAACATATATTAATAAATTAATTATTAGACCAAAAAAACAGCCACTATCCAAAGTCCATACCTGTTTCTACCTGTTGATCTCTAATTGCCTCACTGAGCAATTGTAAGTGTTTGAATGGTATCACTAAGTACAGTTGGCTAAATAAGACGTGACGCTGCTGTCATTACGTTTTGCTCTCTGTGTGCTGTGTTAATGTCTGCCGGATGTTGACTAGGATGTGTTTAGATAGGGACATGTTTGTATATCTCGCTCAAAATGATGAATTAAACTCTAGATAGCACGATACCAATTACTGATCGAACTATACTTGGTACCGCGACATCACTTATTTGGCCAACTCTACAGTCAATTTGATTAATCCACAGTCCCAGATATTGTAGTTAGGCAATTATATTTGTTAAGATTGATCTGTATATCAAACCGTATTGCAACTATATTTCTTGATTCATTCCTTTTCCATTTTATATATTGCAAATATATGTTTGTACATTAACTTTTAAACTCATAAGCCTAAGTAAGATTCTGAAACTACGGATTAATGGGAGGTTTTTAGTTTGTTCCCTAGACTTCCATCAAGCTTAAAATTACACCCCATAGACCCCCTTTCAAGATAATTTTTTACATTTTTCGGTGGAAAAATGCCCCGGCCAAAGGCCGGTTCCTCTTAAATTACAGGCTCGCTATCGCTCACCAGAACAAAAATGATACCTAAAGGTCAAGAAAGGTTTTAAAATTGACAGAAATGGGGCAAAAGTTCTTAAAATTGCCAAACTAATGGGGTGAAAGTCTTAAAATCTCAAAAGTAATGGGGATAAACATGAGGGAGAAAGGGATCCAGAAAAACATCCCTCAAGTGGCAATCTCCCCTTACACGAGTTGAATGTATTTTTATCTCATTTCTACTTTTCTAGCCATTTATCCCCTGTCTTGCTCACAATATGTCTGTATGTGTGAAAGTGTCTATTAACCCTATTAGGTGCAAGGGGAGGTGTGGTGGAGTGGTCATGCCACTGGATTGGTAATCCAATGGACCCGGGTTCAAATCCCGATATATCAATGGGAAGATATTATTGGGATTGAATTTGTGCTGTACCTAGTATCAGTGCATTACCACAAAGCCCACCGAAATGCCAAAAAATACCCTCATTGTTCCCTGATTAAATAACACTGTATGAATATTCCCATATTCAAAATATGTTACAGGGGGACAATGCCTAGTGAGTTCACTGCTCAATAGGTGGCGTTCTGAGAGTGAGGGTCTGAGTCTGGAGGGTGAGACGGTGAAGCACTTGGGCGAAGCAACCGGCCGCTTCAGAGATGGAGCTGCTTCGAGCCATGATGGATGCTTCACATGTCTCACTCCCCAGGCTGGAACAAGACCTCACGGGCTTCACCGTGTTGAGCGGTGGCATGTACAGGCTCTCAGCCTATGCCCGAGAGGGAGTAGTTGGAATATAGAAAAAAAAAAAAAAAAAAAAAAAAAAAGGGTGGGCCAATTTAGAGCTTCCCAGGTTTACTCCATTAGCTTGGAGATTTTAAGACGTTTCATCGCATTAGTTTGGCGATTATATGATGCTTCAACCCAATAAGGCGTCGTTTTTTCTTGGGCGAACGATAGCGAGCCCGCAATTTGGGAGAAGCCGGCCTATGGCCGGAATTTTTTTCTACCGAAAAATGTACATATTTAGCTTGAAAGGGGTCTGGGGAACGTTTTTTTAGTTTGAAGGGGGTTTGGAGAGGCGTTTTTGCCATTCTTGGGGGTATACTAAAAACACATTGTTCGAAAATGGCTAAAACAAATAAAAACCTCAATAATAATACAACAAAATACCATAATAACCCCCAAGACGTTGCACCAAATAGTGTTAAGTTTGTAGGCCAAAGATTCCTAGACGTCTTTCCTAAGCTGATTACGAGTATCTGACGGTAGCTAGAATAATATTAACCCCTCTCTACCGGCGACATCTTATATATTTTGTTCCAGCTACATTTAGACGATTGTATGACGCTTAGGAAGGATGCATGGTAGCTAAAAGGATTAATTAAGATAGTCTGTAGCCTTTTAATGAGTAGACATCCTTCCTAAGCTGTACACAATCGTCTAATAGTTGCCAGAATATAATAAAAAGTACATCACCGGTACAGAAGGGGTTAAGAAAGGCGCCATCGTATCCTGAAGGGGTTAATGATGACAACTTTTGTATAATTATTCTCGCTACCATCAGACAATTTCCAAGCAGTAGCCTATTTGAAGGGCATGTGCACTGTGAACAAATAAGGCTATACAAATGGTATATAATATCATTGGATATATTAATAGTAATTTACCTTTCTATTTTTATATTAGATGGGTATATTACTACCAATATACCTTTATATGGGTATAATATTATGAGCACTTTAATTACCCTTTTCATATCATCTTTAAATCTGTGATTTTTTATGCCCTTCAATTGAAGGAGCAAATGAATATATGACGCCTTGCTTCTTCAAAGAAGCCTCTCAGAAATTGTCATGTCAAAAATTGCCATGTCAGAAACTGCCTGCAGGTTTCCAAACATGCTCCCATTGTCCATTCCACAGTGCTATATCCACTGTGTGGATTAAGCTGAGGACTGCTTAACCTCTGGACTACGGCCAGACTCTTAACCTCCTAACTGCGCAGCTATGGTATTTGAAAGTGCCCGCCATGCGAAAGTATTCTGATTCATTCCTCACTAAAATCGTTAATTTACCATATGTATAATTAATACTTATCCATATGTGCCTATTTTACTTTTAATATGAACATATGAACATGGGAAAGCAATAAAACAAGTGGTAACAGCAATTGGCTGGTGAAAATTGTATATTTTAGCCCCACGGTAGTAATCTGACCTTGTGAGAGACAAACACCCTCCCTCTCTCTTGCCTCGGACGGTACTGAGAGACAAGGGGAGCTTTCAGACTGGCTTGGAGGGTCGGAGATACACTCCTCCACCACCCCTCTCTCTCCCACCCGTTCTTGCATGAAAATACTCAATAAATATCGGGATTAATAGAGAAAATACCTGATAATTGAGGAGGGGGGAAAAAGGGGGGGGGGACACATGTGTATAGAGTTGTAGCAAGTAATGGAGTGAAATTATCTCACCTAAACACAAATTGCTTTGATTCGAGTGCCACTGGGGTGTTTTAAAAAATTTGTTTTTAGGCCTTGGATCTTAAGAGTCTTCCCGCAGCCGCCCAGTAAAATCTCTTAAGAGTCTTCCTGTAGCTCCCGGGTTAAGGAAGCCATACTGGCGATCTGAGGGTTATCACGGTTTACCTACTAATGTCCACTTACTCCAGGTTCCTAGTGTATATTATTATATACTGTAGACAACATTTATATACATATATATTTTAGTTTCCTCGCTAGACCTCCATCAAACTTTAAAAAAAAACACCCTCTAGACCCCCTTTCAAGATAAATTTGTACATTTTTTGGTAGAAAAATGTTCCAGGCAAAAGCCGGTTCCTCATAAAATTACAGGATCGTTGTCGTTCGCCAGGATAAAATCGACACCTAAATGGCACGGAAGGTCTTAAAATTAACAACGAAATGGGGTGAAAGGTATTAAAATTGTCAAACAAATGAGCCGAACGTCATAAAATCTCAAAACTAAACACACGATAGAAGAGGGTCCATCTCCCCGTTAATACATTAGCTTATATACTACTAGACACCCATACACAAATGACATATTACACCATACAGTATTTTTGGCTGTGTAAGATATATTGTACAGTCTAAATTATTAGTTTGCCCACATATTTGCTCTTAACCCGGCAAGCGCGCCAATGGCCTGTGATGAATGTAGTTATATGTGAATTAATTACATTCAGAAAGACAAGGAAGTAAAATTGTTGGAGATGTTTTTGGCTAGATGCCAGTTAGCTTTTGGAAGAGCTAGAGTTTGAACGTTCATTACATTTATTATTGATAAAAGGGGCTTTTGCAAGTCGAAGAACTGATTATGGTCCCCAAAAGATGGTGTAGTATTAAATATATTAGCGGAATTGTTCTCCACGTTTATGAGGCACGGAATAAGTGGGCAAAAGAAGCAAAGTGATAAAAGAGGAATTCCAACTATTCTTTATCAGCTACCTACAGCACTCCCCGGGAGTACCACCCTGCTTGGCTGGTGTCTACAACCTCCTCCTATGTATTCACTTGCTTGTTCGTCAAGGGGAATCCACACAATGCGAGCTAAGCTCATTATTATCGCGCCTTCTTAACTGGGAATGTATTGCGTGAAATGCATGTTAAGTGTTTATGTATTGTTGGAATGGCTGTGGATGTGTGTGTAGTCTGTATTTTAGCCAATTGGTGACATCTGGAAACGAAGGCTTAGGGTTAATCTGTACGGTACCATTCTCACTACGGTACCAGTCTCACCCAAAGGCTTAGGTTGACCAGGAGCATAGGTTGACCTGTACGATACCCATCTCGCCTTGTAACCGATCACCAACCCCAGATGGGACGTCACAACTTCGTCCACTTATTCCAGGTTCCTATTTATACTGCTAGGTGAACAGAAGCTACACCGTTAGGAGACTTGCCCAAATGTCTCTTCCCCGCCCGGGTCTCGAACTCGGGACCTTCTGGTTGTGAGCCAGACGCCCTATCAGTTACGCCACGGGGAGGTGTGTGTGTATGTGTATGTATATATATATATATAAATATACCGGTAGCCTATATATATATATATCTATATCTATATAATATTTTCGATTGTCTGTGTGTATGTTCTTAACCCCTCTTTGGCGGGGCCCGACTTAAGTCCGTATGGAGAAGAAAGGACTATGTGGCGGGGCCCGACTTAAGTCTGTGTGCAATTTTGGAGCAATATTGGCTCTGAGAGAGAGACGAGCGACGGGAGGAGCATAGGTTGCCTCATGACCGCTCGCCACGGTTGCCGTGGGCCTACTGACATCTACTACACACACATCCACCCTCCCTCCCTCGCTACACACGTAATTATGTAACGAAATGACCGTATTTTAGCGATTTTGCCCTTCGGTTGCACGATCGTTGCAAGACAACCAGTGATCGTAGAAGGATGGTTCAGGTGTCCTCGGAAAGCTCAATTGACGCCCTTTCAGGGATACATAATTGTATTACGCTCTGGCTCTTGTTTATGCATGAAGAAGAGCACGGAAATAAGCTCGTTTAGGGTAAAACCACCCGCTTGGCAGGTAGTAGAAATTACCGCCTAGGCCGCTCGTTGAGTGTTAATAGGCGGCCGCAGTTTTGGACCTGGGGAGCTGAAACTTTGCATGTGGGTGTCAATTGACCTGGGTCAGGTCATAGAGGGGGCGAGGCCACGATCGGAGGTCGTTTCGAGGCCGAAATTGAAAACAAATTGAAAAAAATGGCCGTTTGGGGCAGAAGGAAGCCTCCGATCGAAATGGTGTATGCAACGAAAGTTGTTCGCAGCCCCCCAAAATGGGGGTACAGATGAGGTCAGATCCAAAATCGGAGGTCATTTAGCGGCCGAAATCGAGGTCGCCGTTTAATGAGGCACAGGGAGGTCGAGGCCGGTGATTATGGTAGTACTGTAGTAGTATTGTGATGATTGATGCTGGTGATTATGGTAGTAGTAGTGGTGGTAGTAGTAATGGTGATTATGGTGATTACCCGGGCAATGCCGGGTACCCCTGCTAGTCTATATAATATTTTTGATTGTCTGTCTGTCTGTCTGTCTGTCTGTGTGTGTGTGTGTGTGTGTGTGTGTGTGTGTGTGTGTGTGTGTGTGTGTGTGTGTGTGTGTGTGTGTTCTTTATGCATGGCCACATTTTTTAAGCTAGAACGTTCATACTTGGTATGCATAGTAAGGGGGTCCCTAGGCAGGTTTTAGTGAAAAAATAGAATTCCCCAGGGTGAAAGGGACGGAGAAAATGGGCGCGAAATCGGAAAGATCGCTTTTGGTTTAAAACAAAAATGGCCGTTTGGGGCAGAAGGAGGCCTCCGATCGAAAAAGTGTAAGGAACGAAAGTTGTTCGCAGCCCCCCAAAATGGGGGTACGGATGATGTCAAATCCAAAATCGGAGGTCATTTAGCGGCCGAAATCGAGGTCGCCGTTTAATGAGGCACAGGGAGGTTATGGTAGTAGTAGTATTGTGATGATTGTGGTAGTAGTGATTGATGATGGTGATTATGGTAGTAGTAGTGGTGGTAGTAGTGATGGTGATTACCCGGGCAACGCCGGGTACCCCTGCTAGTTATTGTATAAAGCAGAGTTTGAGAAGAACGAACTAAGCTCGAAAATATATTAGAGTATAGATAATTTCAAATAAGGCTCGGTGTCTCTGCTCACGGTGATGTGTGGTGAAGGATGGATGTGACACTGATTGTATCATGAGGGGTTCGTGTAAAATATTGTGGACCTTACTGACACTGCACCTATTCCTGTCACCATACTCTCATCACTACTATCAGCCATCACTACTTGGGTTTGGCATTATATATATTATTTTGCCGTCACCATAGTATAGTGAATAATGATATCTGTCACCATACTTTCACTACTATGTCAGTCATCAATATTTGGGTTTAGCATTATATATACATGTCACCATACTCTCATCAATACTATCAGTCATCACTACTTGGGTTTAGCATTATATATACCGTACTATATTGTCATCACCGTAGTATAGTGCATCATAATATATGTCACCATACTTTCACCATTATGTCAGTCATTACCGGTACTACTTGGGTTTATAATTTTATATACCGGTACTGTTTTGTTATCACCATATTACAGTGCATCATAATATGTCACCATACTTTCACCACTACAATCAGTCATCACTACTTGGGTTTGCCATATTATATACTGTTTTGTTATCACCATATAGTACAGTGCGTTACGGTATACTGAGAGTTCATCAAATCGTGCAATGATAACCAGAATAATACAGAGAAAGGTTTTATTCTGTGGAAAATGTATAATACCAATCCACCGCTATAAAAGCGGTTTTTTGTCTAGCAATTTTCCATGAGCAAGTTTTGTTTTGTTTTCTTATTTCAGGGTATTTTCGCATTATTATCGGCAACAAGACTGAAGGTAGATGTTATTGGGACTCTGAAGTATTAGAACACTTTTATTCTGAAGCTACCAGACCACAATTACCCGGAAACATTACTAGATTTTTTTTAGTGTGACACCATCTTAACTCACACCCTTTTTCTCCCCCCCAGGTGGGACAGACAAGGGCCATCGCCCCCGGGTAGCCAACCTACGCCCCGGCTCCCCCGCCCACCGCTCCGACGCCCTCTCCGTGGGCGACTACATCCTGGCGGTCAACGGGGTTCGAACCCAGGCCCTCTCCCATGGTCAGATCGTCTCCCTCCTCAAGAACGCCGGCGATAAAGTCGATTTGGAGGTGGAGTACGAGATTCCTAATTCACGTGAGTATTCCTATTGCAATTCGGACTATTGTGCTGTTTCTTAAGGGGAGGTGTGTCTTTTATATATGATCATGTATGTATCTTTTTATTATTTTATTAGTTTCCTCCCTAGACCTCCATCTAGATATATTTATACATTTTTCGATAGAAAAATTTCTCTGCCGAAGGCGGGTCCCTCTTAAATTACAGGCTCGCTATCGCTCGCCAGGAAAAAATCGACACCTAAATAACACGAAAAGTCTTAATATTGACAAATAAATGGGGCGAAAGGCCTTAAAATCGCCGAACTAATGGGCTGAACGCGTCTTTTAATTTGAAAACTAATGGGGCTAAACATGAGGTAGAAGGGTGACCAGAAAAATGGCCCATCTCCCCTTAAGTTACTTGAGAACTACAGTATATATAGGCTACTTTCAAAGAGTTAACGATAATTCAAATGACAAGAAAATCAGGGATAAGGTTGGTCTGTGAGGGAGTAAAGCCGGAGTCACACGAACCCTTTTTCGAGCAATTTTTATGGGCAATTATGGACTGGAAGCTTCAAAATTTACACTTAATCAAAATTCAGCGGCCTAACATAATCTACCTTAATTCTAGTTGCCGATCCCAGTGCGACAAAGTCCGGAAATAATACGAGAACAAACTTGTTCATCGAAAATTACCGGAAAAAGCGCTCGTGTGACAGCGGCGGCTTAATAGTATGACTGGACTAGGACCGCAGTTCCCGTACCTACTCAAACTAAAAGGTGGGTATTCTTTGGGATTTGCTGGGGAGTTCTTGCAATTTATGCTTTCTATTTTGAGTTTTAGGGGTGTACTCGTAAAGAATATTATTTTGTTATTCTCAATAATATGACGAATGAAGATAATACCAAAAAATAAGGTTAATCTCGAGGTAGAGTACGAGATTCCTAATTTGGGTAAATAGTAGTTTTTAGATTTGTATTTTGAGGTTTACTTGTAATCAGGGCTACCAAGATTATGGGTTATGACAACAGAGGCTACTAGGTGAAAATTTGACAACTATGGCGGAGAACTGCAGAAGTGTCACATTTACTTAATGGGAAAATATGTAACTATTATGTCTGCATCGTATGAATATGTAACTATTATGTCTGCATCGTATGAATATGTAACTATTATGTCTGCATCGTATGAATATGTAACTATTATGTCTGCATCGTATGAATATGTAACTATTATGTCTGCATCGTATGAATATGTAACTATTATGTCTGCATCGTATGAATATGTAACTATTATGTCTGCATCGTATGAATATGTAACTATTATGTCTGCATCGTATGAATATGTAACTATTATGTCTGCATCGTATGAATATGTAACTATTATGTCTGCATCGTATGAATATGTAACTATTATGTCTGCATCGTATGAATATGTAACTATTATGTCTGCATCGTATGAATATGTAACTATTATGTCTGCATCGTATGAATATGTAACTATTATGTCTGCATCGTATGAATATGTAACTATTATGTCTGCATCGTATGAATATGTAACTATTATGTCTGCATCGTATGAATATGTAACTATTATGTCTGCATCGTATGAATATGTAACTATTATGTCTGCATCGTATGAATATGTAACTATTATGTCTGCATCGTATGAATATGTAACTATTATGTCTGCATCGTATGAATATGTAACTATTATGTCTGCATCGTATGAATATGTAACTATTATGTCTGCATCGTATGAATATGTAACTATTATGTCTGCATCGTATGAATATGTAACTATTATGTCTGCATCGTATGAATACCCAGTTTTCACAGTTCAAAGCCTAATTCGCTACAAAATATTCGTTAAAGTTGATTAATTAACCCATACAGTACCACTGCCGTCCTTTGCATTATACTCTGGCAACTATTTTGCAATTTTATTCAGCTTAGTAAGGACGTCTACCCATTAAAAGGCTACAGACTACCTCAGTCGCTTTAGCCACCATATACCCTTCCTAAACTTCATAAAATCGTGCAAATGTAACTACAATGACATTAAAAATACGTCGCCGGTACAGAAGGGGTTAAGGTAAGGACAATGCATTTTACCGTCACCTGAAAATAAACAGACTATAGTTAATGTTCGTGGTCTTATATGTGTATTATTAAGAGGTGTTCAAGTATTTATCCCCGCGACTGTACATTATAATTTTATAATTTTGTATCAATCTAGCAATGCACCCCGTAGCCTGCCCCTCTCTCTCTCTCTCTCTCTCTCTCTCTCTCTCTCTCTCTCTCTCTCTCTCTCTCTCTCTCTCTCTCTCTCTCTCTCTCTCTCTCTCTCTCATCTGATGGAGATTGGATTAATATGAATGAATCAGTAGGTAAGTGTTAATTCCCTTTCAGTCTAATTTCTTTCTATACTCTATAAAAAAAAAAACCTTATGGGCATTTCCTGACCCATAAGGTTACACTTTATCTTATTTTCCGGTACAGCTTTTTAGCCGGAGGGTGGGGAAAGAGCCTTATACTTGATTTCCTATTCTTCTACTATTTACTCTCTCTGTATAGTAGTATTAAGGCCGGACCACCTAGTAGGGACAGCAAGGTCTGTGTGGTCTGAAAATCTGTGTAACTCTGTGTAACTCCCTCAAATTTACATATATCCTAGCTTAAGCTCTAACCTTTAAAAAACTCTGTATACAGCCAAGCCACTCAAAAACCCGTCTCCAAACCCATTTCAATATCTTCTACTCCACGCTCTAAACCCAAGAATTATACCTACCCTTTTTACGTGCCCATAAGTACGTGCCAGGGACCGTACCGCACGACTAATGTATTGCAGTTTACTCATCCGCTAATGGCGCCCGTATTTCTTCCCCACTGTCAAACACGTCCCGGGAATCTATTTTAGTCTCTGGGGGGTTCTGTCCTTCATAGAAAACGGGTAGGGCTGGTTGGGCTTAAGGGGAGATGGTTGGTTCTCTGGGTTTGGATCTTCATAGACAATGGGTAGGGCTGGTTGGACTGAAGTAGAGATCCTATGTTAAGTACAATAGGATCTACTGTATGGACTAAAACATGTGTGATATTGGAGTGAATATTTACTTTGTCTGAGGGTTATTTGTAAGGAAGTTATATGTCTGAACGTCTAGGTGTTAACAATCATTATAGAACATAATTAAGCGAACCTAGGCTATCAAATCATACTCTATGCTACCCTATAAGTGGCTAGGTTTAGTAGTTTAGGTTATCTATATCCATTTCTTAAATGGCTAATATAGAGGAAAATATAATAGTTATATTGAGAAGTATTTCTCTCCCAGCATTCGTGGAGGTGTCCGTTTGGAAGGCTTTACCTCCAAACTCGCAAATTCAAATATTCTATTTAAGGCTTGTTTCATTATATTTTTTGACTCTCATGAATAGTAGACCATATAACCCTTTGAGTACCAGCGACGTGTGTTATATTTTATTCTAGATATATTTAGACAATTTTATGCAGCTTGGGAAGGATCTGTGGTAGTTAAATGGGTTTGTTGAGATAGTTTGAAGCCTTATCATTGCTATAGGTCCTTCCCAAGCTGAATAGAATCGTCTAATAGTCGCCAGAATATGATGTAATGGCCTACCCCGGTACTCAATGGGTTAACTATCCTTACCTAACCTAACCTAATTTAATTCGTTGTAATTTATGGTAAATCAGTAATATTCTGGGGATATTGTCAGGGACTTTCGGAAAAATATTTGAAATACCCACTACCTATTTGTAATGTGAAGCAGAAGACATTACCCCTGTTCTTGCCTCCAGAAGCGTTCGTCGTTTGTCAAATGTGCTGTCAGCTTGGTAGGTGACTGAGGGGAGTGTGGAGAATGTGCTTCATGAAAGTATTGACGCTCTTTAAGGGGATAGTGTTTGTTTAGTTGGTCTATATATTCAGTTATTCATATAATTTTTAGTTTCCTCCCTAGACCTCTATCAAGCTTAAAAAACACCCCGTGGATAAATTTGTAGCCTACATTTTTCGGTAGAAACATGACAGGCTAGCTATCGCTCGCCACGAAAAAATCAACACCTAAATTGCACGAAAAGTCTTAAAATTGACAACGAAATGGGGCGAAAGGTGTTAAAATCGTCAAACTAAGGCCCGAACGTCTTAAAACCTCAAAACTAATGGGGCTAAACACGAGGGAGAAAGTGGTCTAGAAAACCAGCCCATATCCCCTTCAAGCATTCAGCATTACATGAGCTTTACTATTAAATTAGGTACATTACCAGGGGGCTAAATCTTGGGGTAGGGGTTAGGGTGGGGGGAGTCATGTCCACCCCAACTTTAAAGCTTGGGGAGATATCGTAGTCTTTGTCCCCCTCAACTTTAAGTATATATTTTGAGACATACTGATTAGAAACAAGCTTTGAACAAACTGTATGTTTATGCTCATACATATTTAAGAATTAATATTATTGTTAATGATATTGATACAGTAGTTTTGCACATATATCTTCTACTGCTTTCTACCATCATGTTTAGGCCTATATTTTGTGTATGCGTATGAAGGAGACAAAAGGCCAGCTGCCTGTAACGAGCGTCTCCCTCAAACCCGAAAGAGAGACCGAGAGCCAATTTCATTGGACGTTGGGGTCAAAATGCCTGGACACACAAAGTTTAAAGCAGTCTATGTCATAGGATGAAGGAAAGATTGATTGAGGGAGAGAATTCCAGAGTTCACTAGATGATTAGAAGAAAAACAGAAATTTGCTAATTCTTGGATTGGAAAGTTGAACAGAATATTCCCAGTCAGCTAGCCCCGGGCCGCCGGCATAACACCGGTCCCACACAGGTAGCCCCGGGCCGTCGGCATAACACCGGTCCCAGTCAGCTGGCCCCGGGCCGCCGGCCAAATATCGGTCCCAGTCAGCTAGCCCCGGGCCGCCGGCATAACACCGGTCCCAGTCAGCTAGCCCCGGGCTGCCGGCATAACACCAGTCCCAGTCAGCTAGCCCCGGGCCGCCAGCATAACACCGGTCCCAGTCAGCTAGCCCCGGGCCGCCAGCCAAATGCCGGTCCCAGTCAGTTAGCCCCTGGCCGCCGGCATAACACCGGTCCCAGTCAGCTAGCCCCGGGCTGCCGGCATAATACCGGTCCCATTCAGCTAACCCCGGGCTGCCGGCATAACACCGGTCCCAGTCAGCTAACCCCTGACCGCCGGCCAAATGTCGGTCCCAGTCAGCTAGCCCCGGGCCGCCGGCATAACACCGGTCCCAGTCAGCTAGCCCCGGGCCGCCGGCATAACACCAGTCCCAGTCAGCTAGCCCCAGGCCACCGGCATAACACCAGTCCCAGTCAGCTAGCCCCGGGCCGCCGGCATAACACCAGTCCCAGTCAGCTAGCCCCGGGCCGCCGGTATAACACCAGTCTCAGTCAGCTAGCCCCGGGCCGCCAGCCAAATACCGGTCCTAGTCACCTAGCCCCAGTCCGCCGGCATAACACCGGTCGCAGTCAGCTAGCCCCGGCCCGCCAGTATAACACCAGTCCTAGTCAGCTAGCCCCGGGCCGCCGGCATAACACCGGTCCTAGTCAGCTAGCCCTGGGCCACCGGCATAACACCGGTCCCAGTCAGTTAGCCCAGGGCTGCCGGCATAACACCGGTCCCAGTCAGCTAGCCCCGTGCCGCCGGCATAACACCGGTCCCAGTCAGCTAGCCCCGGGCCGCCGTCATAACATCGGTCCCAGTCAGCTAGCCCCAGGCCACTGGCATAACACCGGTCCCGGTCAGCTAGCCCCAGGCCACTGGCATAACACCGGTCCCAGTTAGCTAGCCCTGGGCAGCCGGCATAACACCGGTCCCAGTCAGCTAGCCCCAGGCCGCCGGCATAACACCGGTCCCAGTCAGCTAGCCCCAGGCCGCCGGTATAACACCAGTCCCAGTCAGCTAGTCCCGGGCCACCAGCATAACACCGGTCCCAGTCAGCTAGCCCCGGGCCGCCAGCCAAATGCCGGTCCCAGTCAGCTAGCCCCGGGTCGCCGGCCAAATGTCGGTCCCAGTCAGCTAGCCCCGGACCGCCGGCCTAACACTAGTCCCAGTCAGCTAGCCCCGGGCCACCGGTTTAACGCCGGTCCCAGTCAGTTAGCCCTGGGCCGCCAGCCAAACACCGTTCCCAGTCAGCTAGCCCCAGGCCGCCGGCCTAATGCCGATCCCAATCAGCTAGCCCCGGGCCACTGGCTTAACGCCAGTCCCAGTCAGTTAGCCCCGGGCCGCCGGCATAAGACCGGTCCAAGTCAGCTAGCCCCGGGCCGCCGGTATAACACCGGTCCCAGTCTGCTAGCCCGGGCCGTCAGCCAAATGCCGGTTCCAGTCAGCTAGCCCTGGGCCACCAGCTAAATGCCGGTCCCAGTCAGCTATCCCCGGGCTGCCGGCCAAATGCCAGTCCCAGTCAGCTAGCCCCGGGCCACCGGCCTAACGCCGGTCCCAGTCAGCTAGCCCCCGGCCGCCAGCCTAACGCCGGTCCCAGTCAGCTAGCCCCCGGCCGCCAGCCTAATGCCGGTCCCAGTCAGCTAGACCCGGGCCGCTGGCCTAACACCGGTCCCAGTCAGCTAGCCCTGGGCTACCAGCCAAATGCCGCCCCAGTCAGCTAGCCCCGTGACGCCGGCCTAATGCAGGTTTCAGTCTGCTAGCCACGGGCCCTTGGCTAAAACTACGCAATATGTTGTCAAAATGTCAGTTTAGCTTCTTTAATCTTATCTATAATATTTGATATATGTGTTACATTGAAAAGACTATCAAAATATTTGCTTATTATATTATACACTAGTTATGGTAGTTATTTACATATAATGTTATTTTAATCTAATTTTATAAACCTGTATTACGAGATAATATTAAATTTTGTAATAGTTACCCATTTAAATATCACTTTCTTTAATAATTATATAATAAATTTAAAAAAAAATATTTGATGGGTAACCCAATAACAATGTTCAACCAATTATAGTATGCTCACATATTCACACTCTTACTGTGCATTGACAAATACACTTCCCTTCAACTACATCGTTCCCAGGAGTGTTGGGGCTTGTACTGAAAGGTGAATTCGAAATATAAATATAAACATAACTGGCTACATTAACAACACATACTATACCCTGTTCCATATTAGTAGACTAACAATTAACGCCTGAACATTAACCTCTATAATTCACAAACGACTTGACCAATCGATTTAATATTTCTACCACTTGCTAAAATTTAGCCGGGGAATAGGTGTGTAAATTTACGGTTCATTTGCTGTAGCCTTGTTTGAGTTACAGACGTTAATGCTTTCTGGCCTACCTAGTTGGAACATATAATATATATGTAATATATTACAAGATTTACTTCTACAAAATTATAAATAATGAAGAGAATATCGTGCATACATCATGATATTCTCTTCTTTCGTTGTAGAAAATTAACATATTAATTATAGGCCTATTTCTTTAATTGTCTCTCAGTACAAGCTCCAACACTCTGGAGAAGATTGTGGCTGAAGGGCCAGACCAGGCAATGCAGGTGCAATACCTAATTGCAGAATAGTTAAAACGACCATACGACTATTTTCCCTGGTTATACATTAGTTACCCCCTGGAATATCACATTTTCTCTAAATCATTGTGTTCGTTTTCTTTAAGCATATACAGGAGCAACTATTATACAAACTTGCGAGCAAGCATTAGTGTACATAATACTTATAATAATACTTGTAACACGTACACGTACAATTATCCGGGTAAGTGCGAGAAGGGCCAGTGTCCATACATAATAAGTTGCATAATATGTATTCGGAGTTTTAAATGGTTTTCGCTAACAGACGTGGCAAAGTGCGCAATATATTACCTTGTGATGGCCAGTTTGTTTTTATATTGTGCTTGTTTATGTGTGTATGTCTAAATAGAAAACAGGAACATTGTTTTGCCAACTTATCAGACTAAAACTGAAGAAGCACACCCTCCTAGAATGACCATTATAAAGTTAATCATCCAGAATATACAAAACAAATTACACAGTTAGACTGATACTAAACATTGAAATTGTTTGTGAGACAATAACTCTTTCACTAATCGAGGACGCGTTTTAAAGTTTATTCTGGCTATCATTAGACGATTGTATTCAGTTTAAGGAATTTAGAAAGCCAGAGGATTATTTGAAATAGTTATTGCGCCATTGATTTATATATACAGTATATATATATATATATAAATATATATATATATATATATATATATATATATATATATATATATATAGAGAGAGAGAGAGAGAGTAGACGACATAGTAGTTTCACAGTTTTTCATTTAATATTGAGGAATCCGTTGCTAAAGGATTTAAATTACCATGAGTAGAAATAAAACCGTCTATAGTAGTATATGTCTTTTTAGCACAGATGTGGTGTGTGTGGTGGATGGTGATGAAGTGCTGTAATGATGATGACTTATGGTGGGTGGCACACGGTCCTCTTTGGGGAGACATACACCATACTCTTTACAGTCATTACCATCTTGGATCCTTGGAAAACATTTACAATCGTGGCATGCTAATTTAAGGCAATGAATATCTGCTTAGCCTTTATCTTGTATAAGCTTTGAGTGAGGTATTTCGTGAATTACATGTCCAGAGTAATATCGGATATTTGCATGGTGTGTGTTTGTTTGTGTGTGTGTTGTGTGTGTGTGTGTATGTGTGTATAAATAGCAACGTACGTTTTATTTTCCATTATCCTACTTGAAGTCAATTTGAAGGACAGTTTAAAGTTGACTACCGGTACCTGTATAATTGCTACTCTCCTGTCTCGCCTCCATTATATAGATACAGTAGTTCAGTCATCCAAGTTTTCTGTATAACCTTGATTATTACTTCATTCGGAACAGGGTTGGCAAAGAACTTTACACTTCTGACGTATAATATGTTTGGTCTTGTAAGCTTCATTCCTTAATCAGTTCCAAAGGTATAATACTGTAGGGTGATCTGTGGCGTAGTGGTAGCATGTTCAACTCGCAATCTGAATGACCCGGGTTCGATTTCCAGGCAAGGCGAGACGGATGGACAGTCTGTGTAGACCCTATGTATTTATTTTATTTTATTATATTTTTGTTCACCTAGCAGTAAATAGGAACCTGAAGTTAGTGAACGTTTGTGACGTCCCACCCGGGGAAGTAAACTGTGGTAACCTTGATAATATGTAGTAGCCCCTGTGTAGCCTACCAGGTTGGATAATTCACCGCAATTATCCAGTACCGGCTCCATGGGCAACATTAAGGAGATGAGCGTCTAGACCAGGAAAAACTTAAGGGGAGGTTTTTAGTTTGCCCCCAAGACCCCCAACACACTTTTAAAAATTACCCCCTTCGATATAAATTTGTACAATTTTCGGTAGAAAATATTCCCGGTCGAAGGCCGGTTCCTCCTACATTACAGGCTTGCTATCGCTCTCCAAGAATAAATCGACAACTAAATGGCACAAAAGGTCTTGAAATTGACAGAAATTAGGCGAAATTTCTTCAAATCGCCAAACTAAAAGAGCAAATATCTTAAAATCTCAATACTAATGGGGCTAAACATGAAGGAGGTTAAAAATATTAACCCCTTAAATGAAAATCTCCCCTTAACGCATGCCCCGACTTTACCGTATTAAAGGTTAATATAGCCATGATTTAAAACATAACAGCTCTAAAATCATCCGACCCAAAAGGTATACTCCGGGCGAGGTATACAAACTGGTGACCAATAAATCCAAGCTGGTCACTTCTCCTTATAGACAGCTATGGTGGACCTCTTACTTTTTATCCCCCGTGGCTTAATGACTTGTAATGATTAGTGTGACACTTTGTAAGAGACTGCTATGAGTCTTGTTCTGTTGCTAAATGTATCTTGAGCATTTTGTTTCTATTTGTATTTTTTATTTTGTTTAGTTTGTCCTCTGGGTCTCATTCAAACAAAATCAGCTCCCCAAGCTCAATTTTATGCTAAAGAATATGGCCTCCAGACTCCCCCGCCGCCTTCCCCTTCAGTTTGTATTTATTTGTGAGAGAGAGAGAGAGCGAGAGAGAGCGCGTGCACGCCAGTCAAAACATGGGTATACATCTTCAACTGATCTTTTTTTTTTTTTTTTTATGCCAACACAGGGTGAGGGGGTTTTGGGACCAAGGGGTACG
Source organism: Paralithodes platypus (assembly GCA_032716605.1). Lineage (NCBI taxonomy): Eukaryota > Metazoa > Arthropoda > Malacostraca > Decapoda > Lithodidae > Paralithodes > Paralithodes platypus. Next base: position 59,171,600 of record CM064485.1, read on the forward strand.
TTCAGACCACCAGACACAGAGAGTTGAAAAACAGTTAATGGAGGGGAAGGGATGAGGGTGGGAGTGTTTAGGTGATGACGAAATTGTAGGGGGATTATGTGGGAGTAGATTGTTAGAGAGAGAAATTGATAGATGGATAGATATATAGATAGATAGATACTGTAGATAGATAGATAGGTAAATTGATTGGTAGGTAGATAGATAGATAGATATAGATAGATAAACCGATGAATACCGGTACTATAGTTATATACTGTATATATATATATATATATATATAATATACAGTATACAGATAGCCAGATGGAGGCTTGAAGCAGCGGCAGAAACCAAATGAAATAGAATAATTTTGAAAACTTCGCTCTCAAGAAATGATACTGGCTCAGACGATGATGAGGCGATGTTGATGATTAAGTTAGAGAAGAATGGACAAGATAAGGTAAATAAAAACGAATATGAAGAGACAAGAGGATTAGGAGGAGGAGGAGGAGGAGGAGGAGGAGGAGGAGGAGAAGAAAAAAAAGAAGAAGAAAAGAAGTAGTGGAGAAGGAAGAGGAGGAGGGAGAGGAGAAGAAGCAAAAAAAAGGGACGAAGTAGTTGCGACATAATAAGGTAAAGCCAGTAGATTAGTTTCTGTCAAAATTGCCATGCGTTACAGAGGTGGGGAAAGAGGACAGGTGAAGAATATAATAGTCTTCGTTGGAAATAAATAATAAAATAAAGGGCGAACACAGGGATACAATACCCTATTCCAAGTTAGTAGACCAATTTGTGTTAACATTAACCTCAATAACTCACAAACGACTAATCGAGCTAATATATCTACCATTTGGGAAGAGTCAGCCAGGGAGTAGGTGGGGACATTTACAGCCCATTTTCTCTAGCCCCTTTTGAGTTCAAGAGGTTAAGGTTCACGATATCTGGACTACCTATTTGGAACAGGGTATAGTCAAAAGGTGTAGGAGGGTATGAATAGCATGAAATTGATGTTTACAGAAAATATGATGATGATGAATAAGATTAACACGAATATACAAAGAAGGTGTAAAGAACAAGAACGACAATAACAACAGCTAAGACAAGGGGGAGGAGGTTAAGGGGGGATGGTTGGTTATTCTGGCCCCCCTTCTCCCTCATGTTTAGCCCCATTGGGTTTCAGATTTTTCATTAGTTTGTTGATTCTAAGACATTTCACCCCATTTCTTTGTCAATATTATGACCTTTCGTGCCATTTAGGTGTCGATTTTTACGTGGCGATCGATAGTGAACCTGTAATTTAGGGGGAAGCGGCCTTCGGCCAGGACATTTTTCTAACGAAGAATGTACAAATTTATCTAGAAGGGGGATCTTGGGGATGTTTTTTTTAAGCTTGATAGAGGTCTAGGGAGGAAGCTACAATAACACATTAAATTAATATTTAAATCGACCACTAAATAAACCCTTCCCCCCTTAAGGAACGAGAGTAAATGAGGTAATTCAGCTAGATTGGTTTCCGTCAAGAATGCAAGAAGTCCCACCTGGTTCAGAGTTAATGCAGGGATTATGATTCTTATGCAGGGCATTAGTTAAAACCAGACGAAAGTAAGGGGCCTTGAAAAGAGGAACTGGTGCGAAAAACTATATGCGCCCACGAAGAAAATGTTAAGTGAAGGAGATTTATTTGCAATATGATGAAGACAGTGATAATATTGATGCTCCTGATTCAGAAGTTGGTTACGGTGGTGATGCAATAGGAAAGGAAGAATAACAAGAACAAGTCGAAGCAAAATGAAAAGAAGAACTAAGATGAAGAAGATTAATTTAGATGAAAAGGAAAGCGCTCTTAGGAAATTAGGTAATCCAGCAAAATTAGTTTCCGTGGTAAGTGCAACAAGTCCCACCTGGTTCAGTGTAAATGCAGGGATTGTGTTGGATATTCCGTGTAAGAGTTATGACCAGACGGAAGTAAGAGGATTTGAAAAGACGGATTGGTGCAGAAAATTATATGTACCACCGGAAAAAACCCAAAACAATACTAATATAATAATAAGTAAAGGCGATACATATTAACAGTATGATTAAGTAGGAAGTGATACAATTATTTATTTATTTTGTTATTTATGTTTTACTAAGAAGATGGTTACGATGACGAAGCAATACAAAAGACAGAAGAACAAAACAGGATGAAAAAGAGTGAACAGTAGAATTAAGAATATGATGATGATGATGAAAGGAGTAAGCGAGAGGAAATTAACTGTCTTGATAGCGTAATGCATACAGTAAGTGCGCGGAATTTTGATGTGAGTATCCTAGGTTCGAGTCCTTGGAGTGCCACATGTATTTGTTGATTTCATTAATTGAGTTTAGAGAAAAGTTGGTTGGTGGAAAAAGCATAATAATCCACTTAGATTAGTTTCCGTTGGGAAGTGCAATAAGTCCCACCTGGGGCCAAGTTAAGGCAGGGATTATGATATAATATTTGGGGTAAGAGTTAGGGGAGTTTGAAAGAAGAGGATATTAGAAAGATGTGTGTGTGTGTGTGTGTGTGTGTGTGTGTGTGTGTGTGTGTGTGTGTGTGTGTGTGTGTGTGTGTGTGTGTGTGTGTGTGTGTGTGTGTGTGTGTGTGTGTGTGTGTGTGTGTGTGTGTGTGTGTGTGTGTGTGTGTGTGTGTGTGAAAACTGGTGATGATAAATTTTAATGGATATGATGACAAATTTAGTGATTGCAGAAAATGGTTATGATTATAAACTAAATACAAAGTGAGCAAGATAATATAATTGTATACATTTCACTCACAACACCAAACACCTCCCAATGAAATTAACTTTACCCCATGAACCTTTTCAGTCATTCTAGTATTTCATCTTTACTACCCCCAGACGATTTGTGTAAGCTTAAGAAGGATATTACATTGATTAAACTTGTTTATGACCTATTTAACTGCTAATAGTCTCGGGAGATTATTTATATTATTTTACCAACCGAAGAATATTACGTGGTGGTATGTATGATAAGGGTTAATAATAACAGGTTGTGTAATGTCTCCGTGGTTGTTTAATGTATATATGGATGGTGTGGTGATGGAGGTGAAAAGGAGAATTATGGGTAGAGGATTGGGTTTAGTAGGAAAGAATAGTAGAGATTGGGAGTTGAACCAGTTGTTGTTTGCTGATGACACAGCGTTGGTGGCTGATTCTGAGGAGAAACTGCAGCGAGTTATCAAAGAGTTTGGTGTGGTAGTCTATGTGGGAGGAGGAAGCTGAGGGTGAATGTCAATACAAGTAAAGTGATGGTGTGTGCAATAGAAGTGCTCGTATGGTGAATCTAGATGTGCGGCTGGATGGGGAAATACTGGAACAACTGGAGTGATGTAAATATCTAGGATTATGTTGAGATAACTTGGACAAGTTGAGTGATAAGCAGGAATGCATGTATGGAACTGGAGGTAAAACAGAGAGTATGTGAAAGAAGGAAAGTTTTCGAAGCAATGGTAAATATGGGGAAGATGAGAAATCTCGGAATGAAAGCTAAAAGTGCAATATATCAATGGATAGTTGTACCAACAGTACAAAGGAGTACAAAGGAGTACAAAGGAAATCAAGCAACAACAGATCTAGTGACCCTTCTAGGTTGCTTGTCCTCCAAAACACTGAGGATCAAGTGTCCAAACAGTGGTTTAGAGTGGGTAAGGGAACATTGGAAAGGGAAATACTGCCCTGGAACTAATGTCCGTGGCAGGATTAGGAAGTTAGTAGGGGACAGATGGGTTAGTAACTGAGGGGGGGATAAAATAAAGTTATTAATTTACAAACGCAGTCAGTCGCGGGTTTGATGCGAGATATTTGTCTAGGCGGTGTTTAAATGAATCAACGGTGATGCAGTCTATAACGTTTCGGGGAAGCCCATTCCACAAGTTGACAACTCGATTGAAGAAGAAATTCTTAGATTCGTGTGAGTTAAAAGATTTACCAATAATTTTGCAACCGTTTCCCCGCGTGTAATTAGATTGGTCGATAGTGAAGTACTTACTACAGTTCATATTGTCGATGCCTTTGATGATTTTGAACACTTGAATTAAGTCACCTCTTAATCTGCGCTGGGTTAAAGGAAATAGATTTAATTCTCTAAGACGCTCTTCGTATGGTTTGTTCTTTAGGCTAGGTATCATTTTGGTAACTCTACGTTGAACTCGTTCTAGCTTGTTTATATCTTTTTGGTAATAAGGGCACCAGGATTGAACGCAGTATTCCAGAAGAGGGCGGACTAATGAATTGTAAAGGGTTAGGATAACTTCTTTGGATTTATGCTCAAATGACCTGCCTATAAAGCCAATTATTTTGTTTGCCTTCTTAACAACTTCTGAACATTGTTGACTCGGTTTTAGGTTACTCGATATTGTTACTCCCAGATCGGTTTCTCTGTTTACATTCTTAAGCTGAGTGCCATTCATCGAATAGTTTGCTTTCTCATTTAGGTATCCGATATGTAGTACTTTACATTTATCCGCATTGAAACTCATTTGCCAAATTTGGGCCCAACATGACAATTTATCTAGATTGTGTTGCATATCGTCAACTTGTTCTTTTGAGAGTACGCTATTTGCAATTTTTGTATCGTCAGCAAATTTTGAGATTGTACAGGTGAGACCCTCATCTATGTCGTTGATGTAAATTAGAAAGAGAATTGGTCCTAGTACCGATCCCTGGGGTACCCCGCTACTTACATTGGTCCATTTTGATGCCTTACCGTTTATGACTACTCTTTGCTTTCTGTCGCTGAGCCAATTTTTCTATCCATTTCAACACACCGTCTTGTATTCCATGCGCTTTTAGTTTTAGCAGTAAACGTTTGTGGGGAACTTTGTCAAAGGCCTTTTGAAAATCAAGGTATATAATATCTACAGCTTTACTCTCATCGTAGAGGTTGAGGATATCGTGGAAGAAGTCTAAGAGGTTTGTTAAACAGGAACGTTTTTTACGAAAGCCGTGTTGAGTATCTTTAAGTATGTTATTTTCCTCTAAGTGATTTACGAGTCTGTCTCGTATGACCGTTTCTAGCATTTTACATACAACTGAGGTTAAGCTAATTGGACGATAGTTACTGGGTAGGGATTTGCTGCCTTTTTTGAATATCGGTGTTACGTTGGCTAGCTTCCACTGATCGGGCATAGTTCCAGACTGCAAGGATTTATTGAATAGTAATGTCAGTGGTTTAGAGAGCTCATCCTTAGCTTCCTTTAGAACTCTAGGCGAGATTGTATCAGGTCCAGGCGTTTTATTTACCTTGAGTTTATCTAAACAATTCAATACTTCTCTCTCTGTAACGGTGATATTGCTTAGAACATCTGAATTATCAATCTGAATCGGCGATGGTGTAGGGATATCACTGAGGTCTTCTGTTGTAAAAACTGATGCAAAGAAGGTATTGAGGGCATTACTCATTTGTTCTTCGTCTTTGGGGTATTCTCCATTTTCATCGACTAACGGTCCAACAGTTGAAGTAACGACTTTTTTCTTTCTGATATAACTATAGAATTCTTTCGGGTTTGTTTTACTTTGATTCGCAATATGTAACTTAATTAACTTTTTGGCTTTGCGTCGTAGCTCTACAAATTTCAGCCGTTCTTCGTCATTTTGTGAGGATTTTAATCTATCATTAGCAAATTTTTTAGCAAGCAGGCAGTTTGAAATATCTTTATTCCACCATTTGGGCTTATTATTATGGCCTGGACGCCGAGTTTTTGATGGTATGCAGTCTTGCACTGCTTTTAGGTAAGTGGCTTCGAATAACTTCCAAGATGTATTTATGTCGTTATTGTGAATTAAAAAGCTCCAGTCAGTTTCTTTAAACATAGCTCTAAGTTTATGGAAGTTTGCTTTCTTGAAATTAGGGACTTTTTCGATGCTACTATTTGGTTCGTTACTAGTAAACTTTAAAGTGAAAGTTATCGTACGATGGTCGCTGTTACTGAATTCATCACCAACATTCAAATTCTCTATTAATTCTTCTTTTGTTGCAAGTACAATGTCAAGAACGTTATTACCACGGGTCGGCGTTCCAACAAATTGATAAAGCGAACTCTCTTGCAAGTTCGTATACAAGTCATGTCCGGAGTGTGAAGTAAGAGTATCGCCCCACTTGGTCACAGGTAAATTAAAGTCACCAAAAATTACGGTATCTTGTGAGTTACTTACATCTGCAATTTGTTCGTAAATTTCTCGGTCAGTTTGCACTGATTGAGCTGGAGGTCTGTATATTAATGCAAGTATTATTTTTGTACCTTTATTATTCTTTATTAGCACAAAAGATGCGTCGACGTTCACAATTTGAGGTTTTGACAAGAGGGTAGGGTTAAGACTTTCTTTGATATAAAGTAAAACGCCACCTCCATTTCGATTTATTCGGCTTTTCTCAAACATTACATAACCGGGAAGTGAATACTCTGCTAAAAAGTCTCTATCTTCTGTATTGAGCCAAGATTCTGTTATGCCAATCACATCATAATGTTCTGTAAACACTAGCTCCTCTAAATCTGAAAATTTATTGCGTATGCTACGAGCGTTTGCATAGAAAACCTTTAAATTTTATTTTTAGAACTCACGGAACGCTCTTTAATAATATTTTTGGTTCTTGTCGGATCTACATTTATGTTCATGGCTGTCCTCGGTCCTCGCTGTCTTCGGTCCTTATCGCTGGTGGTCCTCGGTTGCCTCTGTTTTTTTCTTGGCGTTGGATGATTTATGTCACTGCTGCTTCTTCTCGGATGGCGTTTTTTGATCCATGGCTGCGGACTGCTTCGTGTAGGAGACGACCCATGCGTGCTGAACCCACAGGGTTTAGATGAGTGCCATCCTTGCGGAACAGAGTAGGCTGGTTGTAGAAGTTGTCCCAGAGGTTGATGAATTCAACTTCTTCCCTCAGACACAAATGTTTTAGTCGGCTATTTGTGCTGAAAGCCTTGTCGTAGAATTTGTCAGGTGCGTCGATCTTGGGGAGAATGCCTGAGATGATGATATTCCTTGACTTGTTTTTGTAGTGCTGGATCATCTTGCGATATTTCTCCATCAACTCTTCGGATCTGGTGCGCATGACGTCATTTGAACCAGCATGGATGACAAAAAGGGTATTTTCATTTGCATCCTTTGTGGTATCTTCGAAGGCTTCCACAATGTCGTCCAGTCCAGCTCCTGGGATGCAAAATCTTTTTCGTTGATTTGGGACTCTGTCGCAGAACTCTTCGACCTGTCCTCGTAGGATGGTGATGTATGCAGTGATGCAGTGATGTATGAGGCTGAGACATGGGCTCTGAAGGCAAAAGAGAGAAGAAAGCTGAATGTGATGGAGATGAGCTGTTTGATTAGTTTATGTGGAGTGACTCGTAGAGACAGATTGAGGAATGAAGAGGTACGTAGGAGAGAGACAGCAGGAACCTTTGTCAGCCAGAGTGGACTGAAGGGTTCTGTGCTGGTATGGACATGTTTAACGAATGGGATGTGAAAGTCTTACAAAGAGAGTATATGAGTCAGATACAAGGGGAGGTAGAGGGATAGCAAGACCTCCGTTTAGATGGAGAGATTGTGTAGTACAAGCATTGGAAGAGTGAGAATATACTGTAGAACAGGCAAGAGAAGTGATAATAAATAGGAATGAATGGAGAATGCTTGTGAATAGATGAATGATAACTCGGTCGTTGGGAGAGGGGGTCGGGTGCCAGTTGGACTAGATAATAGTCCGTCAGGCGCCTGACCCGAGGAGCCGGTGTATATGAAGGGTCATGCCTGGATGTGAGGTGAGCAGGCATTGTGGTGTGCTCCACTGCGTGTCTGCCTGCTGAGACCGGAACCTCTCCGGGAAGTCTGGGGCCGGGGGAGTGCTGGAAGCCCTTAGTGATCCTTGGTCTCTGGGTCTTCTGGGCGACCTAGATATGTGTGAATAAATATATATATTTTTGTTTTATGTTGTGTTGTGTTGTCCCTGCTCGGCTTCTGTCTCAAGTCGGCCACCCCCAGCTATGGGGTATGTGCCTGAGTATATAGCCTACATACATACATATAATACATACATACATACATATAATACATACATACATACATACATACATGTATAATAAGAGCCCATAGTTGAAAGGTTGGCAGTGATATAGTAGAAGAGAAAAAACACTGACATCTACTACAATTACTAATTACTACTTCCTTCCGGCCACTAAACTGACATCTAATACAATTACTACTTCCTTCCGCCCCCTTAACTGACAGATTGAAACGTCCTATATTGCGCAACCCGACCCCTTAAAATTCTAGATGGAGTAATCTATAACGGAACCTCGAGAGAGAGAGAAGGGTGCCAACTCTACCCTGTTCCAAATAGGTAGGCAAGAAATCGTGAACCCTAACCTCCATAACTAATAGAGGGCTTTAGCAAACGGGTTGTACATTTTCATACCTATTCCCTGGCCGACTGTTCCCAAATGGTAGGAATACATGCTTGATTACTCCAGTCGTGTGTGAGTTATAGAGGTTAATGTTCAAGAGTTTTGGCCTACTTATTTTGAACAGAAGTACTATACAAGATCCACTTTTTTGTTTACCTTTCATGACCTATCATTGTACAGTCATACTCAATAGTTGTATGCCAAAGTTTCGAGTTTGGTTGTCTCCAGTTAATGCAGGAAATATATCCTTGATACATGAACTAAGCATTTATATTAATCTGAGTGTTAACTAATGAAGTATAATTACTTGATCTTTGAGATTCATCAAATAAAATAAAACCACAACGGCTCCATTTCTAAATTGTTCGAATGTTAGTATATGACGAATTCCTGACCTAAATTATATAATAAGGTTACACTCAAATAAATCTTAAGTTTTTATAGCTAAGTTCTCAAGTATTTCTTATACAATATACAATTATGGTATTGTCTGGTTAAACTGAAAAGATAAACCCTAATTGTAACAAAAACTGATACACATATTAAGTTTTCATTCATTTACGTGTTGCAATTAGCACACATACAGTAAATGAGACACTTTTTATGCGCATCATTTTTGTCGATTTTGAGCAGTGTTACAATGTCGGGTTCGATACTGATTGAAATGTGTGGGTAGCTAATAGTGCTCATGATGATTGAAATAGGTAGGTAGCTATAGGTAGCGCCAGCGAACTTGACAATAATCTTAACTTCTTATAACTCGAAATAAATTAAGACAATTGGGCTGACGTTTCTATAATTTGGGAAGAGTCCAACAGGAAACAGGTGTGGATAATTACAGCCAGTTTGCTCTGGGCCCTAATGAGTTACAGAGAGGTCAAGGATCAAGATTATTGTCAGTTCGTTGGCGCTACCTATAGTAAAACCTTTTCAATAATGATTGAAATGTGTGGGTACGTATTAGTGCTCACGAGTGTAGTTTCCAAGAATTCGCCGAGTAATAAACAATGGTGTGAGTGAGATAGTGCCTGAAACCAGATATTTGTAGCAGGTAGCGCAGATCATTGTCAACGGCCTTGTTTACCTTGGTGTGGAGTCCTGGGCATGATCCTGAAGGAGAGACGTCAGGAGGGGTGATGAGGGCCACCTGCAGGAGAGAGAGAGAGAGAGCAGACTGAATGACTTACTTCATATATTCCTTGTGCGAAACTAAACACATATGCACATAGTGAGAGAGAGAGAGAGATTCACATAGATTTACATAGATACACTGGCCACACAGATCCCACGATCCCTGCGAAGTGGCCACGACTTAATCCTAGTAGAGATAGCAATCCTAAGAGAAAGTGGAAGGAAAGCATAGCAAAGATGAAGGCTCTCTCCTCACCCTCCGCTCCCTCTGGCAAAAGAGAGAGAGAGAGAGAGAGAGAGAGAGAGATATAGATTGCAGATTGCAGTATTATACCGTGGTGTAGTAGTGCCTGAAATCAGATCTCTTTACCCGGTAGCGCAGAGCATTGTCAACGCCCTTGCTTAGCGTGGTCTTGAGTCCTGATCACGATTCTGAAGGAGAGATGTCAGGAGGGATCAAATGTAACACCTGCAGGAGAGGAGGAGCTGGAAGCTCCCGAG
>CM064485.1:59181741-59293648 GCA_032716605.1 Paralithodes platypus
CTTCTAGGGTGCTTGTCCTCCAAAACACTGAGGATACAAGTGTCCAAAAAACGTGGTTATTTAGATGGTTGGGGGGGGGGTAAGGGAACCATGGTATGGAAAGGGAAATTACTGCCCTGGACAACTAATGTCCGTGGCAGGATTACGGAAGTTTAGTAGGGGACACGGATGGGTTAGTAACTGGTGAGGGGGGCGATAAAATAAAGTTATTAATTTAACAAAACGCAGCAGTCGCGGGTTTGATGCGAGATGATTTGGTCCTAGGCGGTGGTTTTTTTTTTTTTTTTTTTTTGTTTTTTTTAAATTGAAATCAACTGGTCGACTGCAGTCTATAACGTTTCGGGGAAGCCCATTCCACAAGTTGACAACTCCGCATTGAAGGAAGAAATTCTTAGATTCGTGTGACGTTAAAATGATTTACCAATAATTTGTGCAACCGTTTCCCTCGCGTGTAATTAGACTGGGTCGATACGTGAAGTACTTACTACAGTTAATATTGTCCGATGCCTTTGATGTATTGTTGAAATACACTTGAATTAGTCAACCTCTTATATCTGCGCTGGGTTTAAAGGAAAATAGATTTAATTTCTCTAAGACGACTCTTCGTTCCTATTTATGGTTGGTTCTTTAGGCTAGGTAACTCATTTTGGTAACTCTACGTTGTAACTCGTTCCTAGCTTGTTTATATCTATTTTGGTAATAAGGGCACCAGGAAATTGAAAGCATAGGTTATTCAGAAGAGGGCGGACTAATGAAGTGTAAAGGGTTAGGATAACTCCCCTCTTTGGATTGATGCTCAAATGACCTGCCTATAAAGCACAATTATTTTGTTTGCCTTTCTTTCCCCACACAACCTTCTTCACCTACCTGAACGATTGTTGGTACTCGGTTTTAGGTTACTCGATATTGTTACTCCCAGATCGGTTTCTCTGTTTACATTCTTAAGCTGAGTGCCATTCATCGAATAGTTTGCTTTCTCATTTAGGTATCCGATATGTAGTACTTAACAGGTATCCGCATTGAAACTTCATTTGCCAAATTTGGGCCCAACATTGACAATATTTATCTAGGATTGTGTTGCATATAGGCATCTCGTCCTTTTGGGAGTACGCTATTCTGCAATTTTTGTATCGTCAGCCAAATTTTTGGAGATTGTACAGGTGAGGAACCCTCATCTATGTCGTTGATGTAAGATTAGAGAAAGAGAAATTGGTCCTATGTTTACCGATCCCTGGGGGGTACCCACGCATACTTACATTGGTCCATTTTGATGCCTTACGTTTTATGACTAATCTGGCTTTTTCTGTCGCTGAGCCAATTTTCTATCCATTTCAACACAAGGTCTTGTATTCCATGTCCGCTTTTTAGTTTTAGCACGTAAACGTGTTTGTGGGGGGGCGGAACTTTGTCAAAAGGCCTTTTGAAAATCAAGGTATATAATATTCTACAGCTGTTACTCTCATCGTAGAGGTTGAGGGATATCGTGGAAGAAGAGAAGGTCTATAACGAGGTTTGTTAAACAGGAACGTTTTTTTTACGGAAAAGCCGTGTGGGTTGTTTGCCTGAGTATCGTTAAGTATTGTTATTTTCCTCTAAGAGATTTACGAGTCTGTCTCGTATGCCGTTTTCCTAGCATTTTTACATACAAACTGAGGTTTAAGCATAATTGGACGATAGTTACTGGGGGTAGGGGGATTTGCTGCCTTTTTTGAATATCGGTGTTACGTTGGCTAGCTTCCAAATGATCGGTCATTAAGTTCCAGACTGCAAGAGCAGATTTATTGAATAGTTAAAACAAAATGTACACCGTGTGGTTTAGGAGAGCTCATCCTTAGCTTCCTTTATGAACTCTAGGCGAGATTGTAATCAGGCGTCCAGGCGTTTTATTTACCTTGAGTTTTATCTATACACAACTTCAATACTTCTCTCTCTGTAACCGGTGATATTGCGCTATAGAACATTCTGAATTATCAATTTCTGAATCGGCGATGGTGTAGCGGGATTATCACTGAGAGTCTTCTGTTGTACAAAAAACTGGATGGCAAAGAAGGTATTGAGGGGCATTACTTCATTTGTTCTTCGGTCATTTGGGGTATTCTCCATTTTCATCGACTAACCGGGTCCAACAGTTGAAGTAAACGACTTTTTTCTTGTATGATATAACTATAGAATTCTTTCGGGTTTGTGTTTACTTTGATTCGCCAATATGTAAACTCTAAGGTCTTTTTACTTTACTTAATTAACTTTTTGGCTTTTGCGTCGTTTATGCTCTACACAATTTTTCAGCCGTTTTCTTCGTCATTTTGTGAGGATTTTAATCTCTCATGTAGCACATTTTTTAGCAAGCAGGGCAGTTTGAAATTATTATCTTTATTCACCCATTTGGGCTTATTATTATGGCCTGGCACGCCCGAGTTTTGAATGGTATGCAGTCTTGCCACTGCTTTTAGGTTAAGTGGGGCCCCCCTTTTCGATATAACTTCCAAAGATGTATTTATGTCGTTATTGTGAATTAACAAAGCTCACAGGTCCAGTTTCTTTTTTTTAAACATAGCTACTAAGTTTATGGAAGTTTGCTTTCTTGATAATTAGGGACTTTTTTTCGAATTGCTACTATTTTGTTGCGTTACTAGTAAACTTTTTAAAGTGAAAGTTATCGTACGATGGTCGCTGTTACTGAATCTCATCACCAACATTAAAATTCTCTATGAATTCTTCTTTTTGTTGCAAGTACAATGTCAAAGGAAACTGTATTACCACGGGTCGGCCGTTTCTCCAACAATATTGGATAAAAAAGCGAACTCTCTTGCAAGTTAGTATAAAAGTCATGTTCCGGAATTGTGTGAAGTAAGGGAGTATCGCCCCCACTTGGGTCACAGCGGTAGGGTTAAATTTTTTAAAGTCACCAAAAAAATTACGACGGTATCTTGTTGCAGTACTTACCATCTGCAATTTGTTCGTACATTTCTCGGTTCCAGTTTGCACCTGTGATTGAGCCCTGCGAGGTCTGTTCAGACTACTCATGAACACCCGTATTAATTTTCCCATTGGACCCCTTTATTACTTCTTTTATTAGCCACAAACGCATGCCAGGTCGACGTTCACAATTTGAGGTTTTGACCAGAAGAGGGTAGGGGTTGTAAAGACTTTCTTTGATATATAAAGTAAAAACGCCACCTCCAATTTCGACTTTACTTCGGCTTTTCTCAAACTATTACATAAAACCGGGAAGTGAATACTCTTGCTAAAAAGTCTCTATCTTTTCTGTTTTATTGAGCCATAGATTCTGTTGATGCCAATCACATCATAATGTTCTGTAAACACTAGCTCCTCTAAAATTCTTGAAAAAAATTTATTGCGTATGCTACGAGACGTTTGCATAGGGGGGGTGGAAAAAACCTTTAAATTTTGTATTTTAGAACTCCACGGAACGCTCTTTTAATAATATTTTTGGTTCTTGTAGGATCTACATTTATGTTCATGGCTGTCCTCGGTCCTCGCTGTCTTCGCAATCCCAAACCCGGTTCCTTATCGCTTGGGTGAGGGTCCTCGGTTGCCTCTGTTTTTTTTCTATGGCGTTGGATGATTTATGTCACTGCTGCTTCTTCTCGGAGTTGGCCGTTTTTTGAATCCTATGGCTGCGGACCTGCTTCGTTGTAGGAGACGACCCCATTTGCGTGTCTGAACCCACAGGGTTTAGTAAGGTAGGAGTGCCATTCCTTGCGGAAAACAGTAGTAGGCTGGTTGTAGAAGTTGTCCAGACCCCCCCCCCCCCCCCCAGAGGTTGATGAATTCTAACTTCTTCCCTCAGAGACACACATGTTTTAGTCGGCTATTGTGCTGCTGAAAGCCTTGTCGTGAGAATTTGTCAGGTGCGTCGATATTGGGGACCCGGGAATGCTCTGACCCCCCCCCCCCCCCCCATGCCCGCCCACCCCCCCTCATTCCACCATTCGATATTCCTTGACTTGCTTTCTTGTCATGTGCGGGATTCAATCTTGCGCATTACTGTCTCCATCAAAACTCTTCGGATCTCGCGTGCGCATGACGTCATTTGAACCCGAGCATGCGATGACACACCCACCAAACAAGGGTATTTTTTCAATTTGCAGCTTTTGTGGTATCTTCTGAAGGCTTCCCAACAAATGTCGTCCAGTCCAACCCACCCCCCGCTCCTAGATGGGCATGACCCCCACACCCACCACCCCCCACCCCAACATGCACATAAACAAACAATCTTTTTCGTTGATTTGGGCAAGACCTCGTCTGTCGCAGAAACCTCTTCTCGCGACATCAGTCTATCAACTAACACAACCTTCCTAACTTTTGTCCCCTTCCCTGTACCTCTGTAGGATGGTGATGTTGTCAGTGATGCAGTCCGATGTATGAGGCTCCCGGGCTGCCATGCCGCATGGCTTGAGGCCACCCCTCGCGCAGAGAAGTGGAACAGCTGAATTTGATGGCGAATGATCTGTTTGATTAGCTTGTTTACCTGTGGAGCTGACTGTACGAGGCACCCATTAGAGATTGTCCTCCCCCCGACAGGGGGGCGAATGATCACCCGATGTGTACGCCGTAGGAGTAGAGACAGCAGGAAACATTTGTGTAAGCCGAGTAGTGGACTCGTGAAGGGTTCTGTGCTGGTTCAATGGACATGTTTTAATACGAATGGGATTGGTGGAAAAGTCTTCAAAGAGAGGTATACTGAGTCTTCAGATACAAGGGGGAGGGAGAGGGATAGCAAGACACCCCTTCCGTTTTGTTAGAATGCGACGGAGAGGTGTTAGTACAAGCATTGGATTGGAAGATATACAAGTGGAAAAAAATAAGAGCCGTAATCAGAGTGAGGACAATACGTTTAGAAAAGGCAAAGGAGGCAAAGGTAGTGACTAATACAATAGGGATGATGGAGACATGCTTTGTGGAATAGATTGATGAATCGAAACCGGTCGTCGTGGGGAGAGGGGGTAGCGGCTGCCAGTTTTGTGGGACTAAGATTTGGATTTATGCGATGGGATGTGAGATTGGATTTATAATTATTAGTCCGTTCAGGCGCCTGAACCCAGAGGAGCCGGTGTATTATGAAGGGGCATGCCCTGGATGTGAGGTGAGCAGGAATCAGTGTGGTGGCTCCACTGCGTGTCTGCCTGCTGAGACCGGAACCTCTCCGGGAAGTCTGGCGGGCCGGCGTGGGGAGTGCTGGAAGCCCTTAGTGAGTCCTTATGGTCCCTCTGGGTCTTCTGGGCGACCTAGATATGTGTGAATAAATATTATATATTTTGTGTATGGTTGTGTTTGTTGTCCCTGCTCGGCTTCTGTCTCAACGTCGGCCACCCCCAGCCTAGGGGGTATGTGCGCTTGAGTATATAGCATCCATGACATACCAAATATAATACCTACATTATCATACATATAATACATACATACATACATACATACCATGTATAATAAGAAGCCCATAGTTGATACAGGGTTTTGGGCGGCAGCACAGGTGATATAGTAGAAGAGAAAAAAAAAACCACTGACATCTACTACACCATTACTTAATTACTACTTCCTTCCGGACACTAACACTGACAATCTAAGACACATTACTACTTCCTTCCGCCCCCCTTAACTGACAGCAAGTCTGCTCCTTGAAACGTCCTATTACTTGCGCAACCCGACCCCTTAAAAATTCTAGATTGGAGATAATCTATAAAGGATACCTCGGAGATGAGAAGAGAAGGGTAGATGACAACGAAGGGTTGCCAAGTTGCACACTCTAACCCTGTTCCAAAATACGGTAGGCAAAGAAAGAAATCGTTGTTTTTGGAAACCCTAACCCTCCATAAACTATATAGAAGGGCCTTTCAGAAAACGGGTTGTACATTTGTCATACTCTATTCCCTGTGCCGGACTGTTCCCAATGGTACGGAATACATGCTTGATTACTCCAGTCGCCCTGTGTTGTGAGTTATAGAGGTTAATGTTCAAGAGTTAGAGTGTTTGGGCCCGACTTATTTTGAACAGAAGTACTATACAAGAGTATCCACTTTTTTCCGTTGTACCTTTCATGACCTCCAATCATTGTACAGTGTCATACTCAATAGTTGGTTAGTTTATGCCAAAGTTTTCGAGTTTGGTTGTTCTTCCATGTTAATGCAGGAAAATATGTATCCTGTGAGACATGAACTAAGCATAGTTCTATTATTAATCGGAGTGTTTAACTAATGAAGTTCGATATGATTACTTGATCTTTGAGATTCATCAAATTAAAATATTTAAAACCACAACCGGCTCCATTTCTAAATCTGTTCGACGAAAATTTGTTAGTTAATATGGACGGAAAATTTGCTACCACCCACATCCACCATAATATATCCTGACCTAAAAATTTATATAATAAGGTTACACTCATAATAAAAATCTTAAGTTTTTATAGCTAAGTTCTCAAGTTAGTTTCTCATAACACATACACAATTTATGGTATTGTCCTGGGTTATAAAACTTGAAAAGAATTAAACCCTAATCTGTAACAAACAACTGATTACACATATTAAGTTGTCATTCATTTACGTGTTGCAATTAGCACACATACAGGTTAAATGAGACACTTTTTTTTCTTTATGAGCATCATTTTTGTCGATTGTGAGCTAGTGTGTACATATGTTCGGGCGTTCGATATCTCTGATAGTGAAAATCTGTGTGGGTAGCTAATCTAGTGCTCATGATGATTTTTTGAAATAGGTAGTGTAGCTATAGGTAAGCGCCATGCGAACTTGACAATTATCTTAAATTCTTATCAACTCGAAATAAATTAAGACAATTGGGCTGACGTTTATATAATTGGGGAAGAGTCCAACAGGAACACAGCGGTTTGGGGATAATTACAGGCCAGTTTGCTCTGGGCCCTAATGATGTTACAGATTGGAGGTCAAGGATCAAGATTACTTGTCAGTTCGTCTGGCGCTACCCTATAGTAAAACCTTTTCAATGAATGATTGAAATGTGTGGGTACGTATTAGTGCTCACGAGCTGTAGTTTCCGAAGAATTCGCCGAGTAATTAAACAAAGGTGGGTGTTGAGTGAGATAGTGCCTGAAACCAGATATTTGTAGCCGGTTAGCGCAGGATCATTGTCAAACGGCATTGTTTACCTTGGTGTGGAGGGTCTCTGGGCTATGATCCTGAAGGGAAGGAGAGACGTCAGGGAGGGGTGAATTGAGAGGCCCACCTGCAGAGATGCGAGAGAGAGAGTTAGTAGAGGAGAGCAGACTGAATGACTTACTTCATATATTCCTTGTGCGAAACTAAACACATATGCACATAGTGAGAGAGAGAGAGAGATTCACATAGATTTACATAGATACACTGGCCACACAGATCCCACGATCCCTGCGAAGTGGCCACGACTTAATCCTAGTAGAGATAGCAATCCTAAGAGAAAGTGGAAGGAAAGCATAGCAAAGATGAAGGCTCTCTCCTCACCCTCCGCTCCCTCTGGCAAAAGAGAGAGAGAGAGAGAGATATATAGATTGCAGATTGCAGTATTATACCGTGGTGTAGTAGTGCCTGAAATCAGATCTCTTTACCCGGTAGCGCAGAGCATTGTCAACGCCCTTGCTTAGCGTGGTCTTGAGTCCTGATCACGATTCTGAAGGAGAGATGTCAGGAGGGATCAAATGTAACACCTGCAGGAGAGAGAGAGAGAGAGAGTGTGTGTTACAAGGAGTTACAAGGAAATAAGGAATACTTAGTATCTCAGAGACCTTGCGGTCCATTCCGAGGAGATACTCGAAGTAGAAAGAGAGAGACTGTTTAGTGCACTACACTCGTTACAAAGTGTGCAAGATACTATCTACTCTCTTCTTGAACTGTTGTTGTTGTTGTTGTTGTTCCCTAAGCTGCCTGGCCGAACAGCCCCGAGTCCCTGAGAAAGGCCATGGCCACGATCGGGCTTTCCCACAGAGCTCTCATTGAGTGTAGATTGTGTTGTTGGCGTAAGTGGTTGTGTGAAAATATGCGTCTTTATGATGTGTTTAATGGTATGGGGTGCTGTGTTACATCCCGGGCAGGCGTCGACAACGGAGTCATCCAGTCTCTTCTGATAGCTCAGGAGAGCTGGATGGTGTCCGCATGTCAGCAAGGCCAGGTGGACTCTGTCTTCGCCAGGATGGGAGGGTTCGGAAGGATGGATTTCGGGAGGCGTGCATGCAGCTGCGTGTTGTTGTGATGTGAGTGGATGGATCGGTGAGAGATATGAGTATGGATGTGCTTCTGGAAGTTGGTTCGGGGTGGGCAGGGAGGGAGAAAGGACAATAATTGTGTGTGATACCGTGTGCTGGGTGTTGTTTTGATATTTCTTGGTGTCTGTGGGTGTGTTGCCATGCCCACAGACACCAAGAAATATCAAAACAACACCCAGCACACGGTATCACACACAATTATTGTCCTCTCTCCCTCCCTGCCCACCCCGAACCAACTTCCAGAAGCACATCCATACTCTTCTTGAACTGTTATACTGAAGAACTGTTTACAATTTCGGAGGGAAGTTTGTTCCAGGTAGAACAGATCTTGTATGTGAAAAAGTTTCCACAAATACTAGTGCTGAACCTTTTCAATTCTAATTTCCAGAGAGAGAGAGAGAGAGAGACTTGACTGACTTATCTTGTAGATTCCTTGTGCGAAACTAAACACATATGCAAATAGTCCAAGCAAAATTATTGACATGTGTACAATACTAATACGCGCACTTACATTATTATCGCTTACACAAGTGGCTGAAACATAACTATATGATAAAGTAAAGACAGTGAACATTGATTGACATGTGTACAATACTAATACGCGCACTTACATTATTATCGCTTACACAAGTGGCTGAAACATAACTGTATGATAAAGTAAAGACAGTGAACATTGATTGAATGGGAAAAATCACCAATTCGGACAGCTATTTAAAGGGAATATTTCAAAATATTTCATTAACTCATCAGGTTTGTTCAATATAATGTGTACCACTTTTTGCATACTCACAGAGTTGCACATGCAGTACATACCAGAGATCGAAAAGACAATGGAAGTGAGACAGGCGAGATGGACAGACTAAAAACATAGGGTGTATAAAGAAGTGTGAGGAAGTGGTGACATGTAGTGTTAGGGTCTGTTTATACTATCCCCCCCCCCCCATCTCTCTCTCTCTCTCTCTCTCTCTAGTAGGATAAAGGGATGTATAATCACTCTGCCCTTTTGAGACTATAATTATGTAATTGTATGTACCGTATTTGTGCTATCTCACTAAAAAATCAAATTCTCTCTCTCTCTCTCTCTCTCTCTCTCTCTCTCTCTCTCTCTCTCTCTCTCTCTCTCTCTGTGTGTGTGACCATAAGTTATAGTGTTGACTGTATAGGTGTAAATACCGTGGTGTAGGTAGATAGCAATGTTGTGGTGTTGGTGTCAGGAGAGCCATTAGCTAAGAGTGGTGGCCCAGCATATGCCCACCTACACGCTAACACACACACACATCATGGCACCAATAGCAATGTTGTGGTGTTGGTGTCAGAGCCATTAGCTAAGAGTGGTGGCCCAGCATATGCCCACCTACACGCTAACACACACACACACATCATGGCACCAATAGCAATGTTGTGGTGTTGGTGTCAGGAGAGCCATTAGCTAAGAGTGGTGGCCCAGCATATGCCCACCTACACGCTAACACACACACACATCATGGCACCAATAGCAATGTTGTGGTGTTGGTGTCAGGAGAGCCATTAGCTAAGAGTGGTGGCCCAGCATATGCCCACCTACACGCTAACACACACACACACATCATGGCACCAATAGCAATGTTGTGGTGTTGGTGTCAGGAGAGCCATTAGCTAAGAGTGGTGGCCCAGCATATGCCCACCTACACGCTAACACACACACACACATCATGGCACCAATAGGAACCCTCGAATAGCAAAATGATCCTTAAGGGGACATGGGCCGGTTTTCTGGACCACTTTCTCCCTCATGTTTAGCTCCATTAGTTTTCAGATGTTAAGATGTTTGCCCCATTAGTTAGTCGATTTTAAGACCTTTCGCCCCATTTCTTCGTCAATATTTAGACCTTTCGTGCTATTTAGGTCTAGATTTTTTCCCTGGCAAATGATAGTAAGCCTGTAGTGTTGGAAGAAACGGCCTTCGGCCGGGACATTTTTCTACCGAAAAATGTACAAATTAATCTAGAAGGGGGATCTAATGGATGTTTTTTTTTTTTTTAATTTGATGGAGGTCTAGGGAGAAAACTAGAAAAATAATAAATACATACAAAACTCGCCCAAAAAGTGAACCATCCCCCTTTGTACCGGTGACGTCTTTTTAGTTATATTCTAGCTATGTTTAGACAATGTTATGTAGCTTAAGAAGGAGCTGTGGTACGTAAAAGGGTTAGTCGAGATAGATTGAAGCCTTATTATTGTTTGAGGTCCTTCCTAAGCTGAATAAAATCGTCTAATCATTGCCAGAATATAGCTAAAAAGGATGTCACCGGCACTGAACGGGTTTATGAGACGATTCGATTCAGTTTAGGATAGCTTCGAAAACTTAAGGGGAGGCTTTTAGTTAATTCGCTAGACCTCCATCAAGCTTAACATTACAACCCCTAGACCCCCTTTCAAGATAAATTTGTACATTTTTCGGTAGAAAAATTTCCCGGCCGAAGGCTGGTTCCTCTTAAATAACAGGCTCGCTTTCGCTCGCCAGGAAAAAATCGACACCTAAAAGGCACGAAAAGTCTTAAAATTGACAGAAATGGGGCGAAAGTTCTTAAAATCGCCAAACTAATGGGGCAAACGTCTTATAATATCAAAAGCAATGGGGCTAACCATGAGGGAGAATGGGGTCAAGAAAAAAATCCCTCAAGTGGAAATCTGCCCTTACGGCAATTATATAATACGTCCTAGAGTGTCCAGTTTTGAGCGCTACAACTACGCACCTATTTACATGAGTATCGAACACGAACGAGACATTACAACGCGATAGTATGATTATCCCAGAGACTTCAGAACTTGGCAAGGGACTGGAGTTCTCGAAAAGGGGCTCCAGTCCTGACGCTTTACTTGACTTACAGTGTGCTGGCTTAATAATCCAGAAGGGTTGATAGCCTCTGAAGTCTTATTTTAACTATATTCTAACTAACTAACAGTTTTGGCTATAATTTTCAAATATTCAAAAGGGTGTTACCTTATTATCACTTACGATTGTGCAAGGGACTTTCGACCCTCACCTAAAAATAATAACAAAGATTTACGTCATGCTAATTTTCTTGTTATTCAATTTCAAAGATGGACATTTATATGGAGGTCAATCATATATAGTATATATTTCTCTTACTACCCTTGAACAAAATATATAAAATCAAATTTGTATAGGCCTATGTTGTTGATATTTAGGGACGAAGACAGTAAAATATCATATGTTTTCACCAACCCATGTTTTCGTAAGTGTTTCTCCTCATCTTGTGTAGTCCAATCTCACCTGGTCCCATCAATCCTCACCTGTTCTTCTCACAACACTCAACCTTCTCTCACAGCCCCACTCCTTACAAACCATCATAACTTCTCTCACAACAGCCATTCATTAAGGGGACAGTGGCTGTTTTGTTGGTCTATTTATTCAGTTATTCATATAATTTTTAGTTTCCTCGTTAGACCTCCATCAAGATTAAAAGAAAACACCCCCTAGACCCCCCCCCCCCCCCTTCAAGATAAATTTGTAAATTTTTCGGTAAATATTCCGGCCGATGGCCGGTTCCTCTTAAAATTACAGGCTCGCTATCGCTCACCAGGAATGAATCGACACCTAAGTGGCACTAAAGGTCCTAAAATTGACAAAGAAATGGGGCGAAAGGTGTTAAGCTCGTCTAACTAATGGGCCGAACGTCTTAAAATCTCAAACTAATGGGGCTCAACACAAGGGGAGAAAGTGGACCAGAAAGCGGCCCTTCTCCCCTTAATAGCTAACCCAGAGTCACCACTGACAACCCCTCTCCCCTTAATAGCTAACCCAGAGTTACCACTGACAACCCCTCTAATAGCTAACCCAGAGTCACCACTGACAACCCCTCTCCCCTTAATAGCTAACCCAGAGTCACCACTGACAACCCCTCTCCCCTTAATAGCTAACCCAGAGTCACCACTGACAACCCCTCTCCCCTTAATATCTAACCCAGAGTCACCACTGACAACCCCTCTCCCCTTAATAGCTAACCCAGTCACCACTGACAACCCCTCTCCCCTTAATAGCTAACCCAGAGTCACCACTGACAACCCCTCTCCCCTTAATAGCTAACCCAGAGTCACCACTGACAACCCCTCTCCCTTAATAGCTAACCCAGAGTCACCACTGACAACCCCTCTCCCCTTAATAGCTAACCCAGAGTCACCACTGACAACCCCTCTCCCCTTAATAGCTAACCCAGAGTCACCACTGACAACCCCTCTCCCCTTAATAGCTAACCCAGAGTCACCACTGACAACCCCTCTCCCCTTAATAGCTAACCCAGAGTCCCCACTTGCTAACCCAGAGTCACCACTGACAACCCCTTCCCCCTTATAATAGCTAACCCAGAGTCACCACTGACAACCCCTCTCCCCTTAATAGCTAACCCAGAGTCACCACTGACAACCCCTCTCCCCTTAATAGCTAACCCAGAGTCACCACTGACAACCCCTCTCCCCTTAATAGCTAACCCAGAGTCACCACTGACAACCCCTCTCCCCTTAATAGCTAACCCAGAGTCACCACTGACAACCCCTCTCCCCTTAATAGCTAACCCAGAGCTAACCCTAACAACCCCTCTCCCCCTTAATAGCTAACCCAGAGTCACCACTGACAACCCCTCTCCCCTTAATAGCTAACCCAGAGTCACCACTGACAACCCCTCTCCCCTTAATAGCTAACCCAGAGTCACCACTGACAACCCCTCTCCCCTTAATAGCTAACCCAGAGTCACCACTGACACCCCCTCTCCCCTTAATAGCTAACCCAGAGTCACCACTGACAACCCCTCTCCCCTTAATAGCTAACCCAGAGTCACCACTGACAACCCCTCTCCCCTTAATAGCTAACCCAGAGTCACCACTGACAACCCCTCTCCCCTTAATAGCTAACCCAGAGTCACCACTGACAACCCCTCTCCCCTTAATAGCTAACCCAGAGTCACCACTGACAACCCCTCTCCCCTTAATAGCTAACCCAGAGTCACCACTGACAACCCCTCTCCCCTAGCTAACCCAGAGTCACACTAGTAACCCAAGTCACCACTGACAACCCCTCTCCCCTTAATAGCTAACCCAGAGTCACCACTGACAACCCCTCTCCCCTTAATAGCTAACCCAGAGTCACCACTGACAACCCCTCTCCCTTAATAGCTAACCCAGAGTCACCACTGACAACCCTCTCCCCTTAATAGCTAACCCAGAGTCACCACTGACAACCCCTCTCCCCCTTAATAGCTAACCCAGAGTCACCACTGTCAACCCCTCTCCCTTTAATAGCTAACCCAGAGTCACCACTGACAACCCCTCTCCCCGTAATAGCTAACCCAGAGTCACCACTGACAACCCTCTCCCCTTAATAGCTAACCCAGAGTCACCACTGACAACCCCTCTCCCCTTAATAGCTAACCCAGAGTCACCACTGACAACCCCTCTCCCCTTAATAGCTAACCCAGAGTCACCACTGACAACCCCTCTCCCCCTAATCATTTCCCTTCATCCTATATTGTATGTACTGTATTGTATGTACTGTATTGTATGTACTGTATTGTATGTACTGTATTGTATGTACTGTATTGTATGTACTGTATTGTATGTACTGTATTGTATGTACTGTATTGTATGTACTGTATTGTATGTACTGTATTGTATGTACTGTATTGTATGTACTGTATCGTATGTACTGTATTGTATGTACTGTATTGTATGTACTGTATTGTATGTACTGTATTGTATGTACTGTATTGTATGTACTGTATTGTATGTACTGTATACAGTAGCCTATACTCAGGACCAATCCCCACTTTATTATTATTTTTTGTTTTTTTGTTTTTTTTCTCTCATGCTAATTTTCTTGTTATTTTATTTCAAAGATGGAAAGTTAAATGGAGGTCAATCATATATAGTATACTGTATATTTGTGTTACTAGCCTTAAGGGGAAGGTTTTAGTTTGGTCTCTAGATATCCATCAAGCTTAAGATTACACCCCCTTGAGCTCCTTTCAAGATAAATTTGTACATTTTTCGGTAGAAAAATGTCCCGGCTGAAAGCCGGCTCCTCTTATATTACAGGCTCGCTATCGCTCGCCAGGATAAAATCGACACCTAAATGGTACGAAAGGTCTTAAAATTGACAGAAATGGGTCGAAAGTTCTTAAAATCGTCAAAATAATGGGGCGAACGTCTTAACATTAGAAAAGCAATGGGGCTAAACATGAGGGAGAAAGGAGTAAACAAAAAATCCCTCAAGTGGAAATCTCCCCTTAATAAAAATATATAAAATAAAATGAGTATATATTGTTGATATAATATTAGCCCGCAATAACCTCTCACACAAGGGACTGGAGTTCACGAGAAGGGGCTCCAGTCACGATGCAATTGCTTGACTTACAGTGTGCTGGCTTAATAATCCAGAATGGTTGATATCCTCTGATGCCACATTTTAACAAACTAACTCACAATCTAAGGTTCGCTATCGCTCGCCAGGAAGAAATCGCACCTAAATGGCACAGAAGGTCTTTGATATTGACAACACAAGTGGGACGAAAGGTCTAAAAATGGACAAACTAATTCGGCCGAACGTCTTAAAATCTCAAAACGTGAAGATTGATGTCAGTGGGTATTATATATTTCGTGCGTGCGTGTCCTGTGTCGTGCGTGTGTGAATTTGCATTTTGTTTTTATGGGTTCATTGTTTTCTGTTGTGTTGTCCCGATTCTGGCTCTGTCTTGAGTCGGCCACCCCCAAAGAAAGAAAACAAAAAAGAAGAAGAAAGGGAAAAAAAGAGAGAAGTGGGGATTGGGCCTGAGTATATAGATAGATAGATAGATAGATAGCGTGTTGTGGAAGTACTCTCGGCTTTGGTAGTTTCCGACACTGGGTTTAGTTGGCTTCTTGGGAGTGTAATTTGATCGGGTTTGTTGGGCTGACTTTGTTTTGTAGCATTGACATAGCTACTTGTTCTCTCTCTCTCTCTCTCTCTCTCTCTCTCTCTCTCTCTCTCTCTCTCTCTCTCTCTCTCTCTCTCTCTCTCTCTCTCTCTCTCTCTCTCTCTCTCTCTCTCTCTCTCTCTCTCTCTCTCTCTCTCTCTCTCTCTCTCTCTCTCTCTCTCTCTCTCTCTCTCTCTCTCTCGTAATGATGATAATATTTTTGTTTTCATTTCAAGCCAAAGCCAATGAGTCAGAAAATTCACATTTCCCCCACCTACCGTATCATAATTGGTCACCAGTATAAGAGAGAGAGAGAGAGAGAGAAAGTGTGTGTGTGTGTGTGTGCGAGAGAGAGATAAAGAAAGATAGAGAGAGAGAGAGAGAGAAAGTGTATGTGTGAGATACAGAAAAAGAGAGAGAGAGAGGGAGAAAAGTGTGCATGTGTGTGTGAGATAAAGAAAGAGAGAGGGGGGGGGGGAGGAAGAGAGAGTGTGTGTGAAAGAGAGAGAGCTAGTTGTTAACATGTTTATCAGCGCCTCCTTGCGTGTGTAAAAACCTCCGGCCCCGATAACTAATGACCGTACCTGACTCCACACACCTGAGTCACTTGTGGCACCCCGCGCTATATCTGGCACCCTCGTTAGTGCCAGCGTGACAGGACAGTCGGGTGTATTAAATATATGTGGGTGTGGTATTGCCTACACCATACCACCAATCTTTAAGGGGAGATGGGTCGTTTTTCTGGTCCCCATTCTTCCTCATGTTTAGCCCCATTAGTTTTCATATTATATGACGTTCGGTCCATTAGTTTGGCGATGTTATGACCTTTCGACCCATTTCTTTGTTAATATTAAGACTTTTCTTGTCATCTAGATGTCGATTTCTTTCCTGGTGAGCGATAGCAAGCCTGCAATTAAGGAGTAACTGGCATTCGGCTGGAACATATTTTCTACCGAAAAATGTACAAATATATCTAGAAGAATGATTTGGGAATGATTTGTGTTTAAAGTTTGATGGAGGTCCATGAAGGAAACTAAATAAATTATATATATATATATATATATATATATATATATATATATATATATATATATATATATATATATATATATATATATACTGTATGTGAATACATTGACCAACAAACTAAATACCTTCCCTCTTAATGATTCCCATGTAAATCTGTGAAGAAGAAAAAATAAAGTAATACATGATGTAATAATAGCGGTGTGCAAATATGTGTTCCTCCTCGCCAATATCTTTCACGGGAGAGGTTTGCCAGATTATGAGTCAGGCAGATTTGGGGATACCTTGTTGGGAGGGAGATATGTTTATTAGTAGTAGTAATTAATTATGCCAATAAGCTTCCACTGCGAAAAGGTTTAAGGGAGGATGGTTCACTTTTTGGGCGATTTGTGCATGTATTCATTATTTTTCTAGTTTCCTCCCTAGACCTCCATCAAATTTTAAAAATACACCCATTAGATCCCCCTTCTAGATTAATTTGTACATTTTTCGGTAGACAAATTTCCCGGCCGAAGGCCGGTTCTTCCAACATTACAGGCTCACTATCGTTCGCCATGGGAAAAATCGACACCTAAATAGCACGAAAGGTCTAAATATTGACGAAGAAATGGGGCGAAAGGTCTTCACATTGACTAACTAATGGGGCAAAAGTTTTAACATCTGAAAACTGATGGGGCTAAGCATGAGGGAGAAAGTGGTCCAGAAAACCGGCTCATCCCCCTTTAAGGGCTGCCAAACGCTCACTGGGGCTTCTTTATCGAACCCAGACAAGACAATACAGTGCTATATGATTATGTTAAATGCTTAACCCCTTCTGCCCCGTCTGTTGTAATATATATTCTAGCTCTACTTATCTTATGATTGTATGGAGCTTAGGACGGATCTCTGGTAGTTAAAAGGCTTGATTGAGATAGTTCGAAGCCTGTTAATTGCCAGAAACCCTTCTTAAATTGAATAAAATCGTCTAATAGTTGCCCGAATATAATGAAAAGGACGTCGCAGGTATAGAAGGGGTTAAGTATTTATCTGTAAAGGTTCACAGATTTAAATAGGTATACAGAATAGGTATACAGATTTAAATAGAATAGGTATACAGAATAGGTATACAGATTTAAATAGAATTGGTATACAGATTTAAATAGGTATGCAGAATAGGTATACAGAATAGGTATACAGATTTAAATAGAATTGGTATACAGATTTAAATAGGTATGCAGAATACTTATTGCGGCTTCTTAGGACACTGGTACGCATCTAGCCCCTTTAAGATATGACACGTTATGAGGGCATATGCTGGCTATTATTATACGATTTTATTCAGCTTTGGAAGGCCCTCTAAGAAAGCAAGAGGTAAAGTATATTGCAGTTAACCCTCAGACTTCCAACATTCTTTCCTAAACTAAATAAAATCGTCTGTTGATAGCGAGGATAAAAGAAAAACATACGTTCTCCAATACAGAAGGAGTTTAATTTACGACATTAATGGTTGTTGGCCCTGATTAAATTGTGTTCAAAATATATATATATCCCCTTAAAATGTCCAGGTTTCAGTCAAGTACATACTGTATATGTCTTGTCTCCCCCCCCCCCCCAAATATCTTTCAATTTAGGGGGGATAAATCACTTTTTGGTCGATTTTTACATTTCATTATTATATTTCTAGTTTCCTCCCTAGACCTCCATCAAACTTTAAAAAAAAAAACCCAGGATCCCATTTCAAGATACATTTTTACATATTTCGATAGAAAAATGTTTCCTTCTCAATCATACGCTTGCTATCGCTCGCTAGGAAAGAATCGACACCTAAATGACATGAAAAGTCTTAATATTGACAGAGAAAAAGGGCGAAAGGTCTTAAATTCGCCAAACTAATGGGCCGTACGTCTTATAATCTGAAAACTAATGGGGCTAAACATGCGGGAGAAAGGTCCAGAAAAAAATCCCTCAAGTGGAAACCTCCCTTTAAAATGTCAAGGTTTCAGTCAACTGCATATATGTCTTGCTCTCCCGCCAATTTATTTCAGCCAGGTTATGACAGGCAGATTAGAGGAGATCTTGTTGGCGGTGAAATATTCTTAATGCCAGGAAGCGACGACGAACTTGACAATAATCTGGACCCCATAACTTCTTTTAACTCAAAATTAATTAAAGTAATCGGGCTGACATTTCTATCATTTGGAAAGAGACCACCAGGAAATAGGTGTGGAAATTTACAGCTAGTTGGCTCAAGGTCCTTTTGAGTTACGAAGAGGTCAGGGGTCGAGATAACTGTCAAGTTCATTGGCGCTACCTATAGTATTAATAATTAATTATATTAACATGTGTGTAAAGTGATGTTGGTAGTAAAGGTGTGAGTAGTTACAGTTGTAGTAGTAGTGGCTGTAGTGAAGGTTTTAGTAGTTATTGATGTATTAATAGTAATAACACTGAGGGATTAGCTCTTGAACCAACAAAAGGTAAATGTAAGGTATAGAAGTGGTAGTGACGAAGTAGTAGTAGGTCGGGAGGGTCACATACCTAGCATACTACCACTCGGATGTCTTGCCAGGTAGTGTAGGTGGTATGGGTCCTGGTAGTGGTGATGGTAGGTAGCGTAGGTGGCTGTAGCATAGTTGGTGGTATGATTGTGGTAGTGTATTATACTGTAAATATATATACTGTATATATATATATATAATTATATATAGAGAGAGAGAGTATATATTGGTACACAATATTTACTTAGGTTATTTTCTTTGTTTTATATATACGTCCATAGTGTTCAAGTCTGCATGGTTATATTGTAGATACAGACCCAAGGAAGGCTATAGAGCCATATAAACCATAATTAGTGATTAGGGTCGGGATAACAGGCCATCATTTACACCTACGGTATTCTTGACTTAGACACATACGGAGGGGTCACACCGCAGAGTTTCATACACAAATGTTACGAGGCATTATGAAAATACTTGCGTTATAGGTCTGATTGATGATGTCACCCGTAGCACTATTTGGCATCACACTTGGTGGTCGTGATTTGAGGGTGCAGGCCACCACAGTCTATAACTATTACTGTTGACAAAATTAAAACTTGTAAGACCGTGTTTATTCACATATTATTCAATATGGGCAATATCAGGTAGTTCTGCAATTATATACTACTAGCAGGGGTACCCGGCGTTGCCCGGGTAATCACCATAATCACCATCACTACTACCACCACTACTACTACCATAATCACCATCATCAATCACTACTACCACAATCATCACAATACTATTACTACCATAACCTCCCTGTGCCTCATTAAACGGCGACCTCGATTTCGGCCGCTAAATGACCTCCGATTTTGGATCTGACCTCATCCGTATCCCCATTTTGGGGGGCTGCGAACAACTTTCGTTCCTTACACCTTTTCGATCGGAGGCCTCCTTCTGCCCCAAACGGCCCTTTTTCCGATTTCGCGCCCATTTTCTCCGTCCCTTTCACCCTGGGGATTTTTTTTCACTAAAACCTGCCTAGGGACCCCCTTACTATGCATACCAAGTATGAACGCTCTAGCTTAAAAACTGCGGCCGCCTATAAAGAACAGACAGACAGACAGACAGACAGACAGACAGACAACCGTAAATATTATATAGATGAAGAATCCTTCAAGAAAAAAATCGATCCAGTTTATATAGGTATATGAAAAAAAATATATAATTCAAAGTGAACCTTGTAACAAAACGTTAAACTATTTAAAGGTATACCATCGCCGCAATAAAACCTTTGAGTGTCGTGAGTGTCTACCTGACGACCTTACTCTCTATCTCAGCTAGTTAACTTGGCCGCCACACTCTATACACGTGTTGGAAGGAAGTTGTATAGTTAAGCCAGAGTTACTTAAGGTGTGGTGGCTCAACGAGAGAATCTAGGTTACCTATACGACCAGGTAAATTTTTTTTTTTTTTTTTTTTTTTTTTTTGTGTGTGTATGAAGGAGACACATGATAAAGCTCCCTGTAACAGGTGTCCCCTACGAAATTTAAAGAGTGACAGAGAGCCAAATTAAAGGTACGTTAGAGTCTAAATGTCTGAATACACGAAGATTGAAGCAATTTATGTCATAGGATGCGAAAAAGAAAGATTGACGGAGAGAGTTCCAGAGTTTGCTTATTGAGTGAAAGAAAGAATGACGAATATTATATTAGTTATGACAGCAGGTAAGGCGTAGTGGCTGTAGATATTAGTGAGAGAGCGATAACTGGTTAGCTATAATCTATATATTTTATTAATTTCACCACAACACCAAACACCTCCAATGAAATTAATTAAAGCATACAATCATGTGATCCACCGGGATTCGAATCTGGGTTATCACATACAGATTTGTAAACACTCTAACTATTACTCCACCAAGACGGTTTAACAGATAGGGTGTGGTGGTCCCTCCCTCTCAGTCTGTTTACTGCCGGTGCTTGAATATTCGAGGGAACAACTCTTCCCCTTACGAAGCATGGCGTCGTCTTGAGGTGGTTGCCCAAGGCTCTCCTGAAGACATCCGTTGGCACATCCATCAGGTTTCTCACATTTTGTGGCAATTTGTTGAAGAGACTAGATCATTGTGGTGGGGTACGGTGTGGTGACTCTGTAGATCATGGAGAGTGAGGGGCACCCGCCTTTTAACACACTCCCTACTTTCCAACCCAAACTTGAACACATTTTCCCAATCTTTCTTCTACTCAACAAACAAGCTTTGGAACTGTCTCCTTCAATTTGTTTTTCCCTCATCCTATGGCTTAAGGGGGGTTACCTGCTTTTTGTTATTTATGTCCTTTTCTCTCTCTCTCTCTGGCTTGTATCAATTCTGCCCCATTCAGTCAACTATTTTAAGACGTTTATCCCCATCTAGGTGTCGATTTCTTCCTGGCGAGCGAAAGCGAGCCAGCATTATATGAAGAAATCCGGCTTCGCCGGAGAAATTTTTCTATCGAAAAATTTACAAATTTAGCCTGCTGTCAAACAAAAATAAAAAATATGCTGGCTCGCTACCGCTCACCAGTAAAAAAATGACACCTGGATGGAGATAAACGTCTGGGGCCAAATGGATACAAGCCAGAGAAAGAGAGAAAAGGACAGAACAAAAACAGGTCACCCCCCTTAAACTGCTTCAAGGTCCGTGTATCCAGAAATGTTGACTCTAACGTACCTTGATTTTGGCTCTCTGCTGCTCTTTCAACTTTGGGGGGTATACTCGTTACAGGCAGCTTTGCCCTGTGTCTACTTCATTCATATAGGAAAAAAAGAACTCGGGTAAGGGATGTAACCAGTTTTTTATTATCTACAGCGGTATGACCTATAAAATAGATGCTATCAAGACTCTTATCAGGCAGTGTTAAAGAGAAACTATGAAGATAAAAGATGACCTGATCAATCTTGTGAGGGTGAGTTGTGGACTGACAGTAACGAGGGGGGGGGGGGGTAACATCACTAGACACCGACTGACAGATATTAGTCGCCCACATTAGCCCCCTTAAGATGGGCGGCACGAGACTTTAGAGAGGGCCGCCCGCTGATAATTTCTCTCACTCGCCCTACATGATAAAAATTATTATGATGATGTCTTAGTTAGTCACTCTCTTCCGGTGTAGCCCAGGGGGTTGTTTGATGATAGGGACTGTTTTTTTAAGCTATATCAAACGTTAATCTTGTGTAATTTTGCTAATTTAGAGAATGACGCGCTGTTCATTTCTCTTACTCGCCCTACATGATGTTTTATCTAGTCACTCTCTTCCGGCGTTGGTGGAGAGACTCAAACCAAGAGTGAGAGGGATGGAAATGAGTCACTTGAGAAGTGCGTGTGGAGTTACATGGAGTGATAGACAGACACATGAGGAAGTACGAGAGAAGTGTGCTGTGGATGTAGATGTGCTGGAAAGTGTGAAAAGGAACACCTTGAGATGGTTCGGCCATATTGAACGTATGGGAAGTGAGAGAATGACTAAGAGAGTGTACGATAGCGAGGTGGAAGGACAGAGAGGGAGAGGTAGACCGAATAAGAGGTGGAAGGATGGAGTTAAGACGTATATGCGTGAAAGCGGTGCTGGATGGGAGGAGGGGCATCGACTGACTGGGGACAGAGGTGCATGGGGGCGTTTCGTTCGTGGCCACTCCTTCGGGGATCATGGCGTCCGGCAATAGATAGAATAGATAGATAGACTTTCTTCCGGCGATGGTCTAGTAGTTGTGGTGATGCGATCTTTGGCGACGGTAAGGTACCCGAGTTCCCAACAAAGTACATACGCAGAGTAATGGTGAGCGTATGTGTATGCTAATCAAGCTGATAGTTAAGCACCTTGGTTAGGGAAGGACTACTATACAATCCTCTCCATCGGGATGACCGAAACAAACCTTTAGGGTTCTGGGGGACTTGAACCTTCAACCTCGCGTTTAATGCACGACGCCTTAGATCATTAGACCAAATCCGACCCGTGTGTATGTGTGTGTGTGTCAAGATGTGTTGTTGCGCGTTGGTGTGATTTAAATTGCTTATCCTGTGTGCTCATCTGTCAATGTATGTTTTTGCGCATATATACTATATGCGTTGTGTAAGTGTGTGTACCAAGCTAAGTGTGGGTGTATGTGTAGGTATTTGGATGTGTGTGTGTGTGTGGGTGGGTGTGTTTGGCATTGATTGTCCCATGTGCGTCTTTGTGTAATAAATATACTTACAGATGTGTGTTTTTCATCAAAGCACCCTGGCTCCCTCCACATAAGGGGGAGTAGTTCGTTTTTCTGGACCCCCTGCTCCCTCTTGGTTAGCCCTATTAGTTTTGAGATTTAAGACGTTCGTTCCATTAGTTTGGCGATTTTGAGACCTATCACCCCATTTATTTTTCAATATTAAGACCTTTCGTACCATTTATGTGTCGACTTTTTCCTGGTGAGCGATAGCGAGCCTGTAGTTTTAGGAGAAATCGGCCTTTTCCTACCGAAAAATGTACAAATTTATCTTGAAAGGTGGTCTAGGGGATGGTGTTTAAGTTTGATGGAGGTCAAGGGAGGAAACTAGAAAAATAATAAATAAATATAAACAAAATAAATAATAAACAATACAAAATAAAATCGACCAAAAAGTTAACCATCCCCCTTAATTAAGTGCCGACTGATACAACCAAGATTTTGTCGCCAATTTATTTTAAGTCAAGGAAAATGTACAGTATTACCAAAAGCTTTAGCTCTCTCTCTCTCTCTCTCTCTCAAGCTAGATAAATACTTTACTCTTAAAATAAATAGCACTAACCGAGTCGGGGTTCGATGCCACCTTCCGTATTTAAGAGGGTAGTGCTTGGTTTTTGGTCTACTGTATTTATTTATTTATTATGAGTTTCATCGCTAGACCTCCATCAAGCTTAGAAAAATGGCCCCTAGACCCCCTTTTCAAGATAGATTTGTAATTGTTTTGGTAGAAAAATGTCGCGGCCGAAGGCCGTCTCCTTCTAAAGTTAGAGGCTCGCTATCGCTCGCCAGGAAAAAATAGAAACCTAAAGGGCAAGAAGGGTGTTAATATTGACAACACAAATAGGCAAAAGGTCCCAAAATCGCCAAACTAACGGAACGAACGTCTTAAAACCTCAAAACTAATATGCTAAACATGAGGGAGAAGGGGGTCCATAAAAAGCGAGTACTACCCCCTTAACCATTTTACTGCGACGTTGCCACTTTAACTTCAATCAGGCTTACAGTAGGCGATATTGTCATTCAGCTTAAGAGGGGATATAGGGCTTTTATGGACCCACTTCTCCCTCATGCTTAGCCCCATTAGTTTTTAGATCTTGTATTATGACGTTCGGCCCATTAGTTTTGCGATTTTAAGACTTTTAGCCCCATTTCTTTGCTAATATATAGACTTATCGTGTCATTTAGGTGTCGATGTTTTTCCTGTCGAGCGATAGCTCGCGATAGTGAGCCTGTAATTTAAGCGAAACCGGCCGTTTTGTTAAATGTACAAATTTATCTTGAAGAAGGGTCTTGGGGGTGTTTTTTTAAGCTTGATGGAGGTCAAGGAAGGAAACTAAAAAATATATAAAACAAATCCATGAATGCGGAAATAAATACCACCCGTCCCCCCTTAAGAAGAACCACTAGGCATACAATGGGTAAAGACGCTCTCCATTAACCCTCTATCTATGACATAGCCTTCCTAAGCTGCGTAAAATTGTCTAATGATAGCCAGAATGTAATAACAATTAAATCATTGTAATTAAAGTGGTCAACTGGAAATGGGGCTATGGTATCGCTAAGTTGGCCTCATTGTACAATTGGTCAAATAAGTGATGTCGCGGTACCATGTATATTTCGATCAATAATTGGTATCAACATTATCTAAGCTCAAATTCATCGTTTCGAATGAGATTTACAAACATGTTCCCATCTTTACACACCCTATTCAACATCAGGCAGACATTAATACAGCACACCGTGACCAAAACGTAATGACAGCGGCACCACGACTTATTTAGCCAACCGTACAGTAATATTTATAAAGTCTTGCTTCTCCTTTATCACAATATCATTTTTGTTTATACCTATATCTTTATAAGAAAAAAAAATCCTCAATATAGTCATAATCAATAGTTCTCCAAATATCGTTCAAAAAAATAAAGTAGAAAAAAACTTACACTTGTTACAGGCAGCTTTGCCTTTTGTCTCCTTCATACACATAGAAACAAAAAGTAATGCATATTCATAAAGCTTTTATATGTACGTTTGGTTCATTAAAGTTGCGGAGTATTATTAATGATCTACAGTAGATGGAAAATAATAAGCAGTAAAGTGTGAGTACGACTTTCGTTAACACCTTCTGTACCGGCGACGTCTTTTTTAATATTATTCTACCTTTATTTAGAAGATTTTTTTCCAGTTTAGGAAGGATCAGTGATAGTAAAAATGGTTAAATGAGGTAGTTCGAGGCCTGTTAATTGCTGGAGGCCCTTTTTAAACTGAACAAAATCGTCTTGTAGGCCTAATACTGGTAGCCAGAATATAATTAGAATGACGTCGCCGGTACAAAAGGGGTTAAGGAGTGTACCGGTAAATTATAACTCCCCCGTTGTTGTCGCAGGGTTTATGCTGATGCCAGACACTTACTTTTGTCCGTGACTGTACCCTGGGTGACAGATCCAAGGTCATAATTATATATGGCCCATTCTCAGACATGCGGTTTTAATTGTCTCACTACAATGGTCTTTTATAAACCTATGAATAGTGTAAAGTGTCAACCATAGTACAATAGTTGAAATATGTAATTGTGTTGAACGAGTACCCATAATATAATAGTTGAAATATGTAATTGTGTTGAACGAGTACCCATAATATAATAGTTGAAAGATGTAATTGTGTTGAACGAGTACCCATAATATAATAGTTGAAAGATGTAATTGTGTTGAACGAGTAACCATAATATAATAGTTGAAAGATGTAATTGTGTTGAACGAGTACCCATAATATAATAGTTGAAAGATGTAATTGTGTTGAACGAGTACCCATAATAATAGTTGAAAGATGTAATTGTGTTGAACGAGTAACCATAATAGAATAGTTGAAAGATGTAATTGTGTTGAACGAGTAACCATAATAGAATAGTTGAAAGATGTAATTGTG
The DNA here is from genome assembly GCA_032716605.1 of Paralithodes platypus. NCBI lineage: Eukaryota > Metazoa > Arthropoda > Malacostraca > Decapoda > Lithodidae > Paralithodes > Paralithodes platypus. The sequence goes on from CM064485.1 coordinate 59,207,568, forward strand.
TTGAACGAGTACCCATAATAGAATAGTTGAAAGATGTAATTGTGTTGAACGAGTAACCATAATATAATAGTTGAAATATGTAATTGTGTTGAACGAGTACCCATAATATAATAGTTGAAAGATGTAATTGTGTTGAACGAGTACCCATGGTTGAGAGATGTAATTGTGTTGAACGAGTAACCATAATAGAATAGTTGAAAGATGTAATTGTGTTGAACGAGTAACCATAATAGAATAGTTGAAAGATGTAATTGTGTTGAACGAGTAACCATAATAGAATAGTTGAAAGATGTAATTGTGTTGAACGAGTAACCATAATAGAATAGTTGAGAGATGTAATTGTGTTGAACGAGTAACCATAATAGAATAGTTGAGAGATGTAATTGTGTTGAACGAGTAACCATAATAGAATAGTTGAGAGATGTAATTGTGTTGAACGAGTACCCATAATAGAATAGTTGAAAGACGTAATTGTGTTGAACGAGTCCACCAAATTCCTTTTTAACCACTTGTCTTCTGGAACTTGTAATATTAACTTTACTCCTTGAGAATTATGATGCATATTGAGTTTATTCTGGCTATCATTAGACGATTTTATACAACTTACGAAGGATTCGTGGGCTTCAAAAGGTTAAATACTATCTCAATGAACTTTCTGACTTCCATATACCCTTCCTCATTTGAATAAAATCGTCCAATAATAGCCAGAATAAACTGACAACACGCGTCATTATCCTCAAAGGGTTAACAAAATCAGCCTCGTTATTTTCTTCTGTAGATCACAATTTTTTTTCTCTCTCTCTCTCTCTCTCTCTCTCTCTCTCTCTCTCTCACAAATAAGGCTTCTTGGGTATAGTCTTTCAAGCTTGCCATTGTAATCAGTCTTACTCTGGGGGTCTTAGTTCTTACTACTGCGGGTTGGGCTTACAGAGAGAGAGAGAGAGAGAGAGAGAGAGGGAGAGGGGGGAGGGAGAGAGAAGAGAGAGGGAGAAGAGGGGGTCTAAGAAAAGGAGAGAGAGAGAGAGAGAGAGAGAGAGAGAGAGAGAGAGAGAGAGAGAGAGAGAAAGCGAAAGAGAGAGAGAGAAGAAGGGGGGTCTATTGTCTGTCTGTGTGTGTTTGAATGTCTGTGTTTCTATACTTGTGTGTGTGCGTGTGTCATTATTTCCGTCTATTAATAACGATGTTGTTGTTTACATTCCCATTTGCTTGTTTATGTATGTGTGTCTGTGTGTGTCAGATGATAAGGTTTTTTGTTTGGCAGCCGTATAGTATGTGTGTGTGTGTGTGTGTAAAGTTGATTTTTCCCAATGCGTGTGTGTGTGATCGTACTGAAAGTGTTATATCGTACAATAATAAATATTTGCTTCATTGAGATAGTCTTTACCCTTATAATTCCAACAGATCCTTCCCAAGCTGTATAATATCATCTCTCTCATACATTCATTGAGATAGTCTTTACCCTTATAATTCCAACAGATCCTTCCCAAGCTGTATAATATCATCTCTCTCATACATTCCAACAGATCCTTCCCAAGCTGTATAATATCATCTCTCTCATACATTCCAACAGATCCTTCCCAAGCTGTATAATATCATCTCTCTCATACATTCCAACAGATCCTTCCCAAGCTGTATAATATCATCTTTCTCATACATTCCAACAGATCCTTCCCAAGCTGTATAATATCATCTCTCTCATACATTCCAACAGATCCTTCCCAAGCTGTATAATATCATCTCTCTCATACATTCCAACAGATCCTTCCCAAGCTGTATAATATCATCTCTCTCATACATTCCAACAGATCCTTCCCAAGCTGTATAATATCATCTCTCTCATACATTCCAACAGATCCTTCCCAAGCTGTATAATATCATCTCTCTCATACATTCCAACAGATCCTTCCCAAGCTGTATAATATCATCTCTCTCATACATTCCAACAGATCCTTCCCAAGCTGTATAATATCATCTCTCATGCATTTCCTGATATTTAGTTGACATGAAGGGGAGATTTTAACTGATGGATTTTCTTTTTGTGGACCCCCTTCTCCCTCATGTTTAGCTCCATTACTTTTACAATTTTAGGACGCTTGCCCCATTAGTTTGGTGGTTTTAAGACCTTTCGCCCCATTTCTGTCAATTTTAAGATCTTACGTGACATTTAGGTGTCGATTTATTTCCTGGCAAACCATAGCGAGCCTGTAATTTAGGAGCAATCCACCTTCGGCCAGGACAATTTTCCTACCGAAAAATGTACAAATTCATCTCAAAGGGGGTTCTTGAGGGTATGTGTGTATGCTTAATGAAGGTCTAGGGAACAAACTAAATACCTCCCTTAAGCCTTACCAATCTATAATACATATATGATTGATGTTATACCTTACCTGATCTAACACCTAATCCACATCCTGGCCCCTTAGCTATCTTAGATCATTCAGTATAGTGAATTAAATGTTATACCTTACCTGATCTAACACCTAATCCACATCCTGGCCCCTTAGCTATCTTAGATCATTCAGTATAGTGAATTAAATGTTATACCTTACCTGATCTAACACCTAATCCATATCCTGGCCCCTTAGCTATCTTTGATCATTCAGTATAGTGAATTAAGTGTTATACTTTACCTGATATTATAGGGTAAGGTATAATCAGGTATACAGTAATGACTAAATTAGATCACTTTGCCTATAATGTTCACCTGTTAACTCCTTCACTACTGAGGATGTCTGTTATATTATTTCAGGTATAGGTAGACGATTATAAGCAGCTTAGGAAGGATCTGTGATAGCTAAAAGGGATATTGGAGACAACCCATAGCCTCTTCATACCTATACGTATGTTCTAAACTGAATATAATAATCTAATAATTATAACCGGAATAAAATAATGAAAAGGACGTCACCGGTACTGAACGGGTTAAGAAACTCTACAGTTTATTTGTGTAAAGTAGTGAATAAAGAGGTCTTAGTTTAGCAGTGACGACCCAACGATTAAGACCTATTGTTTACGTTCAGTGCCAACGTCTTAATTAGGTGTGGCCTCTCTCTCTCACACTCTCTCACTCTTTCTATATATCTCTCTCTCTCTCTCTCTCTCTCACACAAACATACACCTCACACACGATCACTCATTACTCTCTCACTCACTCACTCACTCTCTCTCTCTCTATATATATATATATATATATATATATATATATATATATATATATATATATATATATCTAACTCTAACTCTCTCTCTCTCTCATTCATTGTTTTTGTGCCGCTTCCGCCTCGAACCCCCATCCAACATTTCATTTGGCTTTCACATTCTCCCTCCTCTCTCTGCTCGTTTATTTCCGTGCTATCTTTCATTCTCTCGTAATTTACAAACCCCAATGCACTTAAATAAACTAATGAAAGCATATGGTCCTCCCGGGATTCGAACTCGGACACCACACCCAGAACATAAGCATCTAAATCATTACACCACCAACACAGTTAGATCATTGGTTGTTCCTTAGTTATGATGAGGATGAAGACAAATATTATCAGTGACGATTGATTGATTTGATATGTTTATTGTGGACCAAGTAAGTCATTACAAAGACACATTAGGCCCAGGTACTAGATTAGATAATTGACATATAACAATGTTTATCATTGTATTAAGTATGCATTTACAAATTAAATTGGAATGACTCAGTCGCGTTTTTATAGGTCAGGTCAAGTGAAGGTATTAAGGGATAAGCCTTTACAACGGCACCTCGTTTCTACATTCTACTTTTCTTATTTTTTCTGAAGAGTGTAGAGAGGGGAGAAGGGGTGTTGGAGAGAGAGGAAGCTGTTGGAGTGGCTTTGTTATGTGTTATTAGTCTATACGTCGTCGAAGTGTCCCCTGACTGGGTGCAAGCATGTGAAACATGCTAGGACGTACTACAACACCCACTAAATGTCCACCTGGGCTGGGATCGAACCCAGGTCAAGCAGATTCACACGTGAGCGTGCTCACCACTCGACCGCTGCAGCTCATATAGTTATCTTTCTATGTAACTGGTCAGGTCAGGTGAAGATATGAGGGATAAGCCTTTACAACGGCACCTCGTAGCTACTTTTTATTTTTACTTTTTTTTCTGAAGAGTGTAGAGAGTAGTAACTACAACAATGAAGAGGTTATCACCGGCCATGATGGTGTGGTCGCAAATGGCAGATCAGTTTTGGTAGCACCTGGCAGACCAGTCAAACAGAGTAATAATTTTGTGTGGTACATATTTTCTGGTTTAGTCTCATGGCTGATAGTGGCAACCCAACACCAAATATTATATGGCTAGGAGACTTTAACCTACCAAACATTAAATGGAGACAACTAGAAAACCAGTTAGTGGCAAATAACACCGGAGAAGCAAAATACTAATACGAGAGAGCTTTTTGAACTTTGTGATTGTTTTAGTCTTACCCAACATATAGCTGAACCCACACGGGAAAACAATATCTTAGACCTGGTCTTCACTAACAACGACTCTCTAGTACACAGCATTAACATATCGGACACAACATACTCAGATCATAATTTAATTGAGATCAAAACAACCTTAGAAAGTGTACAGACAACCTCAGAATCGAGAACAAAAACCGGCCCCTTCAGTAAATTTAACTTCAATAACAAAAACATTAGGTGGGAAGAGGTAAATCAAGAAATGGAGGAAATAGACTGGGAAGATTTAATGGATAACCTGACACCAGCAGAATGTCTAGTCTTAATAACAGAAACCATGACCCAAATCTGTAGACACCATATACCTGCAAGACAAACAAAACGAAGAAGCAAACAAGATCGGGAAAGGAGGAGGCTGTACAGAAGAAGAAAATTACTCACACAAAGACGCACACATCAAAATCTACAGGATAGGCAAAAGGTCGAAATAGATAGAGAAAGTGTGGAAATTGAACAAAGGCTAAGAATATCATATGAACTACAACATATGGAAGAGGAGAGGAATGCTATTGCAGGTATAAAGGAAAATTCCAAATACTTCTTTTCATACGCCAAACAAAAGGCTAAAACAACATCAAACATCGGCCCACTGAGCAAAGGGGATGGCTCTTTCACAGGGGACAAAAAGGAAATGAGCGAACTCTTAAGCAGGCAGTATGAAATGGCATTCAGTGAGCCTGATGAAACAAAAGTCATCAGAGACCAAAATATTTTTTTCATGGAAACCTCCCCCACGGAAACCCCTCAGATGCTGGATATTGATTTCGGTCCAAAAGACATAGAAGAGGCCATTTCCAACATGCCATCCCACTCGGCACCAGGCCCGGACTCATGGAATTCGATCCTAATGAAGAAATGTAAGGAAAACCTCTCAAAACCCCTGGCTATAATGTGGAGAAGGAGTCTAGACACTGGTGACATACCAGATAGCTTGAAAAACGCAATAATTGCCCCACTGCATAAAGGAGGGAGTAAAGCACTACCAAAAAACTACCGCCCGGTAGCTCTAACCTCTCACATCATTAAAGTTTTCGAGCGAGTCCTGCGAAGCAAAATTTCAACATTCATGGAGACAAATGAACTACACAACACCGGTCAACATGGGTTCAGAGCGGGAAGATCATGTCTCTCACAACTTTTGGAACACTATGACAAAATTCTTAAAGCGCTAGAAGAAAAGAAAAACGTGGATGTCATTTACACCGATTTTGCTAAGGCATTTGATAAATGTGACCATGGTATAATAGCCCACAAACTGAAAGCAAAAGGTATAACTGGGAAAATCGGACGGTGGATATACAATTTCCTCGTAAACCGAAAACAATCAGTAGCAGTAAACCAAGTCACATCTGAGCCTTCGGATGTCAAAAGCTCAGTGCCCCAAGGAACAGTGCTAGCGCCCCTTCTGTTCCTCATACTAATTTGCGACATAGATACCAACACCAGACACAGTACGGTGTCGTCTTTTGCTGATGACACAAAATTAAGCAAGATAGTAAACACACAAGAGGACACGGGCCGACTGCAGGAAGACATGAATGTAGTGTTCCAGTGGACCAGGGAAAACAACATGCAATTCAATGAGGAAAAATTCCAATTAATACGGTACGGAGATAATAATGGTGTTAAAGAAATTACAAATTACTTAACAGAATCTAACCACATAATAGAACGGAAAGACAGTGTGAAAGACCTTGGGGTATTAATGTCTGAAAATATGGGTTTCAAAGTACATAACCAGCTCAAAGTGGCGGCTGCGAAACGTCTAACGGGTTGGATTCTGCGTACTTTTAAAACACGCGGTGAATTGCCTATGATAACGCTCTTCAAATCTCTAGTGCTACCGCAGCTTGAATACTGTAGCGTATTAACATCCCCATACAAAGCAGGTGAAATAAATGACGTAGAGAGTGTACAAAGAAATTTCACTTCGCATATAAGTTCGATAAAACATCTACACTATTGGGAGCGTTTAAGAGCACTGAATCTGTACTCACTGGAACGTAGAAGAGAACGTTACCTAATAATATACACGTGGAAAATCGCAGAGGGTTTAGTACCAAACCTACATACTCCGATAGTCATGAAATTCAGTGATAGGAGAGGCTGGGAATTCGAAATCCCCCGGATGAATAACAGGGGTGCTATGGGCTCTCTGCGAGAGGGCTGGTTATCACACAGAGGCCCACGTCTCTTCAACAAACTCCCACGGCGAGTAAGAGACATGAGGGACATCTCGTTAGACAACTTCAAGAGAGCCCTAGATGTCGAACTGCAAAAAGTGCCAGACGAGCCCATCCTCGCAAGGGAGCGAGCTGTCGCTTCAAACAGTCTACTGCACCAAATCACCACCCATAACGAGGGGCGTCGCGCTCCTTGGTGCCGCTAGAAGAGTGGCGAACACATCAAAAGGTATCAAAAGGTAAGATATTTCAGCCATCATGATGTTCGTGTTCCGGCGTAAGAGAGGAACAGGTGAAGAGTGGTAGAGGCAGGTGTATGGGCCCTTGTGGATTGGAGACGTGATTATCTGGTTAGCCTTGGGTCAGTGTCGTTCTCTTTCACTCTAAGGAGGGTTAACTTTGATATTTCATGCCAATTTTCTGTTTTTATTCAGGGGATGATTAGGTACATTTGCTAGCTTTGGTGGCATAGCAATTCTAAATATATTTCTACTTAAAAGAACACCCAAGATGTAAATACTATCATGCTCTAACACTGTTTGTGTTTTCGGCGAGGTCTTCAGGAGATTGTATCCAAGTAAACTTTGAAATTCTCTCAGTTTTACTACTCCATAAAAATGTAATGTTCTACTAAGGAATCAGCAGTTCATTGTTTACAGAAGTCAGTTATTATCAGGCGAGCTTCATGAAACGAATTCCTGCATCACCTATAATATTTGTTTGTTATTGTTTAATCTATTATTGATTCAGTTGCAAATACTTTCATGTGATCGTTTTTTAATATCCAACACATATTGCCTGTCTGTAAATTGAACCACACACACACACACACGTACGCACACACACACCTAGTGACGACTATTGTGAAGTATATATTAATTTTATTTAGTCAACCCTCATTTATTGTAGGTGCGCAGTTCAAGCTAATTAATAATTCGTCCCAAACGTGTAACTACACCAAGAAAAATGGACATGATAGTGGAACATTTATTTGTCCAAAATATTATACTCCTATTAATTAGGAATATTGGCAGTAATATACCCATGTAATATAAGGATTGAAAGGTATATATCTCGATATACCCAACCATCCTATATACCTTTATTATACCTTTTATGTATATTTGTTTACAGTGTAGGTAGCCAATTAACTGAATAAATGTATAACGTAACTAACTGTGTCTTGATTCAGCATAAGATGACGCCATATTTATATTCTGGCTAATGTTAGACGAACTAATACCGCTTAGGAAATGGTGAAAACAATCTCATTGAACGTCTGTGACTCATACAAACCCTTCAAGAGTTTAATAAAACGTGGAATTAAAACAAAGTATAATGACAAAATATGTCATGGTGTACTGAAAGACTTGAACACATTATTTGATTCATATGAATATATAGTGTTTGTTATGAACACTGTATATATTTTGAGTCTGTTTTGAGTTTTAAATTAAATTCACCTTAAGTGGAAATTCCTAATTTGCTTCCTAAACCCCCATCAAGCTTTTAAAAAGTACCCCCCAGACTCCCCTTCGATATGAATTTGTACATTTTTCGGTGGAAAAATGTCCCCGCCGAAGGCTGGTTCCTCCTAAATTATAGGCTCTCTATCGCTCGCCAGGAATACATCGACATCTAAATGTCACTAAAGATCTTAAAACTGACAGAAATTGGGCGAAATCTCTTAAAATGGCTAAACTAACGGAGCGAACGTCATAAAATATCAAAACTAATGGGGCTAAGCATGAGGGAGAAGGAGGTTCGAAAAGTAATCCCCAAGTGAAAATTTCCCCTTAAGCATGTAAGCCTCTTAATAGACTATTTGGCCGAGAGGTGGGATTTGTGGTGTTTGGAGAACTGCTTGTGATCTATATATAACTATTGCACTGCTTTCTTAACTTGTGGGTCTGTACATGTGCAATGCTACCTTCCGCAATTCTGGAGACTTACATGATGGTATACAAATATATTTCTTAGTGTAAATGATGAAAACAGGAATCACTGAAGTAAAGAATTATGATTTCATTAACGTTTATGTGATTATCATAATATTTTTATATTGATAAGCTGCGGCCTAAATTCCCTCAAATCAGACTCTCATTGCATTTATGAAATAGTGTCCCAAAATATAAACCTTTGACTGATCGTCGGCCGGTTATCTGGACCACTTTCTCCCTCATGTTTAGCCCCATTAGTTTTCAGATGTTAAGATGTTTGCCCCTTTAGTTAGTCGATTTTAAGACCTTTCGCCCCCTTTTCACCTTTCTTCGTCAATATTTAGACTTTTCGTGCTATTTAGGTGTCGATTTTATCCCTGGCGAACGATAGTGAGCCTGTAATGTTGGAAGCCTTCGGCCGGTACATGTACATGTACCGAAAAATGTACAAATTATTCTAGAAGGGGGATCTAATGGATGTTTTTTTTTGTTATTTGATGGAGGTCTAGGGAGGAAACTAGAAAAATCATGAATACATGCAAAAATCGCCCAAAAAGTGAACCATCCCCCCTTCAAAAGCTGAAGGCTGAAATACAGATACATCGGTGTAGACCTATTAGAAGAAAAAAATTATGTCTTTGTAATATGTTCGCAAATATAAAACATACTGTTAAGTTTATACACCATAAGCAATTTTATCATGATCTCATTAAGATTTCGCAAAAACCCTACGGTCAATGATACCCGATTTCAGTTAACTTTTAATAACTTTTAACTAGGATAATGTCTTAGTTAATCGAATACCAGGTTTCTGTTTTGGCACTTGTACCTTTCCGGAACACGGATGGAGTGTTTTGATCTATGGTGTTCCTCCAGTTGTACTCAAAACTGTTTATCCGTGCTGACTCCCTGCTTAGGCAAACTCTTACGTCTCTGTCTTTCCTCTAACGTCTTTCCTTTTTGCTGGAAGTTTCATTCTAGCTGTCCCAAGAAGGGTGACCGCTCCCAACCTTCCAACTATCTCCCAATTGCTCTCACTTCCTGCCTCTAAAGCTGGGAAAGAAGTATCCTGCCCAGGATGCCTCTCTCCCAACCTGTCCAACATTATCATTAAATATCTCTAATGTTTTTTAAACTATTCTGAACTAAAAAATTCTTAAGCATTTACCTTCCTATAATCTACTTTCATATCGCCAGTATGGTTTCCTTAAGGGTCGCTCTACTGGTGATCTTACTAATCTTACTAACTTTTGGTCATCCTTTCGGGACTTCGGTGAAACTTTTTCTATTGCGCTAGACATATCAAAAGCTTTTGATAGAGTCTGGCACAATTCTCTAATTTCCAAACTACCCTCCTGCGGTTTCTATCGCTCTATCTGTGCCTTTGTCTCTAATTTCCTTTCTGACCGTTCCATAGCTGCAGTTGTGGATGGCCATCGCTCACTTCCTCAACCTATCAACTTCGGTGTTCCTCAGGGTTCTGTCTTGTCTCCAGTTCTCTTTCTAATATTCATTAATGATGTCCTCAACTGTACCTCTAGTCTAGTCCCATCACTCATACGCAGATGACTCTACCTTACACTAACCAACTATTTTTTCACAAGAACCTAGCATGCAAGCACTCCAAAAGTCAAGTGACAAGGCCATGGAACGTCTATTTTCAGATTTATTAAGTATTTCTGATTGGGGCATAGAAAATCTTGTTACTTTCAATACCTCCAAGACCCAATTTCTCCCTCTATCTACCCATCACAATCTTCCACAAGAATATTAATTACTCTTAAATAATACACAAATCAATCCTTCATCTTCTCTCAATATTCTTTGTGCATCTTTTTCATCCAACCTTTTATGGAAAGATCATATTACCACTCTTGCTGAAACAGCTTCCCAGAAGTTAGGTGTGCTCAACCGTCTTCACATCCGCACAGCTTCTTGCTTTGAATAGGGGTACAGTACGCCCATGTATCGAGTATTGTTCGCACGTGTGGGAAGGCTCCACCCATCCCGCACTTCTCAAAAGAATACGAGTCGAAAGCATTTTGCCTTATCAACTCACTTCCTTCTACTAGTTCCCTACAATCTCTCTCTATGCGCCGCAATGTTGCATTTCTTTCAATCTTCTGTCGCTATTACAACAATCAGTGTTCTTCAGATTCTCTCAGTGCGAGGCACCCGCCTTTCAACACCGTCCCACTTCTATTATTTCCTACTCTCCAATCCAAAAATTAGCCAATTTTCTCAGTCTTTCTTCTGCTCGACTAATGAACTCTAGAACTCTCTCCCTCAATCAATCTTTCCTTCATCCTATGACTTCAACTTCTTTAAAATTTGTGTGTCCAGGCATTTTCACAACAACATCCCTTGAGCTTGGCTCTCTCTCACTCTTTTGGTTTTGGGGGAGACACTCGTTACATGGAACCTGCCTTTTGTCTCCTTCATGCACATAGGAAAGAAACTAAGAAGATAGTGTTCAGTATGGTGATATGTTTAGTGTGATATCAGTGTGACGGAAATGGTGGAATATAGGGAGAGTGTCACACTCCTACTGTTTTGGCACCCGTCCATATTGTAGTAGTAGTAGTACCCACTGTGGCAGAGTCCCTACCTACCCCCATACCCAACCCCCTCCACCTGGTCCTACCCCCAAACCCCTTCCACCACTTCCTACCCCCAAACCCCTTCCACCACTTCCTACTCCCAAACCCCTTCCACCACTTCCTACCCTCAAACCCCTTCCACCACTTCCTACCCTCAAACCCCTTCCACCACTTCCTACCCTCAAACCCCTTCCACCACTTCCTACCCTCAAACCCCTTCCACCACTTCCTACCCCCAACCCTTCCACCACTTCCTACTCAACCCTTCCACCACTTCCTACCCAACCCCTTCCACCACTTCCTACCCTCAAACCCCTTCCACCACTTCCTACCCTCAAACCCCTTCCACCACTTCCTACCCTCAGACCCCTTCCTACCCTCAAACCCCTTCCACCACTTCCTACCCCTGACTACGGTACAGACTAGCTATTACCCCCCTCCCTTCCACTATAATCCCTACCTCCTACCACAATAACCGCCCCCCCCCCCCACCACACTCTGTATATATATATATATATATATAAAATTACAGTACAGTCGCTTCTCTCCCCATCCTCATTACCCCTTCCACCCCTCCCTACCCCTACTACAGTCCCTCCCCACCCCCCTCTTCTGCCTTCACCCCCTTCCTGTCTGACTTGCCCCCTCCCTTCTATCCCCCATGTGTGTTGTGGGGGCGGTATTGGTGAACAGGCAGGAAAAAAACAGTAATTGGTTACAGACAGGGAGACAGGTAGAGATAGATAGATAGAGAGAGAGAGTGTGTGGGTGTGTATGTGGATGTGTGGGTGGATGCGTGGGTGTGTGTATGTGTATTATTATCTAATAATCCATATCACTATCTGACACTAGACCACATTCAGTTAAATAGAGCCTTCGCCAATTGATATATTATGGCAAATTAACCCCTTGCGGATTAAGACGCATTTGGACAGTATAGTTTGGCTACCATACCACTAGACAATGTTATGCAGTTTAGAAAGGATCCCTAAAAATCTAAGGGGTCAAAGCCAACTCAATCATGCATCTAATTCCCACAGATCCTTCCCAAGCTGAATACAATCGTCTAAAGCTAGCCAGAATAAACTGTTATAACGCGTCATAATCGTCAAGGGGTTAAGCTTTGGCGATTCCCAAGCTATCAGACAGTTTAAGGTTCAGATGGTTCAGTTTTTGGTCGATTTGTTTTTCATTAATGTATTATTCCTTTTAGTTTCCTCACTAGACCTTCATCAAACTTAAAATAACAACCCCAGGATCCCCCCCCCCTCAAGATATATTTGTACATGTTGCGGTAGACACATTTTTATTCCTTCTAAATTACAGGCTCGCTATCGCTCGCCAGGAAAAAATCTACACCTAAATGACACAATAAAATAAATATTGACACAGAAAAGGGGCGAAAGGTCTTAAAATCGCCAAACTAGTGGGCAGAACGTCTTAAAATCTGAACATTAAACCTCTCCGACATATGACGCAATTTTGAGTCTATTGGGGATACTTTAAAGCCTTTGTTACCATCAGGGGTATTTAGAAACCTTTAGTTTAGTTACTTCAACCTCTGCAGTTGTCTTTGAGTTAGCTGTGGGCAGAAAACTAATTTTGGAGAGGTAATTATAAGAGTGAGAGAACTCTATTTCTTATTGCTAATCTGGCAACCTCTGCGTCATAAATTCATGAAAGGGTTAATGGGGCTAAGCATAAGGGAGAAGAGGGTCGAGAAAACCAGTGAGAGGGGTGGAAATTAGCTACTTGAGAAGTGCGTGTGGAGTTATATGGAGGGATAGACAGACGAATGAGGAAGTACGAGAGCGGTGTGGTGTGGATGTAGATGTGCTGGCAAGTGTGAAAAGGTACACCTTGAGATGGTTCAGCCATGTGGAATGTATGGGAAGCGAAAAAATTACTAAGAGAGTGTAATGGAAGGACAAAGAGGGAGATGTAAACCGAGAGAGAGATGGAAGGATGGAGTTAAGAAGTATATGCGTGAAAGCGGTGCTGGATGGGAGGAGGGACGTCAACTGGCTTGGGACAGAGGTGCATGAGGGCGATTCGTTCGTGGCCATCCCTTCGGGGATCACGGCGTCCGGCAATAGATAGATAGATAGATAGATAGATTATAAATGATTCAACCACTTGCCCCCTATTCTCCCCGTGTGTGAGTGAGATGGCACTACACGAGTTAAGGGGGGTAACCGTTTTTTTTTTAATCTTTCTCTCCTTTTCTCTCTTTCCTGGTTTGTATCCATTGGGCCCCATTCAGCCAACTGTTTTAAGAAGTTTATCCCCATCCAGGTGTCGATTTCTTCCTGGCGAGCGATAGCGAGCCAGCATTTTATGGAGAAATCCGGCTTTGCCGGAGAAATTTTTCTATCGAAAAATGTACAAATTTAGTTTGCTGTCAAAACAGAAATATATACTGTATATGCTGGCTCGCTACCGCTCGCCAGGAAAATATTGACACCTGGATAGGGGTAAACGTCTTAAAACAGTAGGTTGAATGGGGCCGAATGGATACAAGCCAAAGAGAGAGGGAGAGACACAGAAAATAAGCGAGGTGGGCTCCCTTAACGGGTGCCAAACAGAATTGGTGGTGTTGGTGGTGGCACTGGTGGTGGTGGTGGAGGAGGGTCAGTCTTGGCCTAGCTGGCACTGGTGGTGGTGGTGGTTCGCGGTATCAATGTTCGCCGTCTCGTATTGAACGATTGTGCTGTCTATCGTTTCCGTGCCATCTTGTGCCAAGGTGTTAAACTTGGGGTACTTTGGCACTTATAATTCGAATTGTGCCTATATCAAGACCCAGTGCTACTCTTTCGTGCTGCAATTAATGGTGATTCGTTATAAAGAGTGGTAGAATCGTGATAGAAATTATGGAAAATGGTGGTGATTCGTTTTATGTAGAGTGGTAGAATCGTGATAGAAATGATAGAAAACGAATTGTATATAATCAATAAAGAGTATGGCATGAACTTGGCATTCTTCCGAAACATGATAAATATTGCCGCTACTAATTTATCAGAAACGACTGAGGACTGTTAACCCCTTCTGTACCGACGACGTCTTCTATATTTCACTCTAGCTGTATTCAGACGATTTTGTACAGCTGATGAAGGATCTGTGGTAGTATAAACAGTGCCAATAGTTTATGATATACTGTAGGTTGTGTTCATTCTTCATCGTACCAATAGTTCATGTGGTAACCAGTGTTTAGTTGGTCACAGTACTAAATATTTGCGTTTAGCTTATAGTCATCTCGTCACTGTCAAGGTTATTATAGATTTGGAGTATTTCATCAGTGCCAATAATTAGTAATATGATCAGTATTACTTCAGCACACTGCCAATAATTAGTAATATGATCAGTATTACTTCAGCACACTGCCAATAATTAGTAATATGATCAGTATTACTTCAGCACACTGCCAATAATTAGTAATATGATCAGTATTACTTCAGCACACTGCCAATAATTAGTAATATGATCAGTATTACTTCAGCACACTGCCAATAATTAGTAATATGATCAGTATTACTTCAGCACACTGCCAATAATTAGTAATATGATCAGTATTACTTCAGCACACTGCCAATAATTAGTAATATGATCAGTATTACTTCAGCACACTGCCAATAATTAGTAATATGATCAGTATTACTTCAGCACACTGCCAATAATTAGTAATATGATCAGTATTACTTCAGCACACTGCCAATAATTTTCACTAGAACTATACCCTGTTCCAAGTAGGTAGGTCAGAAATCGTGAACCCTACTCGCTGTAACTCCAAAAGGGCTAAAACAAATGGGCTGTCAATCTCCACACCTATTCCTTGGCTGACCTTTCCTAAATGGTAGTAATAT
This sequence comes from Paralithodes platypus, assembly GCA_032716605.1. Classification (NCBI taxonomy): domain Eukaryota; kingdom Metazoa; phylum Arthropoda; class Malacostraca; order Decapoda; family Lithodidae; genus Paralithodes; species Paralithodes platypus. The sequence goes on from CM064485.1 coordinate 59,222,633, forward strand.
TAGCTAGATTACTCGAGTCGTTTGTGAGTTATAAAGGTTTATGTTCAAGAGTTATGGCATGCTTATTTGGAACAGGGCATTCTATTCATTTCGTGACTGTATCATTGGATTTTTTTTTTTTCAATTTTAGTGTTCATTCACCGAAATACATGTTTTGTTTAACTAGTGTCTTTTTATATATATACTTTTTACGTTAAAGTTATATAATTATTGTACATACATTATAAGGGGAGGTTATTAGTTTCTTTATTACTCCTCCAGCAATCTTAAAATGTCACACCCTTGACCCCCTTTCAAGATAAATTTGTACATTTTTCGGTAGAAAAATGTCCTGGCCGAAGGCCGGTTACTCTTAAATTACAGGCTCGCTGTCGCTCGCCAGGATAAAATCGACACCTAAATGGCACGAAAGGTCCTAAAATTGACAGAATGGGGCGGAAATTCCTAAAATCACCAAACTAATCGGGCAAACGTCTTAAAATCTCAAAAACAATGGGGCTAGGCATGAGGGAGAAAGGGGTCAAGAAAAAAGTCCCTCAAGTGGAAATCTCCCCTTAATGACAATAGTATCAATGACAAGGTATCTTTATGCAACTGTACTCCTGAATATGATCAAACTTTGTTTTCTCACTGTACTGTACCTCTGATTTTGTGAAGAAGGTGAAGGTATTGAGGGATAGGCACCTCGTATCTACCTTTCTATGAGTGTTAAGAAGAGAGGGAAGCTGTTGGAGTGGCTTTGTTGTGTGTGTTATTAGAGAGTGTTGAGAAGAGAGGGAAGTTGTTGGAGTGGCTTTTTTTTGTTTTGTATTAGTGTGTATACGTCGTCGAGGTGTCCTCCGATAGGGTGTGAGGATGTGAAACACGCTAGGACGTACTACCACACCCACTAAATATGCCCACTTTGGTTGGAATATGACCACCTTGGCTGGAATTGAACCCAGGTCAAGCAGATTCACCACAGATTCACACACTCGGCTGCCGGGGCTGTCGGTGACTATAATTCTTATCACGATGCCTTTGATATTAATGCCTTTATCTAAACACAATAATACTTCCTCTATATCAAAACACAGTAACACTTCCTTTTCGTATGACAAGTGTTTATTTCGTCACAGTGCCATGATCACAGTGCCTCGGATTTTTAAGTGCCCATTCAACTCCTTTTGGAGTTGAGGACGTGTTCTTCCCTATATTTTGGGTATCAGTAGACAATTTTATTAAAATTAGGAAGGGATTGTGGAAGTCAGGTTAAATGAGATAGACATAACCCTTTCGATTCTTATTGGGTTCCAAAACTGTTTTCTTGTGTGTGTGTGTGTACTTCAAGGGGTATAGGGTGAATAAAAAAATAAAAATAAATACTATAAAATAAACAAGTGATATTTGATTGAGGGAGGGTATTTATTTGTTTCTGGACCCCCTTCTCCCTCATGCTTAGCCCCATTATTTGAGATTTTATGACGTTCACAACTAATTTTGGCATTAATTTGACGATATTAAGACTTATTGCCCCACTTCCTTGTCAATATCAAGTCCTTTTGTGCCATTTAGGCACAACATTGTCTCGAAGGGAGTCTTGTGTGTGTGTGTGTTTTTTTTTTTTTTTTTTTTTTTTTAACTTGATAGAAGTTTAGGGAGCAAACTAAAGAAAGTAAGTATATACGAAGAAAACATATAGATGAAAATTAAATCCGCCACCCCACCCCACCCCCCTTAACATCGTCAATACTTACGATCGGCCACCTGCCTTGACAAATGTCACCCCACAGGATATGGTCATTAGGGGTCATGTCCTCCACAATAATACAGTATAGTCTGTTTATTACCAGCTGACGGTAAATTGCAAAGTTCCTATCTAGATCACTACGTTATTATGAAGATTTTGAAGTGAAATATATTGTTGATTATTAAAACTTGGCTTTGATACGACACAGAGACATATTAGCTTCGTATTCTTCCATTAAGCATCGATAAATCAGTGGCTAAAGGATTCATTTTACGTCGTAATATTCACCATATTCTGTTTACCTTTAGACAATTTTCTTTAACTTATAATCTACTTTACCGCTAGGACTCATAGGGGTAAACACGATATCAATAAACCATCTGATTAACCCTTTGAAGCTCTGACGCATTTTAGCAGTTTATTTTGGCTATCATTAGATGATTTTATGCAGCTTAGGAAAGATCTGTGTGTATTAAAAGGGTAAATACTATCTCAATCAAACCTTTGATTTCCATATTTAGGGGAGGTGTGGTGGAGTGGTCTTGCCACTGGCCTGGTAATCCAAAGGTCCCGGGTTCAAATCCCGATGTATCAATGGGAAGATATTATTGGGATGGAATTTGTGCTGTGCCTAGTATCAGTGCATTACCACAAGCCCACCGAAACGTCAATAAAATACCCTCACTGTTCCCTCATTATAGCACTGTATGAATATTCCCATATTCAAAATATGCTATAGGGGTGCAATGCCTGGTGAGTTATCTGCTCAACAGGTGGCGTTGTGTGTGTGTAAGTGTGAGAGTCCGAGTGTAGGGAGTGAGACAGTGAAGCACGGGAATCAGGTGGCTTCAGATATGGGGTCGTTTCGGGCCATGAGTGAGCACCGTGCCTCATGTGAAGGCAAGATGGCAGGTGCTCGTTGTACTCTACGTGCTTCACATGTCTCACTCCCTAGACTGGAACAAGACCTCACGGGCTTCACTGTTCATTGTAAAGCGGTGAATGTTAAGGCTCTCAGCCTATGCCCGAGAGGAAGTAAGTTGGAATATAGAAAAAAAAAAAAAAAAAAAAAAACGTTACTAATCTGAATAAAATCGTCTAATAGTAGCCAGAAACAGAACAGAAACGCGTAATGGAGCTTGAAAGGGTTAACATAATATTATCCTTCTTAAACTACATGCAATCATCTAATTGAAGCCAGACTCAAAGGTAAAAGGGCGTCATCGTGCTGAAGGGGTTAATGCTTCTCAAATAATATACCAAATATTGCACAGCCATTCCTGATCCCGAATGTACAGTCGTGGGCAGGAATTTAAGGATATGGTACAGACACTAAATTAGGATACACTGGCGAACTAACTAACCCTTACAGTACCAGTGACGTCTTTTATATTTGATTTCAGCTACATTTAGACGATTATATGAAGCTTATGAAGGATATATGGTAGCTAAAAGAATTAATTGAGATAGTCTGTAGTCTTTTGATTGGTAGACGTCCTTCTTAAGCTTCATAAAATCGTCTAAATGTAGCTATGACAAAATAAAAAAGACGTTACCGGTACAGAAGGGGTTCACCGATTTACCGAAATTAAGTAATTACTCACTGATATATTTGTTTAACATTAATAGGTATTGGAATATTATTCACTGATATATTTGTTTAACATTAATAGGTATTGGAATATTATTCACTGATATATTTGTTTAACATTAATAGGTATTGGAATATTATTCACTGATATATTTGTTTAACATTAATAGGTATTGGAATATTACTCACTGATATATTTGTTTAACATTAATAGGTATTGGAATATTATTCACTGATATATTTGTTTAACATTAATAGGTATTGTAATATTACTCACTGATATATATGTTTAACATTAATAGGTATTGGAATATTACTCACTGATATATTTGTTTAACATTAATAGGTATTGGAATATTACTCACTGATGTATTTGTTTAACATTAATAGGTATTGGAATATTTTGGGCCACAATTATACTACTAATTATATAATTATGTATGTATAATTTAAATTTACCCTTGTAGATACCCTTAACTTTCTTTTCTTTGTAATAATGTCTGACAGATGTTGAAAACGAAGAGAATATAGGAACAACATATATAAATATATAAATAAAAGTCAAAATTAAATAAAAATAAATACACATTAGAGAGTCCCTCCCACTAAGTAAATCAGGTCTGGTAGGCCTATGTGTTGAATGCCACATTTTCATTATATGATATTTAGCACTGGGACAAGATATTACTGCTAGGAATTTAGAACCACGGACATAATATTTAGCTGTGCAAACAAGTTGATGTGCCCGTTTGCCTTAGATAGTTATTTGATGTGCCTTGTAAAAATATAATCTGAAACACATAACAAGAGAGCAAACACGCATTAAGGGGACTCACCTCGTGTTTTCTCTCTCTCCCTCTCTCTCTGTCTTGTATCCATTCGGCCCCATTCACCCTACTGTTTTTAGACGTTAATCCCTATCCAGGTGTCGATTTCTTCCTAGCGAGGAGTAGCGAACCAGCATATTTAAAAAAAAAAAAATTTGTACATTTTGCGACAGAAAAATGTCTTCGGCGAAGCCGGATTTCTCCATACAATGCTTGCGATGAAATCGACACCTGGATGGGGATAAACGTCTTAAAACAGTAGGCTGAATGGGGCCGAATGGATACAAACCAGAGAGAGAGAAAAAAAAAAGGAGAGAAAAAAGCAGATCAACCCCCTTAACAAAGACAAGTGTTAGGCACTTTCTTTGTTAATGCGTTTTTTTTTCTTCATATTATATCAACTAAATATCTAAGACAAACTGTAGTCTCCAAGTACTTAGTTTTCAATAGTCGTTATTATATATAGAAGTATAACCTTATGTTTGTGTTTGTGTTGTTGTTTACGAGAAGTATAATGTAGTTGGTCGATCGTGTAACCATTTATTTAATCCGTACCTTTGTGTGTGTGTGTGTGTGTGTGTGTGTGTGTGTGTGTGTGTGTGTGTGTGTTTGGTTGTGTTTGTTGGTGCGTGTGTGTGTGTGCATGGTGTGTTTGTTCAGTTGTGGGCATGTCTGAATGTCTGTGCTTGGTTGTGTGTTAGGGGGGGGGGTCGGTTTGTGTGTGTGTATTAGAGGGGAGGGGGTCGGTGTATGTGTGTTTTGTTGTAGTAGTATCATTAATGTTACTTAGATTCAAATTTGTATTGACATCTATTATATTATATATACTCTTTTATATGTGTATGAAGGAGACAAAAGGCAAAGTTGCCTGTAACAAGTGTCTCCCCCAAAGTTGAAAGAGTGACAGAGCCAAATCAAGGGCGTTTGGTGGTCATTTTTAACAAAATATTTGTTTGGTGTATTGGAAAGAAGTGTGGTGTGCTTGTTAGTGTAGTAAAATAAACAGGAGGAGGTGTTTGTGACAGCTAGCTGGATTACTCTCTGTGTAGGTGAGACCGTGAGACACATGTTTAGCCTTATTAGTTTTCATATTTTTAGATGTTTGCCCCATTAGTTTGTCGATTTTAAGACCTTTTACCCCAATTATTTGTCAATATTTAGACTTTTTGTGCTATTTATGTAGATTTTTTTCCCTGGCGAACGATAGTGAGCCTGTAATTTTAGAAGGGTCGGCCTTCGGCTGGGACATTTTTCTACCGAAACACGTGCAATTTAATCTACAAGGGAGATCTAATGAATGTTTTTTTAAAGTTTGATGGAGGCCTAGGGAGAAAACTAGAATAATAATGAATACATAAACAAAATCGAACCAAAAGTGAACCATCTCCCCGTAAAGAACCCAAACTTCAAACCTAAAATACAATACATTCTTGTTGTTACGGCCACTTAGGAGGTGAAATTAAGGGGGTAGTGCTTATTTATAATATATATATATATATATATATACGGTATATATATATATATATATATATATATATATTTATTATTTATTTTCCTTGTTAGACCTCTATCAAGCTTTTAAAAAACACCCCTTAGACACCCTTTCAGGATAATTTTTTACATTTTTCGGTATCTTATTGTATTAGGCAACTTGGAGTGTATTAAGATGTGTGTGTGTCCTTCTCGTTTTGTGTGTGTGTGTGTATTTACGTAATTGTATTTACCTAATTGTATTTTACAGGATTGAGATTACTCTCGTAGTGTCCCGCCTTTAACTTATCATAATTTACTTTAAAAGCTTGACTACTGTGTGCACACACTAGGTCGTTTGGTAACTTATTCCACTTCTCAACCATTCTATCTGGAAAACCAAACTTCCTAACATCCTTCCTAGCTCTCCTCCTCAACAGTTTATAGTCATGTCCTCTCGTCCTCCCCACCGCTGGGCAAACAAAATGTGTTTGATCAATATATTCCTTTCCGTGAACACACCTAAATAAAGCTATCATGTCTCCCCTCTCCCTTCTCTGTTCAAGTGAGGGAATCCCCAGGTGACACAGCCGGTCTTCATATTGTAAGTTTTTTAACCCTGGCACCCATCTTGTGATCACACGCTGAATTTTCTCGAGCTTACTTATGTGTTTTTTCATGTGTGGATTCCATACAACCGCTGCATACTCCAGGCTAGGCCTTAAAAACTGTGTTATTAATATCTTCACCATGTCTTCATTTAGGAATTTAAACGCTACCCTAATATTAGCCCACCACGAATATGCCTTATTTACCAAGTTATTGATGTGGTCACCGGGATCTAACCTCCTGTTCACTACAACTCCTAAGTCTTTTTCCTTCTCTGACTTTTCCAACCTTACATCGCCCATACTGTACTCCCCATGGGGTCTTCCCTGGCCGTCTCCCATCTCCATCACGTGGCATTTATCAATGTTAAACTCCATTTTCCACATTCGGCTCCATTGATACAGCTTATTGATGTCCTCCTGGAGCATTTTACAGCAATTGTTATCAACCACTTTCCTTACTAATTTGTCGTCATCTGCGAACATGTTAATATAGCTGCTAATTCCAAGAGGCAGATCATTTATAAAAATTAAAAACATCAATGGGGCCAACATTGAGCCCTGGGGCACTCCACTATCACATCACTCCATGATGAATATTTCCCTCTTATGATGGTTCTCATTTTCCTCCCGGTTAAGAAATCCTTCATCCATTTTAAGAGTCCACCGGTGATTCCTCCACACATTTCAAGTTTATATAGAAGCCTTTTATGGGGTACTTTATCAAAAGCTTTTTTGAAATCTAAAAATACACAATCTGCCCATCCGTCTCGTTCTTGCATAATTTCAATCACTCTATTATAGAAGCTCAGCAAATTTGACACACATGACCTATTCGACCTAAAACCAAACTGACAATCCGATAGTAAATGGTTCTCCTCGAGGTGACAAATCCAAAATTTCCTGATCAATTTCTCAAGCAGTTTTACCGCAACACTAGTCGAAGACGGGTCTGTAGTTATTTGCATCTTCTTTCGGTCCTTTCTTATATATCGGTACAATATCAGCAGCCTTCCACACCTCGGGTAGCTTGCCTTGGGACAAAGATTTTTTAAAAATCTCTGTTATGGGAAAGCTTAGTTCCTCTGCACATTCACTCAACATCCACCCAGAAATCTGATCCGGCCTCATAGCCTTTCTTTTATTTAGGTCTAACATGCAGTGCCTTACTTCATCCCTTCTTATTATAATATCTTTCATGGGCATGACTGGTCTCTGTATTGGATTCTTATAAGCATCATCACCATCATTATTTTCATGAACAAACACCCATTGAAATTTTGCATTAAAAACCTCACCCATTTTTTCCTCCTCCTCAAATATTTCTCCATTGTGAACGATCCTTTGGATCTTTTCTTTCACTTTAGTTCTCTTATTTATGAATCCATATAATATGTTGGGATCATCTTTGCTCTTCATAACCACCCCTCTCTCAAAATCCATCTCCTCCTGTCTCCTCACTTTGGTGTAGTTATTTCTTGCTATTTTATACCTCTCGTAAGATTGATCACTCTTATGTCTTCTATAGCGTTTCCATAACCTATCACGTTCAACTTTAGCTTTATAACATCTAGCACCAAACCAGTCATTCTTTGTTTTAGGAAAATCCTTGGCTATTGGTATGTATTTGTCAGCACCTTGTTTGCATATGTCACAGAAGGCTTCGTATTGCTCATTAATATCATATTTATTCAATACTTTATCCTCCCAATTAATGTTTTGGAAAAACTCTCGCAATTTGTTGTATCTTCCTCTGGGATAATCCAGCCGGTCTTTCTTGAACTCCTCTTTACTTGGTAATAAGTCATACTTCAATATAAAATTAAAGTCTAATACGACATGATCACTTTTACCTACTGGTGGTTTATAACTTACCTCAAATATCTCATTGGCACATCTCGTAAAAACCAGATCTAATAATGAAGGAGTATCACTCCCTCTCACCCTTGTTGGCTCTTCTATGTGTTGATGCAACAGGTTGTCATCAACTCTAGTAGTCTACATCCCCAACTGTTCGCTCTCTCAGGACACTCTAAAGTTGACCAATCAATATTCCCACTGTTGAAGTCTCCGGTAATAATAATACTTTTGTTCCTATCTTCTGCCTCCTTGATAACATACTCCAGATTTATTAAAGTTTCATTCAGCATTGCTTCGTGTTCCTCACTGATCCAGGCTGCAGTTAGTGGCGGCACATACACATTTACTATTATAATTCCTTCTTTACCTCTCACTATTTCTATTGCTACTATTTCTGAAGCAGAACCCACCTCTTTCATCTGCAACTCCTTTACCTTAAGCTCCCTCCTTGTGAATATCAAGACCCCTCCTCCCAACTCTATCCCTCCTCCATACATTATAATTTTCACCTGAGAGTATTTAATTTCTTGTTTGAGAATTTAATTTGGTTTCTGTTAAACATAGAACATGTGGCTTGTTTATATTAATAACATCTTTTATTTCAAGAATTTTTGATAATAACCCATCTACATTGGTGTAAATTACATGTAAAAATTAATTCCCTGTCAACCCAGTTACACCTCCTCTTCCCCCGTTTGCTCCTGGGATGGTTGTCTTTTTTTATGTACCATTTCCGTATTTGCAGACCTACGACCCGGAAGAAAAAAGATTCCTTCTCTTCCTCAGTTAGTTCATCATTTCTTTTATTTGCTTCTTCAAACTTAGCTTTCAGTAGTTCTCTATCCTCTTTAGAAAGGTCTCTTCTCACTTTAATAGACTTAAAAGCTTCTACATCATTTAACTTTGGACCATTTTTAAGTATGGTTTCCGCCATCTGACTATTCATTAGCGTAATTTTAATTGGTCTGTTCTTTCCCTTTTCGTACTTACCAATTCTTCTATATTCCATTATCTCAATTTCCGGACCATCCTCTTCAAGTAAATGCTTCATTGTGTTCCTTATACAATTTAGCTCATCTCTGTCCCTTTCTATCTTCGATTTTATATCTTTTTCTGTGTGGCCAAATATTATCACTGATTTGTTTTTGTCCACTGTGTCACGAAGCAATTTCTCATTTCTCCGAATAACATTCTTCACCTCCACATCGAGTTTACTTTCCTTTGTCACCAACGCTAATTCGTTTTGAACTTGTTTTTCTTTGACAACAATCTCTGCAAAGCTTCGTTTTATTTCCTCCTTACAAATCTCTACTGTTTCATTTGTTTTGGCTATGTTTTGTATTAACTCAGTTTCTGTCTTGAATCTCGTCATGAGCTGTCTTCATTTTCACTACTTCCTTTCGTACTTCCTCTATCACCTCTTTACTCTTCACCTCTTCCATGAATTTGTCCTGTTCTTTCTGCCTAGCTTCTAGTGAATTTAGCAAAGCCCTAATTTCCCTCCACTCCTCTCCCCTTTCCTTATCTTTTAATTCCAAGCTGCTATTTGTTTCCACTATCGATGAAAGTTCAGTTTCCAGTACCGAATTTCGTTGCTTCACATTGTCAAGATCGAGCTCCAAATTTGACAAGGTCTGTTTCAATATCACTGACTCTTCTTTACCTGCCTTCCACTCCTCCTCCAATTTGGCAATTCGAGCCCTCATTGTTGCTAGCTCACTCGACTCATCACCCTCTGAAACTCTGACCGAACCCTGAACCCTGGACCGTAATATTCTCTCCTCCCTCGACATTTTGAATTTGCTTCACCGTCCGCCTACCGATATTCACCAAATAACCTTAGCGTGGCACAAAGTATATAATAGTAACATACCTTATTGATGTAGATGTTATGATTAATCACTTTACTTAAGTTTGTAGGACACTACTTATCTCAATCCCTGGAAAAACACAATTATATGCGGAGCTCCAGGCCGACCGTCCTCCTCCTCTGCTGGCTGAACTGTGTGTGTATGTGTGTGTGTGTGTGTATGTGTATGTGTAATTGCTCATTATATGTGTGTGTGTGTGTCCTCTCTTTCTGTGTGTATGTGTGTGTTTGCATGTGTGTCAGTACGTGTGCGTGTGTGCCAATTAAGGTTAGACTGCACAGTGCACCAGGTGGGGTGCCAACCTTCCCCTACTTCCTCATTATACACTTAACCCACATTTTCTTGATATTTACACTATGGCTATCACTTGGCTAAAACAAGGACTCAGTTTTAGCCGATAACTTTTTCAATGTGCCTCCTGGGGTTAAAGGGGAGGGTTTATTTACTTATATATTAATTATTTGGTTTAGTTTCCTCCCTAGACCTCCATCAAGCTTTTACAAACGTCCCCAAGATCCCCCTGCTAGATTAATTTGTACATTTTTAAGTAGAAAAAATTTCCGGCCGAAGGCCGGTTTCTCTTAAGATTACAGGCTCGCTATCGCTCGCCAGGAAAAAATCGACACCTAAATGGCACGAAAAGTCTTAAAATTGACAACGAAATGGGACAAAAGGTATTAAAATCGCCAAACTAATGGGCCGAACGTCATAAAATCTGAAAACTATTGGGATAAGCATGAGGAAGAAGGGTGACCAGAAAAACAGCCCATGTCCCCTTAAAAGATACGATTAAGCATTTCTGTTCTGTTTTCTGGCAATTATTAGACGATTTTATTCATGTTAGGAAGAGGGTTTTAATTGAGGGATTTTGTACCCTTATAATTCCCACAGATCCTTCCTAAACTGTATAAAATCGTCTAATGATAGCCAGAAGTAACTGTCCAAATGCGTCATAATCTACAAAGGGTTAAATGAAAGAAGAAGAATATGCCCCACGTATCCTATTGCGTATCGTACAAGGCGACTAAATCGGGGTACTGTCCTGCTGCACTGCTGAGGTTGTTGTAGTGCAGGGACAGCAGGGGGGATGGTGTCGAGTCATGCTGAGGCAGTGGCAGCACTATACCACCATCAGCCATAGTGATGACATGATGGGTATGAATGTACAAGAGAAAAGAAGGTTGGATGTGATGGAGACGAGCTGCTTGAGGATTATGTGTGGAGTAACGCATGGAGACAGATTGAGGCTTGAAGAGGTACGTAGAAGAGTGGGACACCAGGAACCCTTATCGGCCAGAGTGGAAAAAAGGGTGCTATGCTGGTATGGACATATTAAACGAATGGGAGATGAAAGGCTTACAAAGAGATTATATGAGTCAGAAACAAAGGGAAAATAGTTTGAGAGGAAGACCTCGAAGGAGATGGAGAGATGGTGTAATAAACGCGTTGGAAGATAGAGAGATGACTGAAGAATAGGCAAGAGAAGTGATAATGACTAGGAATGAATGGAGAATGTTTGTGAATAGATAAGTGATAACGTGGTCATAGGGAGAGGAGGTCGGGTGCCAGTTGGACTAGATAATAGTCCGTCAGGCGCCCGGCACGGGGATCCGGTGTAAATGTGAAGGGCCATTCTTGGAAGTAATGTGGGCGGGGAGGTACAAAGGAGTACAAAGGGAGTACAAATGAAATCAAGCAACAACAGTTCTAGTGACCCTTCTAGGCTGCTTGTCCTCCAAAACACTGAGGATCAAGTGTCCAAACAGTGGTTTAGAGAGGGTAAGGGAACATTGGAAAGGGAACTACTGCCCTGGAACTAATGTCCGTGGCAGGATTAGGAAGTTAGTAGGGGACTGATGGGAGGATAAAATAAAGTTATTCATTTACAAACGCAGTCAGTCGCGGGTTTGATGCTAGATATTTGTCTAGGCGAAGTTTAATTGAATCAACGGTGCTGCAGTCTATGACATCTCGGGGAAGCCCATTCGATAAGTTGACAACTCGATTGAAGAAGAAATTCTTAGCTTCGTGAGTTAAAAGATTTACCAATAATTTTGCAACCATTTCCCCGCGTGTAATTAGATTGGTCGATAGTGAAGTACTTACTACAGTTCATATTGTCGATGCCTTTGATGATTTTGAACACTTGAATTAAGTCACCTCTTAATCTGCGCTGGGTTAAAGGAAATAGATTTAATTCTCTAAGACGCGCCTCGTATGGTTTGTTCTTTAGGCTAGGTATCATTTTGGTAACTCTACGTTGAACTCGTTCTAGCTTGTCTATATCTTTTTGGTAATAAGGGCACCAGGATTGAACGCAGTATTCAAGAAGAGGGCGGAATAAGGAATTGTAAAGGGTTAGGATAACGTCTTTGGATTTATGCTCAAATGACCTACCTATAAAGCCAATTATTTTGTTTGCCTTCTTAACAACTTCTGAACATTGTTGGCTCGGTTTTAGGTTACTCGATATTGTTACTCCCAGATCGGTTTCTCTGTTTACATTCTTAAGCTGAGTGCCATTCATCAAATAGTTTGCTTGCTCATTTAGGTATCCGATATGTAGTACTTTACATTTATCCGCATTGAAACTCATTTGCCAAATTTGGGCCCAACATGACAACTTATCTAGATTGTGTTGCATATCGTCAACTTGTTCTTTTGAGAGTACGCTATTTGTAATTTTTGTATCGTCAGCAAATTTTGAGATTGTACAGGTGAGACCCTCATCTATGTCGTTGATGTAAATTAGAAAGAGAATTGGTCCTAGTACCATCCCTGGGGTACCCGGCTACTTACATTGGTCCATTTAGATGCCTTACCGTTTATGACTACTCTTTGCTTTCTGTCGCTGAGCCAATTTTCTATCCATTTCAACACACCATCTTGTATTCCATGCGCTTTTAGTTTTAGCAGTAAACGTTTGTGGGGAACTTTGTCAAAGGCCTTTTGAAAATCAAGGTATATAATATCTACAGCTTTACTCTCATCGTAGAGGTTGAGGATATCGTGGAAGAAGTCTAAGAGGTTTGTTAAACATGAACTTTTTTTTACGAAAGCCGTGTTGAGTATCTTTAAGTATGTTATTTTCCTCTTAGTGATTTACGAGTCTGTCTCTTATGAGTGTTTCTAACATTTTACATACAACTGAGGTTAAGCTAATTGGACAATAGTTACTGGGTAAGGATTTGCTGCCTTTTTTGAATATCGGTGTTACGTTGGCTAGCTTCCACTGATCAGGCATATTTCCAGACTGCAAGGATTTATTAAATAGCAATGTCAGTGGTTTGGAGAGCTCATCCTTAGCTTCCTTTAGGACTCTAGGTGAGATTTTATCAGGTCCAGGCGTTTTATTTACCTTGAGTTTATCTAAACAATTCAATACTTCTCTCTCTGTAACTGTGATATTGCTTAGAACATCTGAATTATCAATCTGAATCGGCGATGGTGTAGGGATATCACTGAGGTCTTCCGTTGTAAAGACTGATGCAAAGAAGTTATTGAGGCATGACTCATTTGTACTTCGTCTTTGGTGTATTCTCCATTTTCATCGACTAAAGGTCCAACAGTTGAAGTAACTACTTTTTTCTTTCTGATATAACTATAGAATTCTTTCGAGTTTGTTTTACTTTGATTCGCAACATGTATATAACTCTAGGGTCTTTTTACTTTGCTTAATTAACTTTTTGGCTTTGCGTCGTAGCTCTACAAATTTCACCCGTTCTTCGTCATTTTGTAAGGATTTTAATCTATCATTAGCAAACTTTTTAGCAAGCAGACAGTTTGAAATATCTTTATTCCACCATTTGGGCTTATTATTAAGGCCTGGACGCCGTATTTTCGATGGTATGCAGTCCTGCACTGCTTTTAGGTAAGTGGTTTCGAATAATTCCCAAGATGTATTTATGTCGTTATTGTTAATTAAAAAGCTCCAGTCAGTTTCTTTAAACATAGCTCTAAGTTTATGAAAGTTTGCTTTCTTAAAATTAAGGACTTTTTCGATGCTGCTATTTGGTTCGTTACTAGTAAACTTTAAAATTAAAGTTATTGTACGATGGTCGCTGTTACTGAATTCATCACCAACATTCAAATTCTCTATTAATTCTTCTTTTGTTGCAAGTACAAGGTCAAGAACATTATTACCACGGGTCGGCGATTGAACAAATTGATAGAGTGAACTCTCTTGCAAGTTCGCATACAAGTCATGTCCGGAGTGTGAAGTAAGAGTATCGCCCCACTTGGTCACAGGTAAATTAAAGTCGCCAAACAATACGGTATCTTGTGAGTTACTTAGGTCTGGGATAGGGGGGTTGCTGGAAGCTCTTAGTGATCCTTGGTCTCTGGGTCTTCGCCTGGGTGACCCTAGGTGTGTTACAGTTTAATTTAGTTTTGCTTTTTCATATGCTTTGCTGTTTCTGTTCGAGCTCTGTCGCGAGTCGGCCACCCCCAGCTATGGGGTATAAGCCTGAGCATACACATACATACATACTGTACATACAGTACATATATATATATATAAAATCCCGGAGTGTGACATGGGCACCTGTAGCCTACATGTTGTGTAAGATAGGCCTAAGGGGAGCCAGTTACAATATATTACAAACAATCAGATCTACAATGACAGGTATATGACCTTTGGTATGGTGGGTGAAGGGGGGAGGTGAGGTAGGGGCTATTTAGTCTCTCTCTCTCTCTCTCTCTCTCTCTCTCTCTCCACACGAAACTTAAAACCCAATAGTGTTTACACGAAATATAAGTCACGGAGATAAGAACAGGATAGAGAGAGAGAGAGAGAGATTTATATAGATATACAGACTACACAGACCTTGCGGTCCCTACTAGGTAGTCCAGACTTAATGCTAGAATAGAATTTAATAGAAAGTGGAAGGCAAGGATAGCAAAGAAGAAGGCTCTCTCCCCACCCACCCCTCCCTCCGACCGTTGGTCGGCATGAAATTAACTTGGGGAAAGAATTCACCCAGCAGAATGAGAAAAACATAAAAACTTCTACTGGGAAATTTATAGTAAAGAGCGAAGATGCGAAATATTATATACTACCGATGCTTAATTTTTTTTTTTTTTTTTTTTTTTTATATTATTCCCACCTCCTCGAAATGAATGTCTAGACTTCTTTTGAAAGTGTCAATTATTGTCTTACATTATACCACTTTCTCAGACAATTTGTTCCACTCGAGGACCACACTGTAGGTGAAGAAGTGCTTTGTAACATCGAGATTCACCCTCCTGGTTTTTAATTTCATTCCATTTCCCCGAGTTCATGAACTATTTTCTATTTGGAAAAGTGAGTCTACATCAATTTTGTCAAATCCCTTTAGTATCTTGAAACACTCGATTAATTGACCTCGCAATCTTCTTTTCTTAAGTTTTTTTTTTTTTTTTTTTTTTTTTTTGTCTTTCATAATACGATTTATTTCTTAGTGACGGAATCAACTTTGTCGCTCTACGCTGCACCGACGAGAGAGAGAGAGAGAGAGAGAGAGAGAGTGTAGAGGTAGATACAGAGAGTGGTGTGGGTGCTACTGGTGTCTGTAGCAGTGCCCAGGGTGCCACTGTTACCTATAGTTTATCCTGGCACTGTCTTGTTTGTGTGCCAGGCCCTAACCTCTCGCTCTCGCTCTCGCTCTCTCTCTCTCTCTCTCTCTCTCTCTCATATCCTTCCTAAGCTTAATAAAGACGTCACTGGTACGCAAAGGGTTGATGCTATTAATATCAAATGGTACAAGGGTGGTAAAGAAAGACTTATTTCCCCTTCTTCATGTTTAGCCCCATTAGTTTTCACATTTTAAGACGTACGGTCAATATAGTTTGGCGATTTTAAGACATTTCGCCCCATTTTTTTGCCAAAATTAAGACTTTTTGTGTTATTTAGGTGTCGATTTTTTTCTGGCGAGCGATAGCGAGCCTGTAATTTAAGAGAAATCGGCCTTCGGCCGGGACATTTTTCTATCGAAAAATGTACAAATTTATCTTGAAGGGGGGTCTTGGGGGTGTGTTTTTTTAAAGCTTGATGGAGGTATAGGGAGGAAACTAAATATAATAAAAATAATAAAAATATATAAATAAATAAATAAATAATAATAATAACATTAATAATGATTGAGGAAACAAATACGCCCATCCCCCCCCCCCCCCCCCCTTACTATCAAATGGTACACGGGTGGTAAAGATAGACGTGTTTCCCTTCACCAGCTGTTTGTGGACGATCATTTGTCTACCCCGGTGTGTTGTTGGTTTGTCTGGCACAGGTCCTTGTCAAGCTATACATTTACCTCGGTTCGGTTCGTGGATAATGCCTTTGCTACGGTCCCCCCAATTGTGTACACTAACTTGACTGTGATTGAACTCTTATTTTCTCCTCCCTTTTCTTGTCTGTTCTTTGCCATAAAACGTATATAATCTTTTTCACTTCCTCTTTGCTCTCTTCATTTCCAAAACACAATTCACTTAAGGGGATATGATTCACTTTTTGGGCGATTTTTGCATGTATTAATTATTTTTCTAGTTTCCTCCCTAGACCTCCATAAAATTAAAAACAAACAAAAAACATCCATCAGATCCCCCTTCAAGATTAATTTTTAAATTTTTCGGTAGACAAATGTCCTGGCCGAAGGCCGATTCTTCCAATATTGCAGGCTCACTATCGTTCGCCAGGGAAAAAAATCGACACCTAAATAGCACGAAAGGTCTAAATATTGACGAAGAAATGGGGCGAAAGGACTTAAAATCGACTAACTAATGGGGCAAACATTTTAACATCTGAAAACTAATGGGGCTAAATATGAGGGAGAAAGGGGTCCAGAAAACCGGCCCATCCCCCCTTAATGTTTATTTGTCTTTATATGGTCAGGTCAGGTCGTAGTGTGTTGAGAGGGGAGAAAGGGTGTTGGAAAAGGAGAGGAAGCTGTTGGAGTGGCTTTGTTATGGGTGTTATTAGTTTTATATTGTGTGTATCATTGTCTATCCTTATCGTTGAATCAGTAGCTTATTCAGTTTCTTGAGTTTAGTTAAATTTTCCGAAATAAAATTTTAAACGTTTTATTCAGTTTTGGATAAATCTGTATTATTCAATTGTTTAACCATTTCAGTACGATGCCACCTTTTCAGTCAGTCAGTAGCCAGCCCTTACTTCCACAAATGGTAGGGAGGATCAGCAAGAGAACGAGAAACGAAAACAAGAGGTGACAAGATAAATGTGTACATTAGCCCCATTGCTTTTGAGATTTAAAAACGTTCCCCCCATTAGTTTGGCGCTTTTAAGAACTTTCGCCCCATTTTTTTCCTTTTTAAGATCTTTCGTGCCATTTAGGTGTCGATTTTGTGGTGGCGAGCGATAGCGAGCCTGTAATTAAAGAGAAACCGGCACATTTTTCTGCCGAAAACTGTACACATTTATTTTGAAAGGTGGTCTAGGGGTGTAATTATAAAGGTGGTCTAGGGGGTGTAATTATAAAGGTGGACTAGGGGGTGTAATTATAAAGGTGGTCTAGGGGGTGTAATTATAAAGGTGATCTAGGGGTGTAATTATAAAGGTGGTCTAGGGGGTGTAATTATAAAGGTGGTCTAGGGGTGTAATTATAAAGGTGGTCTAGGGGGTGTAATTATAAAGGTGGACTAGGGGGTGTAATTATAAAGGTGGTCTAGGGGGTGTAATTATAAAGGTGATCTAGGGGTGTAATTATAAAGGTGGTCTAGGGGGTGTAATTATAAAGGTGGTCTAGGGGGTGTAATTATAAAGGTGGTCTAGGGGGTGTAATTATAAAGGTGGTCTAGGGGGTGTAATTATAAAGGTGGTCTAGGGGGTGTAATTATAAGTTTGATGGAGGTCTAGGGAACAAATAAAAAAAAAACTCTCCTTAATTCACAATGTCTATATATACCTATGTCATCATCTGTCAAAAGTATGGAAATAGTTTAATGGCTTTGTACCTACCTCATAAAAAATGTTCCACTTTACCTGCGAGAGAGAGAGAGAGAGAGAGAGAGAGAGAGAGAGAGAGAGAGAGAGAGAGAGAGAGAGAGAGAGAGAGAGAGACAGACTATCATGAGACAATTAGGTGTAAACGACTAACGTGTGAGCAGATGTGTGTGTGGTGCAGGTGTGTGTGTGGTGCAGGTGTGTGCGTGGTGCAGGTGTGTGTGTGGTGCAGGTGTGTGTGTGTGTGTGTGTTGTTTCGAGTGTTTGCTTTTCGCTCTTACACACAATTATCGCTCTCACTCTCACTCACTGTCTCTCTCTTACTGTTTGTACTGTCTTCGTGGTGCGATGCATAAGGTGTTGATTTTCGGTGTGAGCATCCTGGATTCGAATCCACGGACTGCCACATGTGTTTGTAAATGTCATTAATCGATTTTAGGAGTATAGTTGGTTGTTGGAAGGAACATAATAATTGATATGTTTGATTTGGCTCTCACACACACTCACTCTCACTCTCTCTCACTGTTTGATTTGATATGTTTGATTTGGGTCTCACACACTCACTCTCTCTCTCTCTCTCTCTCTCTCTCTCTCTGTTTGTTTTGATATGTTTGATTTGGGTCTCACACACACTCACTCTCTCTCTCTCTCTCTCTGTTTGTTTTGATATGTTTGATTTGGCTCTCACACACACTCACTCTCACTCTCTCTCACTGTTTGTTTTGATATGTTTGATTTGGCTTTCACACACTCACTCTCACTCTCTCTCTCTGTTTGTTTTGATGTTTGATTTGGCTCTCACACACTCTCACTCACGCTCTCTCTCTCTCTGTTTGTTTTGATATGTTTGATTTGGCTTTCACACACTCTCACTCTCACTCTCTCTGTTTGTTTTGATATGTTTGATTTGGTTCTCACACACACTCACTGTCACTCTCTCTCTTTCTCACTGTTTGTTTTGATATGTTTGATTTGGCTCTCACACACTCTCACTCTCACTCTCTCTCTGTTTTTTTGATATGTTTGATTTGGCTCTCACACACACTCACTCTCACTCTCTCACTGTTTGATTTGGCTCTCACACACACTCACTCTCACTCTCTCTCTCTCTCTCTGTTTGCTTTGATATGTTTGATTTGGCTCACACACACTCACTCAACTCTCTCTCTCTCTCAAGTATAAGACAGGACTAAGACAGGTATAAAAAGTAACGTATGTAAACAAACCCGGTATATTTCCTGTTTAGTAGTTCCATGGGGGGGGGGGGGGGGTAGGTTAGGGGTTCTAACTGATCCATCGGGGTTAAGGGGTGATGGGCCGTTTTTCTGCTCCCCTTTCTCCCTCGTGTTAAACCCCATTTTTTTAGAGTTTATAAGACGTTTGGCCTATCAGTTTGTCAATGTTAACACCTTTCGCCCCATTTCGTTGTCAACTTTAGGACCTTTCGTGCCATTTATATGTCGATTTTTTCCTGGCGAGCGATAGCGCGGCTAAAACTTTAAGAGGAACCGGCCTTCGGCCAGGACATTTTTCTACCTAAAATTTTTAAAATTTATCGTGAAGGGGGGTCTAGGGGGCGTTTTTCTAATCTTGGAGGTCAAGCGAGGAAACTAAGAAATACAGGAAAACCTGAATTAATAGACCCAAAATACGGCCCATCTCCCCTTAACACTAGCTGGGCCGACTTCTTGGGGGTTATTTGGATATAATAATGGTTATATTTATTATTGGGGGTTGTGTGTGCTTGTGCCAGTTCCGAGCAATGTATTATAGGCTACCTTAAGGGCAATGTATTATAGGCTACCTTAAGGGCAATGTATTATAGGCTACCTTAGGGGCAATGTATTATAGGCTACCTTAAGGGCAATGTATTATAGGCTACCTTAAGGGCAATGTATTATAGGCTACCTTAAGGGTAATGTATTATAGGCTACCTTAGGGGCAATGTATTATAGGCTACCTTAAGGGCAATGTATTGTAGGCTACCTTAAGGGCAATGTATTATAGGCTACCTTAAGGGTAATGTATTATAGGCTACCTTAAGGGCAATGTATTATAGGCTACCTTAAGGGCAATGTATTATAGGCTACCTTAAGGGCAATGTATTATAGGCTACCTTAGGGGCAATGTATTATAGGCTACCTTAAGGGCAATGTATTGTAGGCTACCTTAAGGGCAATGTATTATAGGCTACCTTAAGGGTAATGTATTATAGGCTACCTTAAGGGCAATGTATTATAGGCTACCTTAAGAGCAATGTATTATAGGCTACCTTAAGGGCAATGTATTATAGGCTACCTTAAGGGCAATGTATTATAGGCTACCTTAAGGGTAATGTATTATAGGCTACCTTAGGGGCAATGTATTATAGGCTACCTTAAGGGCAATGTATTATAGGCTACCTTAAGGGCAATGTATTATAGGCTACCTTAAGGGCAATGTATTATAGGCTACCTTAGGGGCAATGTATTATAGGCTACCTTAAGGGCAATGTATTGTAGGCTACCTTAAGGGCAATGTATTATAGGCTACCTTAAGGGTAATGTATTATAGGCTACCTTAAGGGCAATGTATTATAGGCTACCTTAAGAGCAATGTATTATAGGCTACCTTAAGGGCAATGTATTATAGGCTACCTTAAGGGCAATGTATTATAGGCTACCTTAAGGGCAATGTATTATAGGCTACCTTAAGGGCAATGTATTATAGGCTACCTTAAGGGCAGATTTACACTTACGGGATTTTTTTCTTGACTCCTTTCTCCCTCATGTTTAGCCCCATTTCTTTTCTAATTTTAAGACGTTCTCCCCATTATTTTGACAATTTTAAGAACTTTCGACCCATTTCTGTCAATTTCAAGACCTTTCGTGCCATTTAGGTTTCGATTTTATCCTGGCGAGCGATAGCGAGCCTGTAATTTAAGAGGCAGCGGCTTTCAGCCAGGAAATTTTTCTACCGAAAAATGTACAAATTTATCTTGAAAGGGGCTCAAGGAGGTGTAATCTTAAGCTTGGTGGATATCTACAGACCAAACTAAAAACCTCCCCTTAACTGACTTCAACCCTAATCCAAATCCAAGCCTTTCATGAATTAGGTATTAAAATTAGGATGTTCTGGACTGTAGTACTGTACAATAATGTCTTGCCATAACACTGGTGAAAGGTCTTAAAATCACCTAACTAATGGGCCGAACGTCTTAAAGTCTGAAAACTAATGGGGCTAAACATGAGGGAGAAGGGGGGGTCAAGAAAAATCCACCAGCCCCCCCCTTAACCCACATTTTCTTTACTGTTGATATTGACACTATGGCTATCATTCGGCTATAACAAGCTATTGCTCGACAACTATATGGTGTAAAATGATAGCGAGTCTTAAAATCTCCAAACAAGTTGGGATGGATTAGGTCATGGCTAAATGGTAGGAAACAGAGAGTCAGCATAAATGGTACCAAGTCAGAGTGGGGAGCAGTCAAAAGTGGTGTCCCCCAGGGATCGGTATTAGGTCCCCTGTTGTTTCTTATATACATAAATGACCTAGATTTAGGTATAACTAGTAGGATAAGTAAATTCGCAGACGATACTAAAATGGGGAGATCAATTGATTCAGATAGCGATATAGAGTGCCTCCAAAGGGATCTAGATACCTTACATGAATGGTCAGTAAATTGGCAGATGAAGTTTAACATTGACAAATGCAAGGTATTAAAGATAGGGAAGATGCAAACAAATGTTAAATATAAAATAGCTAATTTAGAATTAGAAAATTCAGACTGCGAGAAAGATCTAGGTGTGTTTGTTAGCAATGATTTGAATCCTAGAAAACAGTGTATAGGCGTTCGTAATAAGGCAAACAGGATTCTCGGGTTCATCTCTAGGAGTGTGAGTAACAGAACTGCTGATGTTATCTTAAAACTTTACTTGTCATTAGTGAGACCCCATATGGATTATGCTGTCCAATTTTGGTGTCCTTATTACAGAATGGACATAGATTCATTGGAGAGAGTACAGCGTAGAATGACAAAAATGATCCATAATATTAGAAATCTTCCGTATGAAGAAAGGTTGAAGAAATTAGGTTTACATTCGTTAGAGAGACGCAGAGTTAGAGGGGATATGATAGAGGTGTTCAAGTGGGTTAGTGGGATTAACAAAGGGGACATGACAAATGTACTAAAGCTCAGTGATAGCGAAAGAACTCGTACTAATGGTTTCAAATTAGATAAATTTCGTTTCAGAAAAGATATAGGCAAATATTGGTTTGGTAACAGAGTTGTAGATGGGTGGAATGGACTACCAAGTGCTATAATGGGATCTAAAACTGTAGGGAGCTTTAAGATAAAATTGGATAAGCATATGGACGAGAAGGGTTGGGTGTGAAGGGGGATCAGCGGGTTGGGCCAATCAGCGCTCTGCAGACCCCCATAATCCTGCATTAATCTCTAACCGTTTTGGTAAGATGATCCTCAGGGTATTAGAGTGTTGAGCCTATAATTGGGCTTTGTAATTGATTTGGGGTTGTTTGGGACAGGGATCTGCCTTGCTTAGGCCAATCGGCTTTCTGCAGACTCCCATTTTCTTATGTTCTTATGTTCTTAAGTGACTTGAAACAGGGAGGGTTCAAAAATATCCGCCTGGTACCAGATAGGGTTAAGTTGATATTTCCAGGTAGCCAACTATTATGTATACGAGAGAGAGAGAGAGAGAGAGTGAGTGAGTGAGAGAGAGTGAGAGTGAGTGAGTGAGTGTGTGTGTGTGTGAGTGAGTGAGTATGTGAGAGAGTGTGTGTGTGTGAGAGAGTGGGTGTGTGTGTGTGTGTATGAGTGTGTGTGTGTGTATGAGTGTGTGTGTGTATGTATGTGGGTGTGTGTTAGGCAGGTTGTTGGCAGTAGGTAGGAGAAATGAAATGCCGCAAATATTTAAATGAATGATACAAAGACTGTGTGTGTGTGAATGTGTGTGTGTGTGTGTGTGTGTGTGTGTGTGTGTGTGTACAAGCATTAGAGGGTTCATGGGTAAAAATATAATTATGTGTAGGAATTTGTGTCATAGTTGATTGAGCCGTCGTGTTATGTGTTCGAAGCTGTATGATTGCTAGAGATCCTTCCTTTAGCTGAATACAATCAATTAGTAGTTGCCAATTAAGATAAAAAGGAAGTCGACGGTACACGAGGGGTTAAGGGGAGATTTTTTAGTTTACTTCCTAGACCCCCATCAAGCTTTAAAAATAATACCCCCAAGACCCCCCTTCGATATAAGTTTGTACATTTTTCGTTAAAACAAAATGTCCGGGCCAATGGACGGTTCCTCCGAAATTATGGGCTCGCTATCACTCGTCAAGAAAAAATAGACACCTAAGTAGCACAAAAGGTCTTAAAATTGACAGAAATTAGGCGAAATGTCTTAAAATCGCCAAACTAACAAGGCGAACGTCTTAAGTATCGACAAATTAGCTACT
The DNA here is from genome assembly GCA_032716605.1 of Paralithodes platypus. Taxonomy (NCBI): domain Eukaryota; kingdom Metazoa; phylum Arthropoda; class Malacostraca; order Decapoda; family Lithodidae; genus Paralithodes; species Paralithodes platypus. The sequence continues at coordinate 59,245,979 of CM064485.1, forward strand.
AAGGGATTCAATTCACCGTCAGATGAAATGAAACCCAGTATAGTATTGTTAATGAAGCCATTGAAGATTATGACGTGTTTTGACAGATTATTCTGACTATTGTTAACCGATTATATTCAGTTTTGCAAGGCTCTGAAGCACTCAAAGGGGTAGAGACTGTCTCAGTCATCCCTCTGAGTCCCACAATTCCTTCTTAAACTCAATATAATCGTTTACTAATGCGTCATAATCCTCAAGGGGTTAACATCAGAATGTGTGAATCACCTCACCTATACATGTCTATAATGGGTCACTCTCTTAAGGGGAGGTATTTGTTTTTTTCTGAAACTCAGTCTCCCTCATGTTTAGCCCCATTAGTTATAAGACGCTTGTCACCCCATGCAGGTATCTATTATTTCCGGTCGAGTGATAGCGAGCCAGCAATTTAGGAGAACTCGGCCCTTAGCTGGAATGAGACCGGCCAGTTACTGAAGAAATGCGTAATGAATGAACGGCCGGATATAACAACGAGGGGATGGTAATGGAAAAGAAGAAATAATATTCCATTGGAACTGAAGTGCAAGGCCAACGACCCCCTCCACCCCACACCCTCCCCTGCGGATACATGAAGACACGTAAAATAATGACAATACAACACAAAGCTCCAGACAATAACATAATCCTTATAGTACACACAATATAAAATACACCCGTAGAAATACGAACAGAAAACAGAAAACGAACAAACCACAATATTAAGATAAGATAAACGAAACATAACTCTTAATCCGATCAATATATACAATTTTCCCTAATCTCGAGCGTATTCAAATATTTGGCCGGCAAAGTTCTTGGGCCGTTTTCGTGATGCTGTTGACTGGGGATCTTCATTCCGCCGCTTCACCCCACGACCAACTTTGCCCAATTCGTCTGTGTAATCAGCATCCGTCCACATTTTATCAGTGTACTTTTCGGGCTGGACGTTCACCAGATCACTAATATCCCACCACCCACCCTGTCCCCACTGGCACTCCATTCTTTCCATGGCGAACTTAATTTAATGGATTAGGCCTAGCCGGCCTATACCTCAGAAAAGTAAAGCTCGATGTTGCTGCAAAACACTATATTAAATATGACTTAAAACGAAGAACCCACTATGTTTTTTTAGGAGATAAGTTCGCTGCACCTTACTGGGCGATGGTTCACCAGACAATACACAACCTGCAGTGTTGCCACTTTCCAAGATAGGACTTCCCACGTTTTTACCATTTTTTTTCCCACAAATTCCCATAAAAAAAATTCAGTGTCCCACAACTTTTCCCACAAAATTATTTATACATAGGCCTAATGTTTTTATATATACTTACTAGGCCTAAAGCATATGTGGAAGCTTCAGGCATGCATTAATCTTCCAGGGTTACTGGTTCGTCCTCCTGGTCCTCCACATCATCATCATCAGTACCGGTATCCTTGGCGTTGTAATTCCTTAGCATATCAACAGTTGGCTCAAAATTCACGCATGTTTGTGACTGACGTTTTAGTCCATATCTTATTACCAAAAGTGCTTCTACACTTGAGGAGGCGTTCAGCCAGTAGAAGTGAGTACATCTCACCAGCTTACAATGTAAATTAAGTCTTGCTAAAAATGTTAAATTCATTTAAGTAGAGTACAGTATATAGCCTACGTACAGTAGTTGCATGGTCTCTTTGATTATCTAGCATAATTCAAGTCATACCTTTAAATCTTCTGTCATTCTCCCAGACAGGGCGATATCTCTGGCAATATGTTGATTTCTTTTCACTCATTGTGGCACTGTTATTCTTTTGAAGGTCAATTACTCACTAAATTCATTAGTCACTAAGCTCCTGCCAGAGACTTTTTCACAGGTTTTGACTGGTGACATCTGGCACCGTAGATCAGAATCCCCATATGTATAATGGAGCTAGACTGGCGAAGGATGGTAACTCTCCCTAGCTCCACAACCGTAAGGTATGAGCCAGCCACCAGCTTGCTTTCGCGATTGAATCATGTTACCTATGGTTTGCACACACACTCGCACACACACACACATACATCAAGATATTGTTGGCAGGCAAATAAAAAGGCTTAATTTGCCAACTAACGTTAATACAATTATATTCACAGAAGCTATATGGCGTTATTTTAAAGATCGAATATTTTCTCTGAACATTCCCACAAAAAAATCCCACAAATGTCTTCCCCCCCCATGACGCCTCCCACGTAGCCTCATTTCTCCCACAGATTTGTGGGAAAATCCCATGAAGTGGCAACACTGACAACCTGGGCCAGGGAGTCTATATTATAGACATCTTACTCAAAATAATGTAATCATGATTGTATAATACTGTATAGCCTATCTATAAAATATATTATATTAAATATTATTCCCACAAATATGACGTTGAATATTTCAGAAAAATACTAACGTAAATATTTATATTAAGAAATTTAATGTCGAAAAGACAAGAGATTGTTAATACAAAAATGTTACCCATTTAACTTAATCGTTTTCTATAGTGACATACTGTAGTTACAAAAGAAAATTTTAATAAATGGGATACTAATTTATTATTGGATTTAAATTTAATGCGTACACACACTCTTTCAAGATCACAGCTTAAGTATTGACTATCTGGGGCAGGATTCACTAACGATCGTAGCGTGCGATGTCGTACAGAAACGTACGATCACCGCGGAAGGTGTATTCACGAAGGCATGGTTGGGCTCCCTTCCGCTAAGGCGCCTCTTGACCAATCAGGGGCTTGGCCACTCTCTGAGCTTAAGTCATTTAGTAAATAAACAATACTCACCCACATGACCGAAGCGCCAACTCGCCAAGAAGGACGTAATATAGCCTAGCCTATATATATTTGTTATCATATATTTTAATTTATGAGCCTGTTATTGTTTAGCTTGGCTAATTCGATCCACCACAGCCAACAGGAAGATAAATAGGCTAGAGTGTCTTGTGAATTGATGATAAGAAATTAGCCTAGCTAGGCTACAGGGAAGCCTGTTAGTGGCCCAAGTTAAAGGATTTCTGACGGATTGATCATTGATAATCATCTGTTAGGCTAGTTGGAAAATTAGTGAATTATTTATACATTAACCACAATATAGGCTATTGTTCTACTTTACCATGTCTAGGCCTATACCTAGACAGGGCTAGCCAAACCATGCCAGACTTTACTAGGCCTATGTCTAGGCGGCCTAGGCCTATGCCTACACAGGCAGTTCTAGCTAGTCACTAGTGACCCTTTAGATATTAATAGTTGGCCAGTCTCTTCTCACTATAGGATCTCTAGTTCCAGCCAAGCCAAAATTGCACACTTAGCCTAGGCCTAATTTTCAAAATAGGCCTAGGCTAGGGTAATATTTTTGTATTTTGCCTATAGGGTAGGCTAGTCTAGGGTAATTATTTTGTTATTCATAACACCTCCATTTTTGTTGAGGGGGCAAAGCCGCTGCCCCCCTCAAGTCCTCAACCCATTATTGTATCCCACGGTTGGTAACTAAATTTACCCAACATCTGGCCATGGAATACAATAATGGGGTGAGGGGGGCTTAGACCCCCCCTACCCCCTTACGACATTGTCATTATCATATATTTTACCAGCAGGGGCAAATAACAGCAGTCAAATTAGATGCGACTATAACACACCCGCTAACACAACTCTTACCTTTGTAAGGCCGTAAGGGTGGTGTTAGCGGGCGTACTGTCCTCGTTTAGATGAAGTTGCAGGCTCGGTTATGTTCGCGTCTAATTTGACTGCATTTAATTAACAAATTATCCCATGGCCAGCTGTTATTTGCCCCCCTGCTGGAAATATATATGGTGATGACAATAAGTTATGGGGGATGAGGGGCTCAGGGGGGTAAAGCCCCCCTCAACCTATTACCCAACAGTTGGCCATGGGATATAATGATAGGTTGAGGGGGGCTTTGTCCCCCTCACGGCCTCACCTCCCATGACTTATTGCCATCATCAAATATATTACCAGCATGGGACTAATAACAGCTAGTTAACCCGGGAACTGCCGGAAGACTCTTAAAGAGTTCCCCCGGCGGACTGCGGGAAGACTCTTAAGAGTCAGGGAAAAAAAAAAATTTTTGTCTGTTTTTATTTTTTTTATTTTTTTTTGCCCCTGGGCCATGCCAAATATCACTCCTCCACCTCCCCTCCTTCCCCAGTTTCCTCCCCTCCTTCAGTTATCACCTATTTTCCCTGTTATTCCCTTTTCCTGTGGTCTATTTTCGTGCTAACTTTAGCGAGTTGGTAGCAGGGCGTTGTCATCACTGTTAGCAAGTGAGTGCAAGAGAGAGAGAGAGAGAGAGTATCGATCGACAGTCTCTCTCCAGAGGTGGAGAAAAGTGGTGGGCTGGGAGGTTGTCTCAGCCATACATTGTGTAACTCCCGGCCTGTATCGCCGATTTTGACCATCCAAACGCTGTTTCCACTTGTTTTATTGTTGTAACAGGTTAATACCTTTATAATCAACCTATAATAGGCGCATATGGATAAGTATTAATGCTATTTATGGTAAAATAAATATGTTAGTGATGGGAACAGCTCAAATACGTCAGCACAGGAGTGTGGTGTCTCATACCCCACATGCGCACTTCAGAGGTTAACAATGAGGACGGTACGCCTGCAAACACCATCTTTACCTTCTAGGCTTCTACTTTACCATGCTTAGGCTACACTAAGCTAGGCATTGCTAGCCTAACCAAAATACCATACGTAGGCCTAACTTTTCTAGCCTAAATAGCCCTAACTTTAAAAAAAACAAAATAGGTTAGCCTATAGCATAGGCTAGGCTAAACAAAAATATTCACACCATATAGGCTAGCCTATTAGTTTTTTTTTTTAGGCTAGTCCTAGGGTAATTCTTTTCATAATTTTTGTCCTGTGATACTTTCAAATTTGTTGAGGAAATAGGCTACCCAAATCTAACCCAGCTAGGCTTGCTAGCCCAACCAAAATACCATACCGTACATAGGCCTAACTTTGGAATTATTCTATAATTGCACCTATACGAGTTAAACAAATTATTATTGTATTTAACAGGAAGGTACAATGAGGTAAGTGATGTGGTATAGGTGGCAATATGCGGAAATGGATTATAAGGGCATTCCACCCCCTCTGATCCCCTTACAAACATACATACATAACATTTTAAGACTGAGTGTTCCACACATAAGTGCAGTTTCAGTCTCTTGTCCTAATGGCGGCGTTCCAGGCAACCCTGTTAAGGGCTGCTTCACTTGTCAAGTTCTTGGATTTGAGATCGGCGCGTATAGTCCGATCCCAGGTCTTCCTCGGTCCACCCCTTGGTGCAGCTCCCTCCACAATCACAGACCTGCATTTTGTCACCCAATTTTGTTCATCCATTCTCTCCACATGTCCATACCATCCCAGTCTACTTGTACGCATCACCTCGCTAATACTCTTTATACCTAAACGTCTCCTCAGCTCAACATTTGTTATTCTATCCTGTAGCCTGGCCCCACACATCCATCTCACCATTCTCATCTCATTACGCTCCATTCTGTTGACATCCTCTACTTTAACGGCCCATGTTTCTGAGGCATACGTCATTGCACTTCTAACACATGAGGCATACACCTTTCCCTTCAGGGGGAGAGGCATTCTTTTCATGGTCAGGATTGGCATCAATTCTCTGAACTTCCCCCAGCCACACCTAATTCTAGCAACAGTGGCAGCCTCGGCCCCACCACCGGCAGAGATGGTATCTCCTAGGTAACAAAACTTGTTCACCAGCTCCAAAATTCACAGCCACAGGATCATCACTTAACACAAGCTCGCCTTTGCACACTACGCACTCAAATTTCTCTATTTCTGACTTATCCTTCGGCAGGGGCCCCTTTATTCTACTACAGCGCTTACTCCCATGGTGTACCCAACATCGACAGATGCTACATTGAATTGAGTTAACGCCCACTCCCTTTCCACACACTGCACATGGGTATGCACCGCTCTTTTCCACATTGCCTCGTCTCAAACTACAATGCATAACCTTGGTTTTGTTAATATTGACTCTTAAACCCTTGCTCGCCATGCCCTCTCTCCACTTTCTGAATTTGGCCTCAGCATCCTGCATACTGCATACTGTCAGCTATTAGGACTAAATCGTCTGCATAAAACAGTTCCAACGGGAGTCCGCCTCTAAAAACTCTAGACAGCGCCTCCAAGACCATAATAAAGAGGAGGGGGCTTAACACTGAACCCTGATGGACTCCAACACGGACTGCGAATTCATCACTCAGTACACCTTTCACCCTCACCGAACTTCGCGAATCCTCATACATCTTCATTATCACACGCACCAGCCACTCTTCCACACCAAGTTTCCTCATAGCCCACTGTACAACATCTCTAGGTACCCTATCAAAGGCCTTCTCCAGGTCCACAAACACAAAGTAAAGATCCCTGCCTTTTAGTAGGTATCTTTCCTGTATCTGCCTGACTATGAAGATAGCATCGGTTGTACCACGTCCTGGCATAAAACCAAACTGCATATCATCAATAGAGATGCTTTGCCTGATCAAACCCTCAAGGACTCTCTCACAGACCTTCATGATTTGGTCAAGCATTTTCAGGCCCCTATAATTTCCTCTATCCAGCGCATCCCCTTTTCCTTTGTATATATTTACTATTACACTTTTGAGCCAATCCTCTGGGATTTTCTCATCTTTAATAATGGTGTTTATCAACTCAGTGACTAAGTTTACACCAATCTCCCCTGAGGCTTTTATCATCTCAGAGACAATGTCGGAGCAACCTGGAGCTTTACCGTCCTTCATTTTATTGATTGCGTCGCTCACTACAGCTGGTGCTATCAAAGGAGGGGGCCCAGATATTGGTTTTTCGATACTAAGCTGTTCCTTATCCCATTCAAACTCTACATTTAGCAATCGTTCATAGTGTACCTTCCATGCTTCTCTGATTTCATTTTCTGCATACACAATCTTCCCATTATCATCTCTAACACACTGTTCACCTATAATATCCCTACTGTCATTTTTAACTCGCCTAGCTAGGTTGAAGATCCCATTGGGATTGTCAGTGCGAAAATTTACGGTTACTCACTCCACCCCAACTGGATTTCTACTGTTTTACCCAACTAGCGGGGGTGTGGGGGCGGCAGCCCCCACCCATAATACTAGGATATGTTAGGTAAGGCTGTTAGGTTACGCTAATGTCTCTCTGAAACATTGTAAAACCTGTGTCACATCTAGATTGATAGACTTTAGTCAGAGGGGGCGTAATGCCCTTATAATCCATTTCCGCATATTGCCACCTATACCACATCACTTACTTCGTCGTACCTTCCTGTTAAATACAATAATATTTGTTTTTAGCTTGTATAGGTGCAATTATAGAAATTTACCCTAACTTTTCTAGCCTAAATAGTCCTAACTTTTTCAAAATATACCTAGGTTATAGCCTAGGGCCCTAGGCCTAGGCTAGGCTAAACAAAATTATTCACAACCATTTATTATTTATTTATTTTTTAGGCTAGGCCTTGGGTAATTCTTTTCATCATTTTGTTCCTGTGATACTTTCAAATTTGTTGAAGAATAGGCTACCCTAATCGGGTAGGATGTAGTGAGCGGGCGTACCGCCATCTTTGTTTACATTACGCGTAGTGGCGTCGGACCTTTCCCATCATGTTCCCGTCTATTTTAACCTAACCTAACCTAACCTAGTATTGATGTAGTAATGACAGGGGGCAAATAGCAGAAAATATAGCGTCTAAATAGACGGGAACGTAAGTGCGACCGCGGCGATCGCCCTATGTAAACAATGACGACCGTACGCCCGAACTCTACATCCATCCCCCCTAATCTAACTCAGAGGTGGTGGGGTTGGAATAAAACATTTCCGCAATAAATGAGGGTTAAAATCTACTAATGGTAGGCTACGTGTTGTCGCAGCACATGAATTTGTGCATCAATTAACCTTGACTAGGTCTAGGCTGGCATATGTAGGCTATTCATAGCTTAATTCGGCCTGTCATAAGACATTAAGGATACAAATATATTCATACTTTGTATTAAATGCCTTAATGGTGTTGTAAACACAAGTTAACAATCATTGCGTTATCGATATTTGTGTACCTATATCCGGGTCAAATTCATGTAAGGGTGGTCCGGACCACCCTTTGCGAAAGGGGCTTCCTACGATAAAAGATGGCCGCTACGACGCTTCGTGAATACCAGCGTTGAGGTGTAAGGGAGTTTTCGGATCGTACGACCGTTAGTGAATCCACCTCCTGGTGCGCAGGTCTTTTTGGGCCCTCTCTGTATCACTATTAGTTTGGAGATTTTAAGACGTTTCACCTCATTATTTCGCGATGTTAAGCCGTTTCACCCCATTCAGTTGGTGATTTTTTTTTTTTTTTTCCCAAGAGATATCGAGCCTGCTTGCTATTTAAGATATAAGCCTTTGACCGGGAATGTAAACACTCTTAATCTGAGTGCCATTCATTAAATAGTTTGTTGCTTTCGAATTTCGTTTAGGAGAGGCCTTTGTCCTGCAATGGACTAACTCAGGCTGATGAGGATGATGATGATTCGGTTGAAAATTATCAGGATGAGATATATACTGTAGTTTGAAAGGGGAGGCCATGACCGTGTGTACGGAGCACCCGTGCTGCTGCGCCGATGCCGTGTGGATGGATCTAAGCATGTGTGACGACTTTGATTTGTTTTTCTTCAGAATATATTTAATCAACTCTGCGTAAGTAGAGTGGTATCGCCCCCCGTATAGTGGTACATGCCGCCCGAAATGTCTGTCTGTCTGTCTGTCCGAAAACTCCTAGACCTTTCGACGGATTTTCACCAAATTTCACACGAACATTTGTTGGGTGAATGCGAATGTCAGTAAAAAAAGATTTGTTGAATTTGTGCAATAGTTATGATTTTAGTCCCAAAATATGGTTTTACCCCCCCCCCCCCCCTCCCGGACCCCCCTGGATTCTCCTAAATTACGGGCTCGCTATCGCTCGCCAGGAAAACAAAAATAGACACCTAAATGGCACGAAAGGTCTCAATATTAACAAAGAAATGGGGCGAAAGATCTTAAAATAGCCATACTATTGTTTTAAAATTGTAATACTAATGGGGCTAAACATGAGGGAGAAGGGGATAAAAAACACTATATGGAATTCAGAGGGTTTTAACCCTCCAGCCCCGGCTACGCATTACATAAATATTCCCCGAAACCTGGGTGTTTTGGCCGAAAAACGTCTAGGCTAGGCTACCGTATATTTGTTATTCTTACTGCTTCCCGCATTCCCGCGCATCCCCAAGCGTAGCTGTGTTATTTACCTGTAGAATGACGTTAAGTAGAGCTCTCTAAGTCAACTGGTTGAGTTGTGATGATGATTTCATTGGAGATAACTTTATGGCAAAAACAGCCACTTTACACTACTTTTCGATACTTAACAACAACATACAGGCACACACGAACAAGCGACGCTCTCCTTCTTGTGGCCGGAGATGCGGGGCGTCGGTCCAGCCGGCTGTTGTTTACATGCGTCGGACCGACGCCTCGCACACGAAGCTCACAGGCTTTCAACCACTGGGCGTTCAAGAGCCCTTCCGGGTACCTGTTACACTCAACCCTCTGCTATCGCGCCTAATTGGTGCCGAAATTACCCCACTATAGCCATAATGGCGATAGCAGAATTGAAGAACTTATGGGAATAATTCAAATTGTACCCTGGCTCCCAAGATTTCCACACCCGTAACCCATTTTTCCTTCTGTTTGACCTTTTTTCCGCCCTAACACTGCTGTAAATGGAATATGAACATGTTAATAGCAACAATCAATATATCAATAAATAAATATAACATACACTTACCTTATAGACTCGTTTCCACACCACCCATGAGGTTTAGTCTTAGGCGCGTTTTTTTTTTCCTGAGTGGTATCCCCGATAGGCCTAACTCCACTCGTATGCCTTAAGGTGCCGAGGCTATAGGGGAGTTACTTGCCACCCTTGGCCTTGTCACTGGCATCCTTGTCATCCTTGGCCTTGCTACTGGCAGCCTTGGCACGCTTAGCAAACTGCAAGGCGTCTAGGAACCCCGTGAATTCATCATCTTCCTCGTCTTCATTATCGGAGGTTTGTGGCAGAGGTTCTGGTTGTTTAGGAGGTTGAACACGACGGCTCAGGAATGCACTAATTTTTTGTTGCTGGAGCGAATTGATATGGGCGTTGTACTTGTCCTCATAGCCTGCCAGAGCCTGATTAATAAGAAGACACCGCCCTTCACAGTTGATTGAGTTGTCCTGCTCAAGACTGTGGCGAATCTGTGCACCTAACTCGATCAAACGTTTAACCTCGCGCATCGGAAGTCCGTCCCGCCTTTCAATTTCTTCCTCTTCTTCTGGACTGTCCTCATTTTCCAAGTCGTCTTCTTCCACAATTTCTTCAGCAGTAACAGGCGGTCGTCTAATCATCTCCCTGATGTCTTCTCTCGTCGTTTCGTCGAAACCAGCACCAGGAATTCGTCTCGCTTCTTCCGCGGCAGCCTCCAACTCTGCCTCAACCGTCTGAGGCTCGCCGGGCACAGCTACCTGCCTGTCCTCAGGTATCCCCTCGAGAATATTTCGCCATGCATGGCAGATTGTTGCAGGGGTGACATTATCCCAGCAATTGACTACCAGATCAATTGCCTGCTTCACGTTGAAAGTTTTCCAGTAATGGATCACTTTTTTCTCACTTTCATTGTCCCCCTCCACATTGTCATCTTCGTCCATATTTTCATCGTTTATTAGCCTCTCGATAAGGGCGGAATCCTCTGTCGCCTGCCTCATCTGTCGGAACTGCCGTCTGGCGAATGCTGCCTTCACCACCGCAATCACTTCCTGGTCGAGTGGTTGAATGAGAGAAGTTGTGTTTGGTGGCAGAAACTCAACTTTCACATTTGGATGCAATGAACGCATGAGTGGCGAATGTCCTGGGGCGTTGTCTAGGTGTAGGAGGATGTTGAAGCGAATATTGCTAGTTCGGCAAAACTCTTCAACAACAGGGATGAACGCTTCTTTTGTCCCCCCAGCACCCCACACACAAGACAAAACTATACAAAACACTAAACAGCCACACTCAACACACTACATGGCTGGTGCACTACAAACAGACTTAATCTAGCCCCAGCCAAATCCACCGCAACCCTGCTCACAAGTTGGACAGGAGAACACGAATACATCCCTCAACTCACCATAAACAACACACCCCTAACACATACACACACACCCAAAATCCTAGGAGTAACATATGATACTCATATGACATTCAAACAGCACACCACAAACATTAAAAAGAAACTGACACCCAGACTTAACGCCCTCAGGTCACTTGCTCACACAAAATTTGGACACAACAAAGAAACTACCACCACAGTATATAAACAATACATAAGATCAGTGATGGAATACGCAAGCCCAGCCTGGGCTTCTAACCTAGCTGAAACACATCATAAGACCTTACAGACTATTCAAAACAAAGCCCTGAAGATCATTACAGGCTGCACAGCTACTGCACCCACAGATCACCTACATCAAGAAACCAAAATCCTCAAAGTCAAAGACCATCTGGACATGAGAGGCACTCAATTCCTGGCAGCAGCCTCCACGAACCAAGACCACCCACTAAACTACATGGCAACACACCCACAGACACCAAGAAATATCAAAACAACACCCAGCACACGGTATCACACATTTATTGTCCTCTCTCTCCCTGCCCACCCCGAACCAACATCCAGAAGCACATCCATACTCATATCTCTCACCGATCCATCCACTCACTCACAGACAACACACAGCTGCATGCACGACCTCCCGAAATCCATCCTTCCGACAGCACCCCATACCATTAAACACATCATAGAAGACTGCATTTCACACAACCACTTACGCCAACAACACAATCTACACTCAATGAGAGCTCTGTGGGAAAGCCCGATCGTGGCCATGGCCTTTCTCAGGGACTCAACGCTTCTTTTAGCCAGTCTAGGCTAAGTTTGGCCGACACATAACCCTTCTTTGAATTCATCCAGTGCACATTTAGATTGTTCATGTCACAGCCCTTGTAAGCCCTAGATCTTTTGGCTCGATGTACCACTGTTGGTTTCAGTCTACACGTGCCCAATGCATTCATTGCAAGAAGCAAGGTGAAGCGTTCCTTGATCGCTTTCCTCCCGCGCACTTTCGCCGATTTGGTGGTTATAAATGTTCTTTTCGGCATGGTTTTCCAGTAGAAGTTGGTCTCGTCCATATTAAAATTTTTATCAGGGGTGTATTGACCTTCAGCAATAATATTTTTCAGGAATTCAGGATATTCCCGAGCAGCAGATCTGTCCCCACTAGCTGCCTCACCAGATATTTTAACACTTTTCATTCTGTGTCGCGCCATGAATTTATCAACCCACCCCTTTGATGCAAGAAATAGGGGAGGTTGTTGCACATTCCACTTGCGAGCTACGCCTGCATAAATTTCTTTGGCAGTGTCCATGACTTCCCTCGTGTCCACCGATAAGTTACGCTTGGCCATCCGATCCATGTAGCTCCCCAACAATTGTTCAGTCCTTAATAATACCCTATTTGCACTCCTCAAAGCATTTGCACCGGCATCAGATGGTGCGAGATTCATATGAGCCTTGATTGATTCTTTCTTTCCATAAATACCACGCACTGTCGATTCATTGATGCCATATTTTTTCGCAACACTACGCTTTGGTTCGCCACCATCAATGAGTTTCACTATTTCATGTTTCTGGGAATATGTTAGGTTCTTCCTTTTCTTAACCACTCTCCCTGGTGCTGCTGCATTCCGCTGGGCAATGGTAGGTGGTAGGGGTGGAAGTAGGCCTACAGCAGCCATTGTTCGAACACAAAGGAAACAATGCACCCACCACTATCACAAAGAGGGTACACACGCTTGAATGGTTAGGCGGGAAGTGACGCCTAGGCCTAGCCGTGACGTCACGTCCATCGATACCGCCCGTCTGGACCCGCGTTTTTTAAATTTCCCCACCATCTCGGGTGAGCTATAGCACGCATTTAATGCGTGATAAATATATATGTGGGTTTTTATAGCCTGCGCTATAGCAGCCAAACGCTATAGCAGAATGCGTGATAGCAGAGGGTTGAGTGTATATGCTTTTTTATGGGCGTTCAAGAGCCCTTCCGTGGTGTAGTGGTTAATTGAGGGATTTTGTACCCTTATAACTCCCACAGATCCTTCCTAAACTGTATAAAATAGTCTAATGATAGCCAGAAGTAACTGTCAAAATGTGTCATAATCTACAAAGGGTTAAATGAAAGAAGAAGAATATAGGTTTGAGTCCCGAAGGGACAAAGGAAAACCTAATATTTAGTAGTGGCCCCGGAATCATTGACGATGCGCCTTACGTAGGTAATGGCCAATCTTTGAACACCAAGCTTGCTGTTCAAACTTCCCGCCCAAGGAGAACTCAAAATACGATTGCCTTACATCGTGAGCGAAACGCTCTTAATAACCACTCACGGACTCGTCCTTATGATGTGGGTCCACTACTAGAAGAAACTAGTAAAATAAATAAAGAAAAATAAAATTTTAAACTAGACCTAGCTTGCGCTTCCCAGATGTCTGCTGTTGGGTATAGCTCGCCATCTTGTTCACCCCGAGCGCTTTTCCTTAATCTGACATATCGAGACTCTCAAAATGTAGCAGATGAATGGGAAGGGGATGGCAGGGAGGGCAAAAATCGTCAATGATTCTGGGGCCACTACTAAATATTAGGTTTTCCTTCGTCCCTTCGGGACTCAAACCTATAATTTATTAGTGGCCCCTTCATCATTGACGATGCGCCTGAATTCCTAAGACTGGAGGTGGGACATTCATCATAAACATCACATATCACTTAATAAACCGGTTACGGTCCAATGAACATGTACTAATCAGGTCAGTTTAATATCAAAATAAAATATGAAAGAATGTTACAGGCGGCGTTTCTTAAAGGAAGCCTGTGGTGTTAACGCCTTTAAGATTCATAGAACCTTTGGTGTAACACAGGAATAAACTATCCATTCAGTTTATATATTCCAGGGGAAATTAAATATTCATTATCACTTAAATTTATTAATATGTAGGCCTACATTCATGGCCTTAGGTAATGTTACCAACAAATATTTATACTCTAGATCTAATCCCTGAGATTATTGAGTACAGTATATTGGAAACCTTATTGCCTTCATAGTGTTTCCTCTTAGAATTAATGAATGTTCCTGGTAGGCTTACTTTAGCCTAGGGAACGATTATCACATGACTTTAATACTCGTTACATCTAGTCTCACTTCAGAGGCAGGTGGAGTCCTTAGCTGGGATACTCCCGCCTTCCCCCCCCCCCTTTTTTTTTTTGTACAAAATCAGCTTAACACTAGACTCCGTGCCTTAATGCTACACATGTACGAGAGGGTTTCATGAGATTGACGGACAGGTATCGTGTGAGAATTTAAGTATGATTTGATGACCACAATTGGGTCTTTTGAATGTCGTCTAGAGAGTAATTATCGAGGAATCGAAGTGATGCCGCCCATTTGCGGATATCGTGTGATCTTGCTAGCACGCCCGGGTTACTCTCTCGAATGACTTCTACTAATAACACGGCTAGCCGGCGTTTTTGTAATCGAACACCTGTCCTTGAAACCCAGAGGGCTCCCACCTGAGATTCTTACAGTTTCTTACAGTAGATCCTCTGGAAAAAGGCAAACTATGCCTGTGTATCCAGCTCAGTACCAGTACTTGCACTGCTGCGGTCGTTCACGGTGTTGGCGGCGGCGGTAGCAGACGCAACATTTTTACTATTCTGTATTTTTGTTTTATAATCAAACTTCAAATCTTGTCTTCCCCATGCTTTATCAAGATTACTTTCAAACTCCCTTATTGATTCGGAATCGACTACATACTGGGGCAGTGCGTTCCACTCATTTACCACTCTATCACAAAATGAGTTCTTTGCCTTCTCAAGCCTATTTCATTCTTTGTAAATTTTCTTAGAGTGTCCTCTCGTTCTTGTTCCCTCCCGCATCAAGAAGATACCTTCACACACATCCTCATCGTACTTTCCTGACACTATCTTAAAAGTCTCTATCATATCCCCTCTCTTTCTCCTATATGCCAGTGTCGGAAGCCCCAGTGTCCTCAACCTCTGCTCATAGCCCGCGTTCTTCAACGTTGGTACCAGCTTGCTAGCTCTCCTCTGCACTTTCTCCACTGCTTCTATATCCTTTACCATATATGGAGCCCACACCTGGTTCGCATATTCCAGGTGCGGCCTAACCAGCGCTGTATAGAGATTCCTGAAGATTCTTCGTCAAGTGACACAAATGTCCTTATCAGCCCTACAATTCTATTGGCTTTGTTTATCTTTTCCGCTAAATGTTCTGAGAAATTTAACTTATTGTCTATCACTACTCCTATATCCTTTTCTGCTCTCACTTCCTCCATCGCTTCATACATACTGTATCCTACCTTGTCTATCTTGCTTGTCCCAATCCGCATGTACTTGCATTTTTTTGAAAAGGCATTAACCAATGCTCAGACCATCCCTTCATGCCCTCCACATCTCCTTGAAGCAAACCCATATCTTCCTTACTCCTCACTCTTCTATACAAGTGTCATCCGCATACAGGTATAGCTCACTTCCATTAGTTATAACTTCAGGCAAGTCGTTGATAAATATAACGAACAGCAGTGGTCCCAACACAGATCCCTGAGGTACCCCACTTGTAATTTCCCTCCACCCCGAGCCTATTCCATTCACCAGTACCCTCTGTCTCCGATCTTTCAGGAAGGCTTCTATCCATTTCACACATTTCTCCCCTAACTTTCTCTATTAACCTTTTATGTGGGACCTTATCGAAGGCCTTCATTAAATCGCAATATACCACGTCTATTACATCACCATCTTCTAGAATTTGCATCCAATCATCTACCACCTTATTAGCTGTAGTACCGTCGACCTCCCCGGCAAGAATCCGAACTGTCTCCCACTGAAAAGTTGGTTTGACTTCATATGATCCATTATTCCTTCTCTAATTACCGTTTCCATTAGTTTACACACAACACTTGTCAAACTGACTGGTCTATAATTCCCTGGGTCATTTCTCTTTCCCTTCTTAATATAGCTGTTATGTTCGCCTCTCTCCAGTCCATCGGGATTTGTCCTGTATTAAATGATACCTCAAATAACATTTTCAATGGCTCTACTAACATCTCCCCTCCTTCCTTTATGATTCTTGGGTGTATCCCATCCGGTCCCGGTGACTTACTTCTGTTCATTTTTTCTATAGCCCTTCTTATTCTAGCATGGGAAAACTCTATTAGTTCTAGTGCCGGTGCCTGTTTGATGGGAATAGTAGGCACTGCATCCTCCGACTCCACTGTTAGTACCCCCCCAAAGTATTTCCCCAGCACCTCTGCTTTCTCCTTATCAGTCTCCGCTCTACTCCCATCATTCAACCCCCTTACCAGCTCTGGGATCCCTACTCTTCTTGTTAACTTTTCCTGAATGTACTTCCAGAGATGGTTGGGAAGCCCTCATAAATAACCTAAGTGACTGCACTGGACACAAGAAATGGTGCCTGTCACCCTGTTTCAGAGCCGGAATTTCAAACTCTGTAAATACATGATGAGAATGTTCATTCTTAGCAATAAAGTTAGGAGCAGGAGCAATATGTACCCCTATGTTGCGCCTCTTAAATCTAAGACAGTTTGGCTCCGAACTCATCGCCGCCAACTCAGACACCCTGTCACCTGTAGCCAATGCCATTAGGAAGATGGCCTTTTTTAGTATGAGATCAAAGGGAGGATCTTTGCAATATTTACGGGACTGAAGCATTTCAAGGGCTCGATCCAGAGATCAGGTGGGTGTGAGTTGACGAGGGGGAGGGCGGAGCTTGAAGCATGACCTCATAAATCCCTTTTCTTCCGCTTCCGGTATAGTCAAACCAGTTAAATCTAGAAATGGTGTCCTAATTGCTGTGAGGTGATTCCTTAATGTGACAACAGACAACTTTTGAACATCAAATTGGTAATTTAAATAGTTAAACACCAGAGCCACTGAGGACTGTCGTTGGCCAGTTTCTACGATCCATGTCGTGAATGATTTCCAGTGTGATTGGTACTGTCTTTGGGTTGATGGAGCATATTGGTTAATCAACTTGTGAGTCACGGCTTCCCCAAACTGGCCTAGCCACTTGGCCTTCTGAATATCCACAAGGCGAAAGTCAGCGAGGTCTTGAGGTTTCCAATTGTCTCTAAGTGGAAATACGAGATCGGGAGTGACACCGGGTTCTCGCACCACGTCTTCAACTGGTTGTACCACACTTGAGCCACCCACAAGGGCGCGATCATCGAGACCATGCCCCGGTAATCCCGTAGTTTTTGAACTACTTTGCACATTA
This sequence comes from Paralithodes platypus, assembly GCA_032716605.1. NCBI lineage: Eukaryota > Metazoa > Arthropoda > Malacostraca > Decapoda > Lithodidae > Paralithodes > Paralithodes platypus. The sequence continues at coordinate 59,263,462 of CM064485.1, forward strand.
ACCCTCCAGCCCTGGGGGCTATAGCTCGCGACTGTGCTGTGGTACCGGGTGTTTTGACAATCTTTGGGCTATGTTAACTCCTCTGTAATTCAATGAATATGGCATGTAATGTTATGAATAAAAAAGAATAATGTTCCACAAACCTTCCTCTGTCGAATGGCGTTGAGTAGAGGTCTCTAGCCCCTCTGGTTGCATAATGGTGAGCGCGGGAATACGAGTGCTTTTCGGCGGCAAATTCTTCCCGCGTTCGGACGCGTCGCCCCGGCCATGGCTACGACGCACCTAGCCGCTTGTCGCGCCAAAGTATTTATCTCCCTTAGACGATTTTAGTGTTTGATATTGAGAATGTGATGTTTATTTGATATTTTTATAGTTATTTTGAGGCCAATTATATAAAGTATGTTTATTAGGGTATCACTGTCACTGATATTGCTAATTTTCACTCGATACCGTACATTTTATTAGTAATTGAGGTAGGTTATTGTTATATTAGGCACTGATTATTCGTTATTACAGGTTTATTATACTTTGGCCATCAAGTATTGTGTCTTGTGTCACTTTCACTTTGATAAATATGCTTTAGAGAGTGTCACTGTCACTGATAATGCTCATTTTCACTCGATACCGTACATTTTATTAGTAATTGAGGTAGGTTATTGTTGTATTGGGCACTGATTATTCGTTATCACAGGTGTTTATTATACTTTGGCCATCAAATATAGGTCTTGTGTCACTTTCACTTTGACAAATATGCTTTAGAGAGTGTCACTGTCACTGATAATGCTAATTTTCACTCGATACCGTACATTTTATTAGTAATTGAGGTAGGTTATTGTTGTATTAGGCACTGATTATTCGTTATCACAGGTGTTTATTATACTTTGGCCATCAAATATTAGGTCTTGTGTCACTTTCACTTTGACAAAATTGCTAGGTAGTAGGGGTAGGCAGCCCCGCCCAGGGAAGTACAGTACTACCGCCAAGGTTTCGGGAGACTCGGGGAATAGCCTGAATTCCATTTTCTCTCCCAGGCCTTGGTAGCTGGATACATATCTTTCTGCCTCACACATCAGGGGTATCAGGAAAACCCTCTTTATATAACATACACATCCAACTTCACGACATTGCCCTACATTGCTATCCTCTATCCATAAAACACTACTCTTCCCACTACATATCATACATGTAACACCATACACCTTACCCAATAAATATGGCAGTACAATTGTTAAGAGCAAACCTGGTGGTCCCTCGGATATCCACCCCCGGCAGGGTTGGGTCATTGACACAGGGCCCTCCCGGTCGTCATCATGCGACTGTGTCAAGAGCATTGCAACGTCCCAAAGCTGCTCGTCGGTGCAGCTTTTTCTTTAGCAATATAAGGGGACTTCACTCTAACATCAATTCTGTACACCAATTTCTTCAAGCAGAATCCCCTACTCTCCTTTTTTTGACAGAGACTCAAGTAACATCCACATCTGACACGTCTAGATTTAATTTTCCAGGTTATCAACTGCTCCAAAATTTCAGACCTAAAGGAGGTGTATGTTGCTTCGCAAAATCTGAAATTGCCCTGGAGGAGGTTACTAGTTTCAATTGTCCCTATTTTGATTATTCTATATACAAATTAATTTCTGCTGGTAAATTTAAATACATATGTTGCATCTACCGTTCCTCAAATACTCCTCCAGAGCAAAGTCTTTTTGATTCTCTGTCCTCACAACTCAGTGTCCTCAACTTAAATGCTTCTGCTGAAATCACTGTGTTGGGTGATTTTAATGTCCATAATGTTGAATGGCTCACTCATTCAGCCAGGACTGATGATGCTGGTCTTGAATGTGAGCTATTTGCAGACTCATTTAATCTCACTCAACTAGTCAACCAACCCACCCGTGTACCAGATAATCCTAATCATAATTCCCACCTACTGGACTTATTTTTAACAACCAATTCAGAAAATTATGATGTTACAGTGAGGTCCCCGCTTGGATCTTCTGATCACTGTCTGATACAGGCCACCTGTCTATCACCTACCACACCTTCCCACTCTGAACCTGTTTTGGTGACTAAATGGCATTACGATAGGGCAGACTGGGAGGGTCTTCAAGGTTTCTTTATTGATATTCCCTGGACCTCTTTCTTTTCTAATGATGCACACTCCACCTTGAGCCACATACAAGATTTTGTAAAAATTGGAATGGAAACTTTTATTCCTCATCAAAAGTACAGCAAAAGATCTAATTCACCTAAATGGTTTGACCATAATTGTGCTAGAGTAACTGAACAAAAAGCAATAGCCTACAATGCATACACAAGATCAAAAACACATGAAGCCTTTAATTACTTTAGAAACATCAGAAATCATGCCAAAATGTATTAAACCTAACTAAATCAAACTTTCTCCACAAGCAGGCAAATAAACTTCTAAATAATCCAAATGATAACAAAATATTTTGGTCTACTCTTAACTCATTTAAATCCAACTTCACTACTGCTTCATCCATTCCACCATTAAAATCTCCGACTGGCAATCTTGTAAGTGACCCACGAGGTAAAGCTAACCTTCTTGCGGATATTTTCTCCACCAACTCAACCTTAGATGAAATAAATCAAGATGTCCCTGTACTTAATTTTAATTCGCTTGAAATTCCCTCACTTAAGATCCACACCAGACATGTCAAAACTATTTTGCAGAATCTCTCAGTAGATAAGGCTCCTGGTCCAGATGAAATTCCTCCAATAGTACTTAAGAATTGCTCCTTGGTGCTCGCTCCTGTATTGGCAAATTTTTCCGTCTGTGTACTCATACCTCATGCTTCCCAGTACCCTGGAAAGAAGCAAACATCCATCCAGTTCCTAAAAAAGGTGCCTCTTCAGATCCATCAAACTACAGACCAATAGCTATAACTTCCACTCTTGGTAAAGTCTTTGAAATTATATTAAATAATCACATAATTAAGCATCTTGAGAATAATAAATTAATCAGTGATAGGCAATATGGTTTTAGACGATGTCGATCAACTGCAGACATGTTTTGCCTTCTTACGCATCAAATCAACCAAGCTACAGACCAACATGGTGAAACACATACAATAGCACTGGATATATCAAAGGCATTGATAGAGTCTGGCATCAATCCTTATTGTTGAAGATGTCACACTACGGCCTTGCATCATTAGTTCCACTAATTTCTTCTTATCTTCATAACAGAAAAATATGTGTAATGGTAGATGGCCTTTATTCTCAATTTCACTCAATAAATGCTGGTGTTCCCCAGGGATCAGTTTTGGCCCCAATTCTGTTCCTCATTCATATCAATGATCTCATATCTACCACTCATAATCCAATACATTCCTACGCAGATGACTCAACACTCCACAGTTCCTTCACATTTACCAATTCTTTCACCCAACCCGATCTTATAAATTCAAAAATAAACACTGCAATTTCTCTGAACCAGGACCTTTCTAGAATTAATGGATGGGGACAAAAGAATCTAGTTTCCTTTAATGCACAGAAAACCAATTACATTCAAGTTTCTAACCGACAGAATCTCACTGACTCCCATATATTTTTTAATGATGTAAATATTCCCACTTCCCCTAGTATTGACATTCTCGGTGTAACATTAACTACTAACTTGAGCTGGACACATTATGTTAGAAGCATTGCTAAGAATGCCTCTAAAAAACTGGGACTCCTGTACAGAGTTCGAGAATTCTTCACTGACGAGCAGTTGGCCGTGATATATAAAAGTCATGTGCGTTCTCAGATGGATTACTGTTCACCTCTGTGGGGTGGAAGTGGAGTGGTTGCATTGAGGCAGTTGGACAAAATTCAAAATAAAGCTATTAGATTAATCAATAACCCTGCAATCACACAGGACCTTCCTACATTATCCATACGAAGAAATGTTGCATCCCTTGCATTATTCTACAGATATTTTCACAGCAATTGTTCCGAGGAACTTGCTTCAATTGTACCGCCTCTCCACATCTTTCCCCGTAGAACTAGGGCAGCTGAGAGCGCCCATGAATTTACACTTTCTCCTCCACAATGCAGAACTTCTGCTTATCAGAATTCATTTATCCCTAGAGCTACTACTGTTTGGAATTCACTTCCCTCGAATTGCTTTCCACAAACTTACAATCTACAAATGTTTAAATCCAGTTGTTACAAACATTTTATGAATGGAGGATGCCTTTAGGCACATGGACCTTTTTGTTTTATCTGTGTTTTTCCTTCCTCCGTTCATTGTCTCTTAAAAAAAAAAAAAAAAAAAAAAAATGCTTTAGAGAGTCTCACTGTCACTGATAATGCTCATTTTCACTCGATACCGTACATTTTATTAGTAATTGAGGTAGGTTATTGTTGTATTAGGCACTGATTATTCTTTATCACAGGTGTTTATTATACTTTGCCCATCAAATATTAGGTCTTGTCACTTTCACTTAGTTATATGATTTGTAAACGTTTTATATACAATTTATTGTGTCTTTTCACTGATTTATATATTTCTATAGGTCCTAATCATATGAATGTCACTTGGTATATACATATGTGTCACTTTCACATATTATTATGGTGTAATTGTATTTGTATCAATTTTCTCATAATACATGACTTTTGTATAACAATAAATTGGTTTTCTTCCACTTTTTGCCTATATATATAGTGTACATATTGTCATTTTATTTGGCAATTTCAGTATGATTATTAGAACTCCAGCTTGGAGTGGTAATCAAAGAAGCACTCTAAAGCACAGAGTGCCACCTTGCACTCCACACACTCCATGGTTGACTTTTTACCGGACCTCGGCCTCACCCTGCTGTTGTAGCAGACATGGCACCGCTTCTGCTGCGTTCTTCCTGATTCATTCTGAGGCAGGGAACCAAGCCTGTGCCTAATCAAGTATTGAGCACATTGCAAGCGGTCAATAACGGCGGGCCCAGGATATGCCACTGCCCTCTGTGGCGTAGCATACTTCTCCAGGAGCTCCGTCAACACCTGCTTTTGGAACCTCCGCAGGCTATTGAACTTCATGGGTGTGTTCACATTCTGAAGCTTGTATATATTGTAGGCATTCAGAACTGACATGTCCACCATATGCAGAAATAACTTTTTGTACCATCTGCACGAGGTACGCAGGCAGTCAATGAAGCCTATCTGCATGTCGGACTTGTCCACCAGCCTCATGTTGATGTTGTAGTCCAGGACAGCATCGGGCTTGGTCACCCTGGCCTGGGTGCGCCGATCCACCTTGCCAGTCTCCACCATTTCCCCCTTGTGGATGGTGCTCAGGAGGTTGACCTTCCGCTGGTCGTGCCAGTGGATAGCCAGAATGGGCCCCGACTTCTTCTTGAACACATCACCTTTTTTGGTCTTTGGAGGGAAAGGTGGCATGCCCTTCCTTTTCCCTCGTACTGTGCCTACAGTCCCCGTCTTGCGCTCATGCAGGTACTGTGAGAGAGTGGGGGACGTGTAATAATTGTCCGTGTAGAGGACGTGATTCTTATGAAAGTAGCGGTCCATCATGGCTTGCACCACTGCTCCGCCAAAGTCAATGAGGGGGTCCACAAGCAAGTCCCCTTCCTTCCCGCTGTAGACCAGGAAGTCCAGGACATAGCCAGTTTGGCAGTCGCACAGCACAAAGAATTTTATGCCAAAGCGATGTCTTTTTGAGGGGATGTACTGCCGGAAGCTGAGTTTTCCCCGGAACAGCACAAGAGACTCGTCAATGACGACCTTGCGGAAGGGCTTGAAGTAGGAGGTGAAGCGTTCTCGCATCATCTCGTACAACGTCCTAATCTTCCACAGCTTGTCACCGAGGTGGACGTCGGTGTTGGTGACAAGATGGAGCGCTGCGAGGATATCAAGGTACCGGTCGCGAGACATATATTTCCCGAAGGCAGGGGTGGATATCAGATCATTGGTGATCCAATAGTCAGGCAACCTATGCTTCTTGACATGAGGCATTAGCATGGTGAGTGCCAGGAACACCATGAACTCTTTATGAGTCACTGGGGTCCACTGCCTCATGTGGCCCTTGGTCACCTTGCCCAAAAAGTGGACCTGGAATTGGTGCTGCTTATTTGTCTCTTTGACAACATAGCCTACCACCTCCTCATCAAAGAAGACCTCAAATAGTTCATGTGGTGGAGCATTGGGGCCTGCAGGAAAATTGGGGGTAATGCCTGAACCCTCCAGTACCTCATCAAAAGCTGGCACATCAGGGTTGTATCCATCCCCATCAACTACGTCTTGCCACTGAAAAATGTAGAATGGGTCTTGTCTACGCTGACGAGGAGATCCAGCTGGTGTCCCAGCACGCCCACGAGTTGGCCTAGGGCGGCCAGGGCGGCGGCCAGCACGACGGACAGCACGACGCCGGGCCAAGCGGATGGGTCGAGGGTCGTCGATGTCCATATAGTCATCGTCAGAGTGGTCATCTTGCCCTGACGGTGGACCTATGTAATCATGGCCAGAGTCTTCAGAGAGGTGCCCTTCATCATCAGTGGCCCCCACATAATCTGGCGGGGAACGAGTGATGCGTGGGCGGCGTGCGGGTGGGCGAGGTGGGGAAGGAGTGGCAGGTGAGGCTGTGTCCCCCCGAGGTCCTGGGCTCCTTGGCCTGCGACGAGTGACAGAAAGCAATGCTTCACTGTCACTAGGCCCAGGTATTGGTGATGCGAGCTCAAAGACTTCTTCAGGAAGACATGTTGAAGGCGGGAGAGGTGGGGAGGACCGTGGGGAAAGTTGCGGGGGCGTATGGCTGGGGCCGGCAGGGGTGGACGCCGCGGGAGCCTCTAACAAAACTCTCTTACTTTTCTTAATTTTTTTGGTATATTTCCTGCCTTTCCCCTTTTCGGCAGCAGTATGTCTCCTGTCGGGGGACCTAGGAGGCAAATAGGCCGAAAGTGGGGGTCCTCAACCCTTGGCAGTGGTGGGGGTGGTGGGGAAGAATGCGGGGCATCCGGGGCATCTTGGGTGGCGTGGGTAGATAAGGGAGACAATGGCGGGCGAGAAGGGTCACCACGCTCACCCTCACTCACAGCCTCATCCTCACCAAGTATTTTGGCTTGTTCCCTAGCTGCCGCTGCCGCCTTCTCAAGTATTTTCTGCTTATATAAGTGTAGCTTGAAAGGCGATTTACCTGGGGAAGGGCTTGGCGTCGTGTCACTTATGCGAAATTTGGTGAGTGACCTTGAACTCTCCCACTCACTCACTCTCAAGTTCACTGTCTTTAGGTAAACCAGCTTCCTCAACAACTGGTACATCACCTTCATCACTCTCATCACTGTCATGTTCTCTCGCAAATCCCAGGAATTGCTCTTCTTTGTCACTCTCATGGCCATAATCACTCGACTTATAATGACTGGAGTCGTCACTGACTATATCATCAACAATATACTTGGCATCAGCACGCTCATATAGTCTCAATGTCGTCTCAATACCTCCGGGAGATAACACATTTAGGCGATGGCGTCGGGGTAAGGCGTGACGAACTAGCACGGGCGTCGTAGGAAGCACGGTATCGGACACAGCGGAATCACTATTTGGCGTACTGTCCATGATGGCGTCGGGGTAGATACTGTTGCTGTGGCGTAGTTTACGCCTGGTGGCGCCACCTACCCTCCCACGATACCAAAAATTTACGCGCGGCATTCGAAAGCACTCACGCAAGCAATGGGCGTTCAAGAGCCCTTCCGGGTTGCGCGGGCCGAGTTTGTTATGGGCGTTCAAGAGCCCTTCCGGGTTGGAGGGGTTAAGGATGCGTCTGGAGGCGGAAACAGATAAATGGAGTTCCATTTGTTCCACTCTACCATAAATGCGTCCGGACCCCCCGCAGGAGTTAAACTCCGGCGTGTGAGGTACTGAGGTAGCCTGTGGCTCGCCTCTGACGCGAACAGGTCCATTTGTGGATTGTAGGGCTCCGCTATCAACTTTTGAAAGATGTTTTGTCTTAGAGCCCATTCTACTTGCGTGCTCTGTCGCCAGGACAAAGCATTTGCCCATACATTCGCCACTCCGGGCAGATATGTGGCATGAAGATAAATCCCGAGCCTCGCAGCTAGTCGAAATATCTTTTCCGACAACCCTTGTAACACTCTTGATCTCACTGACCCTTGCTTTTGAATGCATGTCACTGCAGTCAAATTGTCCATTCTGAAGGCTAGGGACTTTCCCGCCTGGCTTGTGCCGTGCTCCTGTAAAAAGAATAGTGGGACTAGTATCTCCTTGGCATTGATATGGAGGCGATTTGAAGTTGACCATCGACCTTGGCTCTGGTGGCCTAAATTTGATTGGTAACCCCAACCCAGGGTTCCCGACGCGTGGTGGAGCTGTCCAAGTCAAGGAGAAGTGAATAACTTCTGGCTTCACCCAGGCCGCCAGGAGGTTGTGGATTAAGGTTGGAATTGTCCTCAGTGTTTCTGCTGGTAAAAGAGGAAAGCACCTGTTTCCTTCCAAGATAATTCTTTTGACCTTCAGGCGACCTAACGGTACCGTCAGTTGTATCCAGTTGAGTGAGCCTACCAGAGATTCCCAGATCTTCCTCGTTGTCGTCTGGGAGTGCAGAAATCGGAAGAGTTTCCTCCGAAACCTCTGACGATTGGCTATACTTTGACTCAGAGTCAGTAACTCGGTGTCCCAATTAAAGCCCACCCATTGGATTTGTTTGGTGGGGATGAGAGATGACTTTGCTAAGTTTTTCCTGAACCCTAAGGCTTCTACATGGTCTAATACTAGTTGAACATGGTGAAGGCACATTACCTTGGATTGGGCTACCACTAGCCAATCGTCTAGGTACCATAAGATCATGATTCCCTGTTTGAGCAATGGTAGCAATGCCTGTCGGACTTATTTTGTGAAAGCTCTGGGTGCTAGATTTAACCCAAAGAGCATTCTTTGGAAGACAAACGTTTGATTCCCGTTGCGTAAGGCTAGGAACCTCTGAAATCGTTTGTTGATGGGGACATGCCAATAGGCGTCTTTTAGATCTATTGAGCACATCCAGCCTTGCGGCGGGAGTGACAATCTAATCTGATTCACTGTTAGCGTCCTGAACGACTGATTGTGAATATGGGTGTTGAGATATGAGAGGTCGATGACTGGCCTCATCTGAACGCTGTCCCTTTTTGGCACTAGAAACAACCGGGATATGAACACTGGCACTGACGTAGGACTGGGGATAATGATCTGCTTTTGTATCATCTCTTTGATAACGGTTCCCACCTCTAATGAAACTCGATTGAATTCTGTGGGGAAACGTAGGCGGGGTCGCCGGGACCACCACCATGAGAGACCTTTGCAGACCACTGTCCTTGCCCATGTCCGCCGGGGCCATGCTCGGAAATGATCTCGGAAGTTGCCAGTCATGTGACTGGTCTTGTCCGACAGAGCTTCTCTCTGATCCATCTCGCCTTGCTTTGGCGCCGGGAGTGAGAGAGCCCTGGGGTGTCTCAGTTATTGGAGGGTGGCTGTGACTCTGACTTTGGTTTGGGGGGTTGAGAGGAATTGCTACCATTGCTGTTGGATTTACCCCTGTATTGGCCCCAAAAGCCCCTCCCTCTACCCCTGAAGTTACCTCCTCTACTCCTGAAGTTACTACGCCCTCTAGTTGCTCCGGAAGGTGCAGGGGTTGTGAAAGGCTTGGCTGATTGTTTGAACTGTGATGACTGACCACGAAAGGAACTCTTAGTTCTGAAAGTTTGTTTAGCTGCCAGGTCAGTTTTGGTTTTAGAAGTAGTGGCAGTTGAATGATCTAGAAGGAGTGTGACTATCCCCCATACTTCTGGGGAGACTAGAGGAGCTGTAAAGATATTTGATAGGACTAACTTCCTACCGATCTCCGCCGGAAGTTTCTTCACCAAATGCACTCTCAACTCTTGGCGCCCCCATACCGCCTCAAAGAGAGCTGTCCGGATATCGCCAAGACCTTTAACTGAGTTTTGGAGGAGAAGACGTCTGGTCAGAGAAAGGGCCTTCTGAGATCTGGCGTCTGTAACCGACTCAGCCGTCCTAGCTAGAGAGGCTGCTAGTTTCAGGTTGAGTAGGTGTGGGGACGCCAGTCTCCAGACCTTCTGTCTTAGCCTATAATCTTTGTCAATCATAGCCTGTGAGGGTGGACAAAAAAGTTCAGGTAGTTGGCATAAAGATAATTTAGGGGCCCCCATAAAATCAAGTATATGTTGGGGAATCACATCCGCCTTGCCTACTGGCATAGAAAACCAATGATTGTCTTCTGCTGGAATTTGGTGGCTACCTTTGTTGGTGATGGTGCTGCAAACAACTGGGCTTCATGACCCCAGTTAACCCAGTGCCCATTCTCCTCCCCTTTAATATGAACTAATGAGGTCCCTTGAGAGTCCCTGAAAGGAATAGAATTTAGTTCTGGGGTCAAACCCTGCAAGGCTTTTAAGTCATTCAATCCATCAGTTTTAGTCCAGTCCGAAAACAGTTTTCCGGCGAAAGTAGGAGGCAAGGCGGGGGATGATCTGTACACAAAAAATTGGGGATTATATTGTGGGATGGCCTTAATCACAACATCAAGTACCTCTCCCAAGTGGTTCTTGGCCCTTAATTTCCCTTTTTCACTTCCCTCTATAACCCATTTTTCTGGGACAGGTAACTCACCTGTAACCATGGCGTGTGCAAGTTCGGGGTTTAGTGGTGTAAGTGTTGACCAAGAAGTATCCGGTCCATACAAGAGTGGCATAGGGCCCTTTTTGTTGGGGATGGACTTGTCAAGTGGGGGAGCTAATAGACCGGAAAACAATTTCATATTAGGTTGCAAGAGAGCAGAGGTGCCTGGGATTGCATCCCCAGGGCAGACAATGGGGGCAGTGGGAGGAGGGATTACTGTAACTTTAGGATGTACCACAACTTGACCCAGCGGTCGCACTGCCGGGGTTACAGGTATATTGGTAATTGTCTGTCTCTCACTCTTCATAATTTTCATAAAATCAAATAGTTCTTGCAACTGGTCCTTTGGTAAAGTAACATCACTTTCCTGATTAGATTGGGGCGTGTGTGACTCCTCTGAGCCTTGCGTCCCAGATTGTTGAGAGGCTGGTGTTTGGCTAGGATCTATTTCCTCAGTAGATCCCCCCTGTTGGTATATCTCAAGCAGTGGCCCCCTACTTAGTGATTCCGTTGACCGGGTCGATGGGGATGGGTCAGTATACCACCCAGGCTCATCGACCCGGGCCTCGGTTTCATATGAATGATAGGAATCAGCCTGATCTGGGAGATCGTACACATTTGAATCAGGGGCCTCGGAGATGAGGGATTCTTGGACAGGTGTATGCTGGTCTGAGGAGCCCTCTTGCCTCTGCCGGTGAAGCATTACACTGCCCTTTCTGTCCGTCCCTAACACAGGTAACGAAACAGGTTCCGGTGTAGGTGTATGGGGGATAGTCTCTTTGCTTGCTGAGGATTTCCGTCTTGACTTGGACGGTTCCTTAGTTGTCTTCCTTCTTGATGAGGAAGACGACTTATGCCGGCTCGACTTTGGTTTATCCCCGGCTTGTAATGCGGAGTCAAAGTCAGAGCGGGACCTCTTAGCCTCCTGTTCATCTGACGGGGGCTTTGTTTGTGGCAAGGGCGATCTCGACCTATCTCGCCGGCTGGTAGAAGCTAGTCCCTCTGGCGGATCTTTGTCTCGAGGTCTCTTTCGATAGCGTGATGACGAGTCTCCCGAAGAAAATCTCGGAAGGGGTGAGGTAGTCATTGGGCTCTTTAATGCATCCTCAAGAGTTTGATTATCTACCTGGAGGGATTTATGAGTCATTGTCTTAGTCAGTCGACGCCCCTCCCCAACCAGCACTTAGTCATTCTCTCGCTTTCCATACATGGCCGAACCATCTCAAGGTTCCTTTTCACACTTTCCAGCACATCTACCTCCACACCACACCTCCTTCTTACTTCCTCATTAGTCTGTCTATCCCTCCATGTAACTCCGCACGCACTTAATTCATTTCCAGCTCTCACTCTTGGTCTGAGTCTCTCAACCAACGTCCATGCTTCGCTTCCGTAAGTCAGTGTCGGGATTACCACACTGTCATGCAAGGACTTCTTCACTTCCATACTGACCACCCTATTTCTTGTTACTGCTTTTAGCGTTCCTACAACCCTCTTCCCCTGTTGTACCCTCTCCCGCACCTCTTCATCCATAGTCCCATTACTCAACACACTGCCCAGATACTTAAAAGAGTTGACGATCTCCATAGCCTGACCGTTCAGCTTCACCTCACACTCTGTGACTTCACCCCTTTCGAAGACCATAACCTTGCTCTTCCCCGTATTTACCTTCAAATTCCGTTTTTCGCACACTGTTCCAAACTCATTTACCAGACCCTGCAACTCCCATTCATTATCACTCATCAGAACTGTATCATCCGCAAACAGCAGTATAGGTAGCTTCCACTCAATTCCCTCCCTTTTCAGCGATACACCAACATTCACTGCTCTTGATAGTATTTCTTTCATGACTCCATCCATATATACAGTAAACAACCACGGGGACATCACACACCCCTGTTTCAAACCAACATTCAGGTCAAAGAACTCGCTCTGCTCACTCTCCACACGTACTGCCGCCTTTGCACCCTCATACATGCTCTTCACTGCTTTCAGCAACTTGCCCTCTACTCCGTATATTCTAAGTACTTTCCACAAACCTTCTCTATCCACTCTGTCATAGGCCTTCTCCAAGTCCATAAAGGCAACATACACCTTTTGTTTCTTCTCCAGATACTTCTCCACAACACAATTCAGGGTAAAAATCTGATCTACACATCCTCTTCCCTTCCTAAAACCTCCCTGCTCGTCGCCTATCCATTTCTCCGTTCTCACTCTCACTCTCTCAATCACTACCCTACTGTATACCTTCCCTACTACGCTTAGAAGACATATTCCTCGGTGGTTACCACACACTCCTCTTTCCCCTTTGCCCTTATATAGGGGGACTATTATGCCAGTCTTCCAGTCATCGGGTGCAGTCCCCTTCTCCCATGCTAGTTTGCACATTTTCCATACCCATTCTATCACTATCTCACCACCATACCTCAACATTTCCCCACACACTCCATCTGTTCCTGGTGCTTTCCCCAACTTCACTCTTTTCATGGCTTCCCACACTTCTGACCTCCTGATCCCCACCTCCTCCTCCACTACTTCTCTTCTTCTCCCTCCCATACCATATCCAGCTATGTTTGCTGGCTCTTCATTCCTTTCATTTAGCAACTCAACTCCATCTTTCGACTCTCTCTTGCTTCTCGGCTAGCATTCTCCCATTCTTATCTTTCACACCCTTACTGTTTCCCTTGCTACCTTCCCTAACTTTCTTGACTTCTTTCCAGAACAGTTTCTTACTCTCCCTCCATTTTACACTCAGATTCCTTCCAAATTCCTCATCTACTCTTCTCTTACTTTCCTTCACTACTCTCTTCACCACCCTCTTACTCTCCACGTACCTCGCTCGTTTCTGTCTCTCGGAATCTTCATTCCCTCTACTACCCAACCACACTCTATATGCTTTCTTCTTTTCTTCCACAGCTATTCTTACCTCTTCTGTCCACCATGCTGTACCTTTCACTCCCCTCCCTCTTCTCCTCACTCCACACACCTCCTCACATGCTGCACAGATCTCATCCTTAAACACCTTGCTCATCTCCTCCACTTCCTCCATAACTTCCAGGTCGAACCCACCTAGTCGTCTTTCCACTGCTCTCCTGTACTCCTCCCTGACTTCCTCCTCCTGCAACCTCTCCACCCTCCTCACCATTCCACCCTCCTCTCGCCTCCCTCCCGCTCTCCTCACCCACTTCTTTTGTATCCTAACCTTAGCTACCACTACATAATGATCAGACAGACCCCCTCCAATACCCCTATACACCCTAGCATCCATCACAGATTTCTTCATTCGTTCATCCACACATACATAATCAATCAATGACTTTCGTTCCACCACTGTCTTATCTTTCATCGTCAACATCCGTTTCCACGTGTACCTGTGGATCATTCTGTGTCGGAAGAAGGTGTTGGCTATCCACAGCCTCCTTCCCACACATACGTCCACAAGTGCACTACCATTCCCATTCACCTCTGATGGTACCCCCCACCCTCCCACCACTCCCTCAACTTTCCTATCACCCACCTTACCATTCATATCCCCAATCAGAAATATTCTTTCGTTCTTGTCAAACTTCTCCAGGCACGCCTCCACATTCATCCAGAACTCCTCTTTCTTTCTTTCAAGTATATCCTCTGTCGGGGCATACACGCATACAATCACCCACGTTTGTATTCCTACTTTCATTCTCACCCACACAATCCTTGAACCCACAATATGTTCCATATTCTAATTTAATATTTTGGAGAATAGCCTTACATTGGCTATCTTCATCATTAATCAATGCATTGCGGAGGGCTGAACACTTGGAACAAGATTTTGATAGCCAACGACCTCTCGAACGGTCTAGGCAGGTGACACACTTCACACAGAGTAAGTGTCCCATAATTGCTAACCTCTGACAGCTCCGAGCTGAACAGAAAAGGTAATTTGTCTTGTCCATGACTACCCCCTCATCTTACAGAGATATTGGGCCACCTACTGTATGTGTCGTCACTGCCGAACCTATGTGAGAAGAAATTTCAAGAATCAATGCTCATAAGGACACGCTAGGCTGGCCTAATTAATAATCATTTATAATCTCTACGTTAAAAAGAATCAAGTTTGAGTAACCCTTAAACAATCTTAATTTAATTTACGTTAAACATTTCCCCGAAATGTAAGTGAGTATTGTGTAGCCTATTATTATTCTACTAATTAATAAACTTCTTACCCTAGTGCTAAACAAAAACACCGACCTCATTCGTCTTGTGATATATGAATCAACCCCGGCGATCTTCAAGCTCTAACACAGAGTTTTTTTTATTCTATATCCGGCGGGTAATTCGCCGATGATAAAGCAGAACAGTCGAACTGGTAGTTACAAGATCTAAAAGGGTGAGTATATTTCCCGGCGCGCCGTGATTTGTGCGGCGAATATTTCGCCTTATTTGCGCAGCGATTTGTGGTTCTCCACTTGTTTAAAATCGGCTGGCGGAAAGGTCTTCTGTTTAAGGCCAAAAGATGTTAATTGTGGGTGGCATAACACGTGATTACGAGGGGGGGGCCGTTGCCGTTGTCCTTCGAAAATCGAATTACAGGTATTTGTTAGTGACAAGTTGGCACTACATACCCAAATCAAAATAATTTGTCAACTGTGTCGGTCGTGGGATATTGAATTTGTCTGTCTTAGGCCAGAAGAACGTATTATTGTTTGTTATTTTATTGGCGGCGGAATACGTGATTATGAGGGGGAGGCGTCGCCCTTGTCCTTCTAAATTTTAATTCCTTATTTTTTTTAGAAGACAGCCGGACCCGCCGGAGGTATACTAGATGCCTCAAATAACCCAACTTTAATTCAAAGTAGACCCGTACGCGGCGGTGAATACTCAGTCGTATTCTTAAAAACCCATACCTTCCCTTAACTTTCCTTTTCCTTCCAAGGAATTTTCTTTCCCTTCGGTATTCTTAAAGAATTCCTTGGAAGGAATTTTTTTCAGAAGTGTTGGTAGCTCTGTTCCACAGGCGAAGCTAGGCACGCACCAGTTGGTATGCCTGAAGTAGTAAACAAACGTTTCCAAGGGTTGACTTGCATTATTGTTGCGGAGGCCCCCCCCCCTCCGTCTGCCCCGTCTGGTGGAGGCACGGTGATTGCCTACGAGGTTGGAGCATGCAGCTGTTCGTAATCGCTATGACGTTTTGGAAGATGAATTGGCCTCGGAGGGGGTGCTGCCGGCTGAGGGGCATCAAGAACTGGGGGTCACTCTTCGGCCCCTGTCCCCGGCTGCAGTGGTGATTCATAGTGCTCAGTCGCCTGGTCCCCGTCTCCAACGCTCTCCCCGCGCTTGTCGTGGTGGCCGCCCTGTCCCCTGCCAGCCTCCCATCCCAGACCATCCCCCTGTTGGTGCCGCTCTCCAGTCACAGCCACCCGCCAGTGCTGTCCCTGTGGATGTCCCCTCTGAGTCGGCCCACGACGGACCGCCCTCCCGCCACTTGTCCTATGCCGCCTGTGCCGCCCCTCGCCCTGCCATTCCTACTCGTCCTCCTGCTACTGGTGACTCCTTCCGTCGTATGCTTCTGGACGCCTTGGATTGGCTTGATAAGGGCACCTCCCTTCGCGACATTGCTATGGCCCTCGTTCCTCGGATGCTTGGGCTTTGGTTGGCAGCCTGAGGTCCGCTCGCTCATGGCATAGTGTTTTTAATTGTTTTATATTGTGGTGTTCTAGTGAATCACTTGTCATTATCCTGCATGGCATTTCCATTAACAAACTTGTTCTGTGGCCAGTGTTTTTTACTTTTAGCCCGCCGGGCCTTAACTCTCTTTTGTTGTGTGGCCAGTGGAAGCGAGGTAGGGCTGTAGCAGGTGGTCGTCCCACCTGAGGTGCCCTTAAAGTGAACAAAAACATGAACAAGAACATGATTTAGACCACAAATATTGTCTTCAAAGCATATTATGTTGACTTGCACAAACACAAGAATTAATTGTCAACATGATATTAATAAATACAGGTTCCTAGTTCTAAATCGCGCATTTACACCAACAAACAATATTCTGTTGTAGTATTTAGTCCTAGCCTATAGGCTATTATCCAAGAATATAATTACATATAAACTGATATGATAAGAAACAGGGATTAGCCGAATGTAGTGCGAATTAGTGTACCGTATATCAAGCATGAGAACTTTTCAATTACAAGGTCAAGTCTTCCATTTCTGACCAAAACTTAACAACTAGGCTATAGGAATCGTACAATAACCCACTATTGAGAAGTATTTACCTTCAAAGTTCAATACACATTATAGCCTGACATATTCTGGTGTGCTGAGTTCAAATACTAACTTGAACATCTGTAGGCCTAGCCTATATATTATATAGGCCTAGGCTAGATTTGTTTTCTATTCAGCGAACAAAAAATAAAAGCTAGGCTATATTTGATCTGGCCCAATTTGGTTAAAAAAGCACTTCATGGCCCATAGTAGATTTACTATGCTATTGAAACTAGTTTTTTCAATGTTTATATATAGGCTACCGATATTTATTTATTAACCCTTTATTAGCGGCTCACCACATAAGTCGTATTTAATAAAGCTGGACTATGTGGCGGCGCTCGACATAGGTCGAGTGGCAATTTCAGCACGTAATGTTGCTGAGAGAGAGAGACAAGTGGTGGCAGGAGAGTAGCGAGCGTATGACTGCTCCAGACCACCGCGGCGAACATACTGACACGAATCCCAGCTCCCTCCTCCCTCTCTCACTCGCTATATAAGGAATTGTATCGGGAAAGTGGCTAATTACATGCTTTTTGCACTCGCGTTGCACGGTTATTGCAAGAAAACTAGCCATCATAAAAGGATCGTTATGGTGTCATTCGAAAGCTCTGTTTATGCCCTTTCAGGGATAGGTACTTGTTTTACGTTCTGGGTCTTATTTAGGCATGAAAATGATCACGTAAACAGCCCTATTTTGGCTAAAAACACCCCGCTGGGCGGTACATATAAATAAACCGCATAGGCCGCTCGTAAGGTGTTAATTATCTAATTTGACCGTTTTTTATTTTTATACATTATTTTGGGGCAAGAATGTAGTTACCAGGTGTACCGGCAGTACCGCCCACCTTGTTTACACTATGCGGATGCCTTTGGATATAAAAATACATTAGCCTAACCAAACAACCTAATCTAACCTAACCTAGTATTCATGCAGTAATGACAGGGGGCAAATAGCAGAAAATATAGCGTCGAAATGGACGGGAACGTAAGTGCGAGCGCCGAGCGCACAACATGACATCCTTCCCTATTTTGGTAAGGGTTGTGTTAGCGGGCGTACCGCCTGCTTTGTTTCCATATTCGCACACTCGCAGTTACATTCACGTCTAATTTGACTGCTGTTATTTGCCCCTGGTAATATACTGTATATGATGATGACAATGTCATAGGGGGTGAGGGGACATAGCACCCCTCAAACCATTATTGTATCCCACGGCCAGGTGTTGGGTAAATTGTTTTGCCGTGGGATACAATAATGGTTTGAGGGGGGCTCACCTCCCATCATCCCCGTGACTTGTTGTCATTATATATATTATACATATTACCAGCAGGGGCAAATAACAGCAATGAAATTAGACGCGAATGTAACTGCGAGCGTGCGACTGTAAACAAAGTGGACGGTACGCCCGCTAACACAACCCTTACCATTATTTGTTATTTGCCCTTCTGCAAACAATATATACTGTATATTGATGACAATAATTCCTGGGAAGGTGAGGCCCCCTCAACCTAAGAAGCGGACATAATAGAAGTGAACTTAACGGTCATGGCCCAGAGCGTGCAAATCGCCGCGGAAGGTTGCTTGGATAATACTGAACCTTTAAATAAGATTCTTCCAATTTTTAAATTGATTTTTGTTCTTGGGTAATCTGAATAAAAGATGAATCACCAATAGTTATGATTTAGGCATCAATGAGTAGGTTATTCATCATATTAGCTATCCATTAGTATAGTTTTGAAGATTGGGTGATATTCTTATGTTCTTTACTCTCCCCTCAAAGGCTAGGCTATCATATAGTTTGGCAAAGGCTAGGTTACCATTTAGTTAGGCAAATATCTTTGTAAGGCCTCGCCCAATTTCTTAGCAATTACTCACATACACCAGTGGCTTGCACTATTTGTTTCACTAACTGGCCTTCCTTGTGCAATTAGATCCGGTGTCACGTTCTTTCGCTGACCCGTACACACTAAAAACTGACGGGCACTTGTCCACCACTGCCATACTGATCATAATAATGACTGATACCGATCCACCCACCACAGCTGCTGGAAGCACTGATGTTCCAACACTGTATGTACTGTATGTAATAATACCATAATTATTCCTAACCTTCAAGACTAGAGAATACTAAGGATGTAAAGTAAATTCAGACAGAAAATCCACAAATTTTATTTGAAACAGTGTGTGGGGGACTCTGGTGACTAGTGGGGTTTACCTTACAAACATTGAGTAGGCTATATTTGACTATTATTGCTTTGCTGATTCAGTCCTTTCAATGCATTAATATTGTGCACAGTGTGACTACATTTTGACACATGTTAATGTAATAAGTTTGAAAATTCAGGTTTTGAGGCTTGCCAGGGATCAAGAACAATCCTAAGTTTTCAACAAAATCTCATACCATACTGTATACAGCCCAAAATAAGTAGGCAAATCTTTTCATTAGCAATTTTGGGCTCTAATCTTTTAAATTTTCTTTTATCCTACCAGACTGTTAGCTACTACCAATGTTAGTAAGTTAGCCTATACACTCGGCATAATCAAACGCTGTATGTTAGCATAGCCTATAGGCCTATCTTAGGTTCTCAGGTTAAGTTATATTGTTTGGATATTTAAAGAAAGTAGAGGGATTAGGCTAGGATATACTGTAATGAAAAATTAGGGTAGCCTATAATTGTACTCACAACCAATAGTATTGAATAGGCTAGTGTTTACAAATATGTTTTTCAAGGGATTTTGTTTTGATCAGGCTAATATGATGACAATATTCAAGCAGACACTGCGGAAATATTAGCACGCTCTATGCATCAGATTTTACCACTTTTTTTCTGAAATCATCCCTCGGCGAGTGGTTATTTGCCTCCTGCTGGCATTATACTGTATATGAATATGATGATGACAATTATGTCCAGGGGGGGGGGGGTTTGAACACCAAACACTGTTAAATTAAAAATAAATGCAGAGAGCGTGCACACTGCTGCTGTAGTCTCCTTGAACTGTAGTTAAGATACCCGGTAGCTACCGAATAATCTAAAAACACGCTCCCTGATAGTGTACAAGGCTATGAAAATCAGGGAAAATATTGTAGTGAAAAGGTAACTCAGACTTTCTATAACATAAAGTAATAAAGGTAAGGATGTAGTATTCGAGGAATTTCGAGCTTATCGCCTGCCTTGTTTACACTACTCGCACGCTCGCGATCACATTTCCGTCTATATTGACTGTCGTGGGATACAACATTAGGTTGAGGGCCCCCCTCACTCCCCCATGACTTATTGTCATCATCATATACTGTATAGGCATTTTGCCAGCAGGGGGAAAATTACTTAAAAAAAGCAGTCAAAATAGTCTAAAACGTAACCGCAAGCACACAGCCTATGTAAACATGATGACCGTACACCAGGATACTACATCCTTCGTGAATCGTGAAGGATGTATCCGGGTGTACGGTCGTCATGCTTACATAGGTAGTGCGCTCGTGGTTACATTCCCGTCTATTTTAACGGTTATTTTTTCTGTTATTTGCCCCCTGCTGGCAATATAATATATGATGATGACAACATGTAATGGGGGAGGGGTGAGGGGGGCTTCCCCGTCAACCTATTATTGAATCCCGCGGCAGTCAAAATAGACTGGAACATGATCGCGAGCGTTCACTGCTGCCGCCGTTCCGCGTAGTGTAAACCAAAGGCAGGCGCCATCTAGTATGTCCAAATACTACATCCTTCCCATAGGCCTAATAAATTCACAAAATTTTAAAATCCAGATAGCCTATCTGAGGTGAGCCAATTCTGACAAAATCTAACAAATGTTGGCTACATTATGATGGGCTAGCCTAGAGGGACAGAGACTAGCCTAGGTTAGTTTATTCAGTGGGGATGTAGCCTAAGGAAAAAAAAACTTATGCCTACAATCCTGTATGGGTCATGCAATTCATAAGAAAAATAGATTAGCCTGGGCTAGGCTAGCTTACATGATGATGTAGCCTACTGTAGGCTATAGGCTAAGCCTAGGCCTAGCTGCCTAGCCTAACCCAATATGTGGTACTGGTAAGGTAGGCTAAATTAGTATATAAGATGATTGACCACTCATTACTGTTAGCCCACAAATTTATATTAATATTACAGTATATGCCTAGCTATTTTTAGTTATGTAAAGTACTGTATGGTATTACTGGGAATTGTTGATAGCGTATCTCTGGCAAGCCTCAAAACCTGGTAATGTTGACTCTTATTGCATTAACACGTGCCAAAATATAGTCACACCGTGCACAAAATTGATGCTTTGAAAGGGCTACATCAGTAAACCAATGAAAGTCAATAATAATCAAAATATTTATAAGATGAGGAATAGGTTATCAGCTGGCAGCCCGAAATTGCCCGAATCGTCCGCACGCGAATTCACGCCAAGATCAGTGGACTCTTCTAAAACTTTTGATAACATTACTTTATTTTCAATATCGTGCATTATATCATGTTAATAAAATTACATAGTGGTCAAATCCAATATTTATTCACACTGACTCCAATTATATAAGAATGTTATGAACAAAATGATGAAGGGAAAACTGAAAACATGCCTACAGTAGTGAGAGTCCTTCAAATTCCACTATTTTCCCCTGTTTAAGGGAAGGATTTTTTTAAGAATACGAAATCGAAAGAAAATCCCTTCCTTTCATTTTTGAAGGGAAGGAATTGTTTAAGAATACGACTCTGAATGTTTTGTATCTCATTCTGAGTGTTTCCCGGCGGGGACCCCACGGAAACACCCTGAGATACTTTGTTGTTTTAATGTTCAGTAGCACCGAACCATAAAAAATCCCATCGGAAGGATGACCCTTCATTTTATATATACTGTATGTACATTGCTGAACAATGTGTCTTAATGTTTTTTATCTTGTTCTGAGTGTTTCCGGCGGGGACCCCACTGAACACCCTGAGATACGTCGTAGGTTTAATGTTCAGTAGTACTGAACTATAACGATCCCGTCGGAAGGATGACCCTTCATTGTATATGTATACGGATGAACGACATGTACATACATGGCATGGTTTATATATTATGAAAATAATCACTAATCAGTTATAAAATCCTTTAACCATATCTATATATGTAACCTAATTAGGCCAACTAGATGGGAGCCCTTGGTGATGATGACGTCAATGGCTCAAACCTGCGATCCCGCGTCGATCCCGCTTGTCTGTAGATAGCTGCGTAGAATGGCTCCGTGCCGGATCCCTCGACTAAGTGAGAAAATCCAAAGGCACTAGCCCCGAAGCATACGTATTGCTCACCCTGAAGGGACCGAGCAATAGGCTCCAGTTTACCCTAAAAGAAGCCTCATGACTAATATGCGAACTAATATTGGGCTAGGATAAAGAAAAACAAAGCAATAGAGTGACTTGCCTTATCACAACAAGAGCACTCCGTAATTAATTTAATGCTTAGACCAGGAAAAATAGTCACCAGGGCCCGTATTTAACACTCAGCCTACACCTGATCGATAATCTAACCTAACTTCAGCACTGTCATGGACAAATGAGCAAGGACTCCCTATATGATGAAGAGAAGTGACGAATGGGGTGCAGGCAGGAGCGTCGGGGATACCCGTGTTACCGATACGGGCCCAAGGTTAGTAAGGAAGAGCGCTCGGGGTGAACAAGATGGCGAGCTAAACCCAACAGCAGACATCTGGGAAGCGCAAGCTAGGTCTAGTTTAAAATTTTCTTTTTCTTTATTTATTTTACTAGTTTCTTCTAGTAGTGGACCCACATCATAAGGACGAGTCCGTGAGTGGTTATTAACCCTCCAACCCCGGCTAGGGTAGATCGTGACTGTACTCTGTGTCCGGGGGTTTTGAGGAATTTTGGTCCATGTTGATTCACCTGTTACTCCTGAAATACATGACACAAAGTTAAAAAAAAAAAAAAAAAAATTTGCACAAACCTTCATGTGTAGAATGCCGTTGAGTAGAGGTCTCTAGCCCAAGTGATTGCATAATGGCGAGCGCGGGAAGTGGAGTGATTTTTATGCGGGAAAATCTTCCCGCGTTCGGATGCGTCGCCTTGGCCCAGGCCCCGGCTTGGCTAACCTACTGCGCACTTAGCCACTCGTCGCGCCAGAGTTTTTACCTCCCGGAGGCGATTTTATTTATTGATAGTGATGTTATTATAGTTATTTGGAGTCCAATTATATAAAATATGTGTATTAGGCTATCATTGTCACTAATATTTCACATTTTCACTCGATACCGTAGTTTTTATGAGTAATTGAGGCTGGTTATTGTTATATTACGCACTGATTATTCGTTATCACAGGTGTTTATTATACTTTGGCCATCTAATATTAGTTCGTGTGTCACTTTCACTTTGGTAAATATGCTTGAGAGAGTGTCACTGTCACTGATAATGCTCATTTTCACTTGATACGGTACATTTTATTAGTAATTGAGGTAGGTTATTGTTATATTAGGCAGTGATTATTCGTTATCACAGGTGTTTATTATACTTTGGCCATCTAATATTACTTCGTGTGTCACTTTCACTTTGGTAAATATGCTTGAGAGAGTGTCACTGTCACTGATAATGCTCATTTTCACTTGATACGGTACATTTTATTAGTAATTGAGGTAGGTTATTGTTATATTAGGCAGTGATTATTCGTTATCACAGGTGTTTATTATACTTTGGCCATCTAATATTACTTCGTGTGTCACTTTCACTTTGGTAAATATGCTTGAGAGAGTCACTGATAATGCTCATTTTCACTTGATACGGTACATTTTATTAGTAATTGAGGTAGGTTATTGTTATATTAGGCACTGATTATTCGTTATCACAGGTGTTTATTATACTTTGGCCATCTAATATTATGTCATGTGTCACTTTCACTTAGTTATATGCTTTGTAAACGTTTTATATACAATTTATTGTGTCTTTTTTCACTTATTTATATATGTTTTCATAATACATGACTTTTTTATCACAATACATTGTTTTATTTCCACTTGTTGCCTATATACATACATATTGTCAGTCTTTGGTACTTTCACTATGATTATTAGTTAGTACTCCTGCTTGGTGTGGTATTCAGCAAAGCACGGTATAGCACATAGTGACACCTGGCACTCCACACACTGCATGGTGCTCTTCTTCTGCTTCCTCGGCCTCACCTGGCTGTTCCAGCAGACATGGCACCGCCTTCTGCTAATGGTGACTCCATCTCGTTCCAGAGGCAGGTAACCGAGCTTGTGCACATTTAGATACTGTGCACACTGCATGCGGTCCTGAACGGGGCGCCCAGGTTGTGCCACTGCCCTCTGTGGCGTAGCATACCTGTCCAGGAGCTCCACCAACACCTGTTTTTGGAACCTCCGCAGGCTACTGAACTTCCTGGGTGTGCGCGGATTCCGAAGCCTGTAGATATTGTAGGCATTCAGCATTGACATGTCCACCATGTGCAGAAAGAACTTTTTGTACCATCTTCACGAGGTACGCAGACAGTCGATGAAGCCTATCTGCATGTCGGACTTGTCCACCAGCCTCATATTTATGTTCTAGTCCATTACAGCATCGGGCTTGGTCACCCTGACTTGGGTGCGGCGATCCACCTTGCCAGTCTCAACCATTTCCCCCTTGTGGACGGTGCTCAGGAGGTTGACCTTCCGCTGGTCGTGCCAGTGAATAGCCAGAATGGGTCCCGACTTCTTCTTGAAGACATCGCCTTTCTTAGTTTTAGGAGGGAAAGTTGGCATGTCCTTCCTTTTCGCTCTAACTGTGCCTACAGTCCCCGTCTTGCGCTGATGGAGGTACTTTGAGAGAGTGGGGGACGTGTAGTAGTTGTCCGTGTAGAGGACGTGATTCTTCTCGAAGTACCGGTTCATCATGGCTTGAACCACTGCTCCGCCAAAGCCAATGAGGGGGTCTATTTCCATGTCCCCTTCCTTCCCGCTGTAGACCAGGAAGTCCAGGACATAGCCAGTTTGGCAATCGCACAGCACAAAGAACTTTATACCAAAGCGATGTCTCTTTGAGGGGATGTACTGCCTGAAGCTCAGCTTTCCCCGGAACAGCACAAGAGACTCGTCAATACAGACGTTGCAGAAGGGCGTGAAGTATGACGTGAAACGTTCTCGCATCATCTCGTACAACGTCCTAATCTTCCACAGCTTGTCAGAGAGATGCATGTCGGTGTTGGTGACAAGATGGAGCGCTCCGAGGATGTCGAGGTACCGGTCCCGAGAGATGTATTTCCCGAAGGCAGGGGTGGATATCAGATCTTTGGTGATCCAATAGTCAGCCAACCTGTGCTTCTTTACATGAGGCATTAGCATGGTGATTGCCAGGAACACCATGAACTCGGGATGAGTCACTGGGGTCCACCGCTTCATGTGGCCCTTGGTCACCTTGCCAAAAAAGTTCACCTGGATTTGGTGGTGCTTGTTTGTCTCTTCTATGACAAACTCAGTAACCTCCTTATCAAAAAATGCCTCAAAAAGCTCATGTGGTGGAGCATTGGGGCCTGCGGGAAAACTTGGGGTAACTCCTGAACCCTCCTGTACCTCATCAAAAGGGGTTACATCAGGGTCATTCACTTCATCAGCAGCCACATCCTGCCAGTTGAAAATATAAAATGGATCCTGCTGGCGACGCTGACGAGGAGCTGCAGATGGGGCAGCACGCCCACGAACTTTGGCGGCGCGCACCCTAGGGCGGCCAGGAGCGCGACGGCGCCCAGGCCCAGCCCGGCGGCCAGGGCGGCCAGGAGCACGACGGCCCTGGGCAAAGCGTCTGGGTTGAGGGTCGTCGATGTCCATAAAGTCATCGTCGTTGTCGTCAGAGCCGTCATCTTGCCCTGACGGTGGACCCAGGTAATCATGGCCAGAGTCATCTGTGAGGTGCCCTTCATCTTCAGACCCCCCCTCATAATCTCGCGGGGAACGAATGATGCGTGGGCGGCGTGTAGGTCGGCGAGGTGGGGAAGGAGTGGCAGGTGAGGCTCTGTCATCTTCATGCAGAGGTTCGGGGCTCCTTGGCCTACGACGAGTCGTAGACAGCACTGGTTCAGTGTCTGTAGGTGCAGGTATGGATGCGAGGTCAAATACATCGTCAGGAACCTCTGTTGTAGGCTGGAGAGGTGGGGTGGACCCTGGGGAAAGTTGCGGGGGCGTATGGCTGGGACCGGCAGGGGTGGAAGCCGCGGGAGCCTCGAACAAAGAGCGCCTACTTGTAGCTCCTTTTTTCACATATTTTCTCCCTTTTCCCTTTTCTGTAGTAGTATGTCTCCTCTCGGGGGAAATACGGGGTAAATAGGCCGAAAGTGGGGGGGGTCCTCAACCCTAGGCAGTGCTGGTGGTGGTGGGGAAGAATGGCGGGCGCCTGGGGCAACTTGGGTGGCGTGGGTAGATAAGGAAGACAATGGCGGGTCAACCTCACCCTCACGCTCAGCCTCACTGGCACCCTCACGCACTGCTCCCTCACCAAGTTTTAGGGCCTCTTTCCTGGCTGCCGCAGCCGCCTTTTCAAGAACTTGCTTCTTATAAAAACGTATCTTGAATGGGGATTTAGCTGGCGAAGGGCTAGGTGTCGTGTCACTCAACCTAAACTTGGCAGTCGACCTAGTGCTGTCCCATTCGCTCACTCTCACTACACTCTCATCACATTGCACAACTATATCACGTTCAGTACTATCATCACTTTCATCGTCATGCTCAAATCCAACAAATTGCGCGTCTCTTTGATGAATTTCGTCTAGATCGTCTAAATCTTCACTATAGTGAGACTGATAAGGCTCGGAGCTATCACTGCCCAAGTCATCAACACTATTTTGTCCTTCACCACGTTCATAACTCCTCAAAGCTATTTCAATACCTCCGGAGTCAACGCATCTTGTACGTGCCTTTGCGTTAGGGCGCGACGAACATGGGCAGGCGTCGAAGGGAGCATGGAATCGGACACAGGGGAATCACTTTTTGGGCTAGTATCCATGTTGGCGGCAGGGTAGAGACTGTTTTGGTGGCGTACATGGTGTCTGGTGGCGTCGCCTAGCGACCACGGAACGAAATGTTTACGCGCGCCATTCGAAAGCACATACGCAAGCAATGGTACAATGTTGTACCACCCGGGTTCCTCGGGTCAAAACATAATGGTACACACGTGTACCACCCGGGGTTGAAGGGTTAAGAGTGTTTCGCTCACGATGTAAGGCAATCGTATTTTGAGTTCTCCTTGGGTGGGAAGTTTGAACAGCAAGCTTGGTGTTCAAAGATTGGCCATTACCTACGTAAGGCGCATCGTCAATGATGAAGGGGCCACTAATAAATTATGCCCCACGTATCCTAATGCGTATCGTACAAGGCGACTAAATCGGGGTACTGTCCTGCTGCACTGCTGAGGTTGTTGTGGTGCAACGAATGGTGCAAGGGGGATGGTGTCGAGTCTTGCTGAGGCAGTGGCAGCACTTTGCCAGCATCAGACCCAGTGGTGACATGATGGGACAGTGTTATGGCAAGATATTATTATACAGTCCTATTGCGGAGAGGCACCCTGCCTAAGCCATTGCAATGTAATTAGAAGAACATTAAGCCTTTGTATATTCGTTTATCAAGTTATCTAGTGTTGGCCAGATTAAAATATATAATTTTAAGGTCCTCGTTGTAAAATTATTTACTTTAACTTAAGAAATGCAATTATGCTAACAATTATAGCTTAATATCTTTTAACTTAGGATGCTCAAGATTGGCCATGAGAACATCCTAATATTTAATAACTAATTCATGAAAGGCTTAGATTTGGATTAGGTATAAAGTCTGTTAAGGGGACCCACCTCGTTTTCTCTCTCTCTGGGTTGTATTCATTCGGCCCCATTCAGCCAACTGTTTTAAGACGTTTATCCCCATCCAGGTGTCGATTTTTTCCTGGCGAGCGGTAACGAGACAGCATATTTTGTATAATGTTTTTGTCAGCAGGCTAGATTTGTACATTTTTCGATAGAAAAATGTCTCCGGCGAAGCTGGATTTCTCTATACAATGCTGGCTCGCTATCGCTTGCCAGTAATAAATCGACACCTGAATGGGGATCAGCATCTTGAAACAGTAAGCTGAATGGGGCCGAATGGATACAAGCCAGAAAAGGAGAGAAAAAAAGCAGGTCGCCGCCCTTAAGGTATAACACATTGCTCGGAACAAGCAAAAGCACTCAAAATTCTCAATAATAATTAAACCAAATATCCTAATAACCCCCAAGACGTCGGGCCAGGTAGTGTTAAGGGGAGATGGCCCAATTTTTTGGTCTATTAATTCATTTTTTCCTTTATTTACATTGGGATTTGTAATTGATGATTAACCCGGCAAGCGCGATAGGCCTCACGGAAGGCTTACCATAGGGAACGCGATAGGCCTCACGGAAGAAAGACCATAAAAAAAGCCTTCCAAAACATCCCAGGGGTTATCAAAACAAAGGAATTTGTCTCTAGGTGAGATAATTCCCCTCTAGTACTCATCCATGTGTTTCTCCCCCCCCCCCCCCCCCTCCTCAATTATCACCTATTTTTCCTCTTATTTTCATCATTTATCGGTTATTTTTCTCCCGTGATAATGTAGCACAAGTGGGTTGCATAAAAGATCGTTATATAACACCCAGACACCGCCCACTCGCCTCAGTTGACTCACAGACAGCGAGAGGGGAGGGTTGCCTGTGGCTCTCTCTCGCCTGAGATTATGACCGGGTGGCCAATATCTTCGTTTTTCACCACCCAAATACTTTTCCAACTTATTTTAGCACTCTTGAAGGTTCATATATACATCATATATGTAAAATAAAAGCATACTGAAAACAAATAATGCTCTATATTGTAAATATAACGAATTCTGTCAGAACCCAAGGCTAGAAATGCACAAATAAGTACCCTTGCCCCTAGGGTCTTTTCGCGTTTAAGGGGTTAATGTTAAGAACGGGGTGTTACATATTTCTTAGTTTCCTCGCTAGACCTCCATCAAGCTTAGAAAAAACACCCCCTAGACCCCCCTTCAAGATAAATTTGTACATTGTTCGGTAGAAAAATGTCTCGGCCCAAGGCCGATTCCTCTTAAAATTTCAGGCTCGCTATTGCTCGCCAGGAATAAATCTACACCTAAATGGTACGAAAGGTCTTAAATTTGACAATGAAAACGAAATGGGGCGAAAGGTGTTAAAATTGCCAAACTAATGGGCCAAACATATTATAAGCTCTAACAAATGGGGCTTAACACGAGGGAGAAAGGGGAGCAGAAAAATGGCCCATCTCCCCTTAACCCCGATGGAGCAGTTAGAACCTCCAGTCCTGTCTTATACTGTACTTGAGAGAGAGAGAGAGAGAGAGAGTGTGTGTGTGTGTGTGTGTGTGTGTGAGAGCCAAATCAAACATATCAAAGCAAACAGAGAGAGAGAGAGAGAGAGAGAAAATTGTGTGTAAGTAAGAGCGAAAAACAAACACTAATAACAAAATATACACACACACACACACACCTGCTCTCGCGTTAGTCGTTTACACCTAATTGTCTCATGGTAATTACTCTCACACCTGCTCTCTCTCTCTCTCTCTCTCTCTCTCTCTCTCTCTCTCTCTCTCTCTCTCTCTCTCTCTCTCTCTCTCTCTCTCTCTCTCTCTCTCCCTCTCTCTCTCTCTCTCTCTCTCTCTCTCTCTCTCTCTCTCTCTCTCTCTCTCTCTCTCTCTCTCTCTCTCTCTCTCTCTCACAGGTAAAGTGGATTTTTTTTTTCAGGTAGGTACAAAGCCATTAAACTATTTCCATACTTTTGATAGATGATCACACAGGTATATATAGATATTGTGAATTAACCCCTTGAGGATTATGACGCGTTTTGACGGTTTATTGTGGCTACCATTAGTCGACTGTATTTAGATTAGGAAGGGTGTATGGCACTTAGGGATAATTGAGATAGTTCTTACCCATTTAATTCCCACAGACCCTTCCTAAGCTTTATAGAATCGTATAATGAGAGCTAGAATAAACCGTCAAAACCTGTAATGGTCCTCAAGGCGTCAAACCTTTGACTACGATTCCTTCCCAAGCTGAATAAAATTGCTTTGTGCCAGCCAGATTTAGTTTGGATAGAATTACTGAAAATCTCCTTCAGCACGATGACGTAAATTTCATCAGTCTGGTTACAATTAGACGATTTTCTTTAGCTTATAATCTACTTTCAGGACTCATAGGGGTAAGTACGATTTCAATGAGCCCTGTGAGTAACATAGGTCCTTCTTAAGCTGTACAAAAATGTCCAATTTAGCCAGCATATAAGGTTAAA